>CM046448.1:102405635-102806595 GCA_025506515.1 Flaveria trinervia | reverse complement strand
GTAATTGATTGTTGTGATGCTGTGAATGCAATGCATATGCTTAAGAATTTGGTTATGATCATTATACACGCGTGCGGGATCTGAGGCCCCTACTTAGTAGGATTGGCAGGGTTTAGGATGTGAAATCGTGAGTGGCTTCACATGGCATGTGATGAATGGTTGAACCTGTGGAATGTTAGTTGTATTAAAACTAGTGGATATGTTAATGTTCTAGATTCGCATGACTTGTATAGTACTTGATTGTATGATGATCTAAGTGATACACCTGGTTGATATAGCATATGTATGATACTATTTGAATGTAATCATGTATGTTGTATGTGCTCATTGGCTTTATTTGAATTATAACTCATAATGTCACCAACGGGTCAAACGGGTCAACTAGGTCAAACGTGTCTATTTGTCTGGAAGCTGAGTCTTTGATTTTGGTATGATTAGGGTTTCACATGTCTTTTATTTAACGTACTTATGTACTCACATGATCTAGGTAACCTGTGAAGGTTGGCTATCCTCTCGTTCTCAAAATAAACCCTAAGTACCTTTGCATACATCAGGTGAGTTCATGCCCCACTCTTTACTTAATCTCTTTTGGGGAAATAGCATACTGGTATTTATACGAACGCTTTATTATTTAAGTTGTGTATAATATTAATATAGTGCTGTTTACCATGGGAAAAGTCCTCACACTTTTGAATTGTTAATATTTAATAGGGGAAACTTGGGTAGTACTACTGGGTCTGACGAGCCCACCTG
The DNA here is from genome assembly GCA_025506515.1 of Flaveria trinervia. Lineage (NCBI taxonomy): Eukaryota > Viridiplantae > Streptophyta > Magnoliopsida > Asterales > Asteraceae > Flaveria > Flaveria trinervia. The sequence goes on along the minus strand of CM046448.1, from coordinate 102,805,842 downwards.
TGTGACTCGAGGTCAACCGGGTGCAATTTGTCCTATTGAACATTGTCACGACATGGTAAGTCGTGAAGGAGGGCAACAACTATCACAGTCAGCTTCAATTGCAAAATCACTATGTATTAATATTTACTGATAATAGACTAGCTATCTATTACCATACACTGCTTATATTTATCGCAACTGTTACATGTTTATTGAACTCAAACTCTTGAACTCACCAACCTATGTGTTGACATTTTAGTATGCTTTTCTCAGGTCCTTAACTTGCTTGCCATAGGAGCACTGCACGGTTCACTGCATTTAAGACACTATGCTTCAAGACAAGTTGACATTTAACAATTATAGGTTACTCTTGGTTTGGCACTTGTTTTGCCATAAGTTATACTTTATTGATTGGGTTGTTTTCAAAAACGCTTCCGCATTGTTTAAAGTTGGTATTTGGTTAATTATGTTTAAATTATGGCATTTAGAGTCGTTCTGAGTAACTATTGACTGTGATCCTGGTTTGTTCACAGCCTCGCGGTAAAACTCCGCAAGTGGATTTGAGGGTGTGACAGATTGGTATCAGAGCCATTGGTTATAGGGAACTTGGTTGCATACACACTAGACTATAACCGCACACGTTAATTAGTTACCTGTGCCTTACTCCATTTACTGTATACTCATTGGCATACACGTCACACTCTCTGCAGCATGGCATCGTCTTCAAGAGCTCCGGGTAAACGAACCGAATCACCTACACGATCTGAATCCCCACCTCCGCACTGTACCTGATGGATTTGATTGGCCCAGACTGGCTTATCCCCGAGAGGAGATTGACTGGGATCAACCATTCGCATTGATGAAGCGTGACCCTCCGCGAGACTGGCGTTCTTATCCTAGATTTGTTGACCACATCATGTTTAGGGAGCGCGTACCTGTCCTAAAGCCAAGGACTAGGAACAATGCCAATCAACCATGTTTTCACTCCCACGAACGGCGCAGTCCAACGAGCAATTGATTGCTGCACTAATGGCTGCACTGGATACTGAAACAGCATCGTGTGAGACGACTCACGGGTGATGTCTGTACACTACAGCAAGAGGTGTACAACCTGAGACATCAATTGGACGAACTCAAGGAAGAACACGGGAAGACGCTGAACGGTTGTCACCATATGCAAGATGGTGTTATGGCACTCCAAGGACGCGTGACTGCTCGTGAACAGCGGGACGCCATAGCCGATAATAGGATTCATTCTAGAAGCTCAACTAGCAGCACTCCAGATAGCTATAGTCCTGCTCCTGCCGCAGACTCTGAGGATGAGGAGGATCCCGAGGAGGGACCCGAGGAAGAGGAACCGGAGGAGATGGAGGATGATAGTGATGGGTCAGACATTGTCGATTGACTTCTTTATATGACTTAGACTACGTAGTGTTTTCTTTTGAAACCTATGTGGGAAGGGTTGTTTCCCCACACGAACGACAAAACTTCAATTTTGACATTGCTAAATACATTGTGACTTATTGCAATTTATTTACTTTGGTTATTATTTTTGTTATGAATGTTGTGGTTGTGATGATACGTTATTTCTTCATTTACTGTTTACTACGCTTCAATGAGTTAAATGTGTATGATGTTACTCATTATTGTATTGTGAATTAAGTGAAAAGAATGGACGCTCGTGGACGTGGACGTGGACGTGGTCGTGGACGCGACGTGGACGTGGCACGGAGAAAGGGTGGTGGTGCTATTAACATGACTCCGCGGAATTGGCTGCTCTAATTAACGAGCATGTTCAGGCGGCAGTGTGCTGCCCACGCGGGTCAGCCAGCAGGTAAGCAATGACAGAAAAAAAAATCTGATATCCTTTATAAACTGTAGGGGACGTTTGATTAAGTGTGTTGTGTTAAAACAGGACCACCAGTGTGTACATACAAGTCCTTCATGGACTGTAAACCACACACCTACAGCGGTACAGAGGGTGCTGTAGGGCTTGTACGCTGGTTTGAGAAGACTGAGTGTCGTTTTCTCCAAATGTAACTGTCCACCGGCGGATCAAGTAAAGTATGCCACCGGGACTTGGAGGGTGCAGCTCTGTCTTGGTGGAACGCGCAAGTCCAGATGCTGGACAAGCGATGGCAAATGGACTCCCTGGAATGAGTTCAAGGATATGATGATCGAGGAGTACTGTCCTCGAAACGAGGTGCAAAAGTTGGAGATGGAATTCTGGCAGCTTAAGATGAAGGGTTCAGAAATTGAGGCTTACACGACCCGTACTCATGAGCTGGCCACATTGTGTCCAGGAATGGTTAATGAGACACATAAGAGAATCGAGCACTACATACGAGTTGTGCCTGAAATCCAAAGTATGGTAACAGCTTCTAACCCGACTACGATTCAGCAGGCCATCCAAATTGCCCATAGACTTACTGATCAGGCGGTAGAGCAAGGGCGGTTACCCAAACGGGGCGCTGTGGTGAGCGTACCCGACAACAAAAGGAAGTGGGATGCTCCAGCAACAGCAATAACAAATCATCATCATCGTCTGGCGGTCAACAACAATCCCAACAGCAGCAACAGCCAGTTCAGCAGCAGCAGCGGCGGTTCGATAATAACCGCAATTTCAACCAAACTGCCCCAAATAACCAAGGACCCAGCGGTTACGGCGGCAGACATCCCAAATGCCCACGGTGTAACTACCACCATGTGGGACGGTGTGATAACTTCAAGTGTCAACGTTGTGGAAAGATTGGACACGTGCGAAGGATTGCCGTGGTGAACTAATGAAGAGGCCACAACAATCTCAAGAAACCCCAAGGGTTGTTTTGAGTGTGGGAAAGAAGGGCATTACAAACGAAACTGCCCACAACTAAGAAGGAACGGAAATGGCAACAACAACAACAACAACACCAACAATCATGGGAACAACAACAACAATGGCAATAATAACAACAATGGTGGAAATGGCACTGGAAATGGCGGCAATAGAGATGGAGCCAAATGGAGAGCTTCGTCATTGGCTCAGGTGAGGCTCTAAATGATCCCACAAACTGTTACTGGTAGATTCCCTGTTAATGGTTGTTTTGCTACGGTACTATTTGATACTGGAGCCGATAGGAGTTTGTGTCCTTAAAAATCTGTAGTCTTTTAAGTGATATACCCTTGCTTTAGAATCTAAGTACACTGTGGAATTAGCCGACGGTAAAAAAATCCGTGTAACGCATATCCTTAAAGACTGTAGGATAGAACTTGCTGGTCATACTTTCGCTATAGATCTCATGCCTGTTACGCTGGGGAGTTTTGATGTTGTGATAGGCATGGATTGGCTCTCTAGCAAGCAAGCGGAAGTATGTCACAGAGAAGATTATACGGATCCCGGTTGGCGATCAAATTCTTACCGTCAAAGGTGATAGGAGTGGTGCTGTGATAGGCATCATCTCGTATATGAAAGCTCAAAAGTTGTTACGGAAGGGCCGCGTGGCTATCCTAGCACTTGTAACCGATAAGCAAAAGGAAGAAAAGAGAATGGAGGATATTCCCGTAGTACGCGACTTTCGGAGGTGTTCCAGAAGATCTTCCTGGATTACCACCGCACCGCCAAGTGGAATTCCAGATTGAGTTGACTCCGGCGCAGCTCCGATTGCTAGAGCACCTTATCGATTAGCACCAAACGAACTACAGGAGTTGTCGTCACAACTTCAGGAGCTTTTGGATAAGGGTTTTATTCGACCTAGTACATCACCTTGGGCAGCTCTTGTACTCTTTGTTAAGAAGAAGGATGGCACATTCGGATGTGCATCGATTATCGAGAGTTAAACAAAGTAACAGTCAAGAACCGATACCTTTACCTCGTATCGACGACTTGTTCGATCAGCTTCAAGATCAAGCTATTACTCGAAGATTGACTTGAGATCTGGTTATCATCAACTCAGAGTTCGAGAAGAAGACATTCCCAAGACCGCATTTCGTACTCGTTATGGTCATTATGAGTTCTTGGTCATGCCTTTTGGTTGACTAATGCACCTGCTGTGTTCATGGACCTCATGAACCGCGTGTGCAAACCTTATCTTGATCAGTTTGTCATTGTGTTCATCGATGATATACTGATATACTAGGACCAAGGAGGAGCATGAAGAGCACTTACGAATGATTTGGAACTGTTGAAAAATGAGCAACTGTATGCTAAATTCTCAAAGTGTGACTTTGGATAAGAGAGGTACAATTCCTAGGTCATATGTTAATGAGAAAGGAATACACGTTGATCCTGCCAAAATTGAGGCGATAAAGAATTGGACTACACCCAAAACACCAAGCGAGATAAGGCAATTTCTGGGTAGCAGGATATACCGCCGATTCATAGAAGGATTTTCTAAGATCGCACAACCTCTCACAGCCTTGACTCACAAAGGAACGACATACAAATGGGCTGAGAGTCAAGAATCAGCTTTCCAATTATTAAAAACAAAAACTCTGTACTGCCCCGATATTAGCATTACCCGAGGGAACAGATGACTTTGTGGTGTATTGCGATGCATCATTCAAGGATGGGTTGTCTTGATGCAACGAGACAAGGTGATAGCTTACGCCTCGAGACAACTAAAAGTTCATGAGAAGAACTATACTACCCATGACTTAGAATTGGGCGCAGTAGTTTGCCTAAAATCTGGAGACATTATTTGTATGGTACCAAGTGCACAATCTACACCGATCAGAATCTTCTTCACATATCTTTGAGCAAAAAGAGTTGAATATGAGGCAGCGAAGCTGCGGGTGGAACTACTAAATGATTATGATTGCGCAATTAAGTATCATCCGGGAAGGCGAACGTAGTTGCTGATGCTTTAAGCAGGAAGGAAACAGCTAAACCCCGAGGGTGCGAGCTTTACAGCTTGCTATCAGTACCCAACTATCGAACAAGTTAAGGAGGCACAAATAGAAGCTTTAAAGGTGGAAATATTGGTTCTGAATTGTTAAGGGGAATGGATAAGCAGCTAGTGATGAAAGAGGATGGAATTCGGTATTTCATGGATAGACTTCGGGTGCCAGTTCATGGAAATCTGAGAGATTTAGTTATGAGCGAGGCACACAAATCTAAGTATTCTATACATCCTGGATCCGACAAGATGTATCATGACCTAAAGGCTCACTATTGGTGGCCTAACATGAAAGCAGATGTAGCTACGTACGTGAGCAAGTGTTTGACCTGCTCGAAGGTGAAAGTGGAATATCAAAAACCATCCGGACTATTACAACAACCCGAGATTCCAATGTGGAAATGGGAACAAATCTCCATGGATTTACTAAGCTACCCCGGACTAGTACTGGTTGTGACACGATATGGGTTATTGTGGATGATTGACAAAGTCTGCTCATTTCCTTGCAATAAAGGAAACCGACAAGATGGAGAAGTTAACTCGCCTGTACCTCAAGGAGATCGTTTCGAGACATGGGGTACGATCTCAATTATCTCCGACCGTGACGCTCGTTTCACGTCACATTTCTGGCAATCATTGCAGAAATCCTTGGGTACACGTTTGGATATGAGTACTGCATATCATCCATAGACGGATGGTCAGAGTGAGCGTACTATACAGACGTTGGAGGATATGCTACGTGCTTGTGTGATTGACTTCGGGAATAACTGGGAAATTCACTGCCATTGGTGGAATTCTCTTATAACAACAGTTATCACACTAGTATACAGGCAGCACCTTTCGAGGCGTTGTATGGGAGAAAATGTCGATCACCGGTTTGCTGGGCAGAAATTGGTGATAGTCAGATAACAGGTCCGAGTTAATTCATGAGACGACTGAGAAAATTATACAGATACGGAACCGTATGGCTGCAGCGCGAGACAGGCAAAAGAGTTATGCTGACAAGAGACGGAAACCTTTAGAGTTTCAGGTTGGTGACAAGGTTTTGTTGAAAGTCTCACCATGGAAAGGCGTAGTTCGGTTTGGTAAACGAGGGAAACTAAATCCGAGGTACGTTGGACCATTTGAGATAGTGGAAAGAGTAGGTCCAGTAGCCTATCGATTAGCCTTTCCTGATTCGCTAAGCGAATTCATGATGTATTTCACGTGTCAAACTTGAAGAAGTGCATAACTGATCAAACGACGGTCGTACCACTAGAAGAAATTCAGGTGGATGAACAATTGCGTTTTATTGAGGAACCAGTGGAGGTGATGGACCGTGAGGTGAAAACACTTAAGCAGAGCAAGATACTATGTTAAAATCCGTTGGAATTCGCGACGTGGACCGGAATTCACATGGGAACGGGAAGATCAAATGAAGCTTAAGTACCCTCAACTATTCGAAGGAACAATGCAGCAGACGAAGGTATTGATTTAAATTTCGGGACGAAATTTCTTTCAACATGGGGATGATGTGACAACTCATCCAAAACTCACACGATTTCGATTTCTGTGTGCCAATGCAGTAGACCAGTGATGGAAAACAGTGATGGAACACTCTCACCATGTAACGCAATTTTCGGGACGAAAATTCTTTCAACATGGGGATAATGTGACATCCGGTAATTTCTGTTACCAAGCTCCGTTAGTTCCGTTAAGTCTTGTATACACGTGTCGTGAGCACACACTAGTTGTCGTTAACGTTGGTGACCTAATACTAATGAATAATGTTAATTTGTTGTGAATCTAAGTGATTATGTGAATATTGGGTTATGTTTATGTGCTTACACATTTATAAACGGTTAATTAAAGATTTATCGCGTAACGCAGAAACGTGTCTATTTATTCGTATGTCTTGTTTTTATAAAGATAAGATATATAATGAATTTTATAAGTTTATATCTTTATGTTATGAATTTAAAAACACTTTACAAAGAGTTTAAAGTCTAGTTTTTATAAAATACCAAAACACAAGGGTTTAAAGGGTAAATATGTAAATTAAAATTAATAAAACAAAAACCCCAACCCTAATGCAACCTTCGGCCGCAATCAAGGTTCCTATCCCTCCCATCTTCGAAAATCAGCCTAGACAAGCAAATTCGTGTGGTTTTGGTTCGATTACAAGACATATAACACTTAGGAAGCATCGATTTCAAGCAATTGCAAGTTTAAAGGTTAGATTTTTCATGTTTTGTGATGTTCTTCATTATGGCCGAACCCTAGATTCGAAATTGATCCTTATTGGGTCGAATTGGATGTTGTTTGATGATGTTAACATGTTAGTTAGATTGTATACATGTTAGTTAACGTCGATTATGCAAGAATCTATGTTTTTAGTGGATTGATCATGAACTTTGGTATGAAGCAACCCTAATTCGAAAGTGTTGTGATTATGCATGATGGATGATTGTTTGATGAATGTTTGATGATTAAGAGGTTGTATGAATGTTAGAATACATTGTTTATGCAAGAAAGTTGGGATTTTGATGCATTGTTCATAGGTTACTAAGAATAGTAACTTTATTTGGCATGTAGTAGTGATCTAGTGATGGATTGATGTTATGGATGAGTTCATGATGATGATTAGATGCTAGATTGTTGTTAGGAATGCTAGAAATCTTTAATTTGATGATGTTGATCATAGCTTGCCAAAAGTAGAAACTTTTGTTTATGAAGATTGTTAGATTGGGATGTTTAAGTGTTGTTGATCATGTCTAGATGTTTGTATGAGCTTGAATTGGTATATTATTGATGAATTCATGTATGCTTTGGATGTTGATATATTTTGGGATATTCTTCCCAAAAGGGAAACTTTATGTGTAAACGTTGAAGTATGATGTTATGACCATGTCTGGGATGTTAGGAGCCTGCTATTATGTTCAAGGATAGATTCTAGTGTGATAGACGTGTTAAATTAGTTGTATGGCATGCTTGGATAATCATGTGTGATATTGGAATGGTAATCATGTATGGTTTGGATGTTGTGTAGTAGTAGGACATCATGTTTGGGTCTGGTAATTGATTGTTGTGATGCTGTGAATGCAATGCATATGCTTAAAGAATTGGTTATGATCATTATACACGCGTGCGGATCTGAGGCCCCTACTTAGTAGGATTGGCAGGGTTTAGGATGTGAAATCGTGAGTGGCTTCACATGGCATGTGATGAATGGTTGAACCTTGTGTGACATGTTAGTTGTATTAAAACTAGTGGATATGTTAATGTTCTAGATTCGCATGACTTGTATAGTACTTGATTGTATGATGATCTAAGTGATACACCTGGTTGATATAGCATATGTATGATACTATTTGAATGTTAATCATGTATGTTGTATGTGCTCATTGGCTTTATTTGAATTATAACTCATAATGTCACCAACGGGTCAAACGGGTCAACTAGGTCAAACGTGTCTATTTGTCTGGAAGCTTGAGTCTTTGATTTTGGTATGATTAGGGTTTCACATGTCTTTTATTTACACGTACTTATGTACTCACATGATCTAGGTAACCTGTGAAGGTTGGCTATCCTCTCGTTTCTCAAAATAAACCTAAGTACCTTTGCATACATCAAGTGAGTTCATGCCCCACTCTTTACTTAATATCTTTTGAGGAAATAGCATACTGGTATTTATACGAACGCTTTTATTATTTAAGTTGTGTATAATATTAATATAGTGCTGTTTACCATGGGAAAAGTCCTCACACTTTTGAATTGTTAATATTTAATAGCGGGAAAACTTGGGTAGTACTACTGGGTCTGACGAGCCCCACCTGTGTGACTCGAGGTCAACCGGGTGCAATTTGTCCTATTGAACATTGTCACGACATGGTAAGTCGTGACAGGAGGCAACAACTATCACAGTCAGCTTCAATTGCAAAATCACTATGTATTAATATTTACTGATAATAGACTAGCTATCTATTACCATACACTGCTTATATTTATCGCAACTGTTTACATGTTTATTGAACTCAAACTCTTGAACTCACCAACCTATGTGTTGACATTTTAGTATGCTTTTCTCAGGTCCTTAACTTGCTTGCCATAGGAGCACTGCACGGTTCACTGCATTTTAAGACACTATGCTTCAAGACAAGTTGACATTTTAAAATTATAGTTTACTCTTTGGTTGGCACTTGTGTTGCCATAAGTTATACTTTATTGACTTGGGTTGTTTTCAAAAACGCTTCCGCATTGTTTAAAGTTGGTATTTCGGTTAATTATGTTTAAATTATGGCATTTAGAGTCGTTCTGAGTAACTATTGACTGTGATCCTGGTTTGTTCACACGCCTCGCGTTAAAACTCCGCAAGTGGATTTGAGGGTGTGACACCTCCCCTCTTAATCCCCACTCTTCCAAACTTCTCCGTTTTGGCAAGTTTGGTTCATTGACTTTGGGCTTGCTTTTTCTTGTCTTTTTCTTCTTTCTTGGCTTCAAGGGAAACAATCGGGCGTTACACACGGCCCTGTGCTAGTACAATGTACGTAAAAGTTGGTCAACTACTACGCTCATGTGAGGCCCCCATTCCGGGACGCTCACAGTTGGTCAATCATCGCAAATAAAATGTATATTTACATTAACTTTAATAAAACATTGCATCGTAAACATTTAAACACCCATTTCAATTTATTATAATTCTTTTGCAACATAATACATCGTTTACTGATTACAAAATAACTTGTTGCATTACATCACAAAACATTATACAAAATGGATCCCATCCAAATGAGCCAAGTAGCCGCCTCGTACCATCCTCAGCAACCATTACCTGCCAACTGGAAACGCATAAAAGTCAGTGTTGCTAAGTGAGTTCTAGTTTAAAATAAAATATACTTCCTTTCAAACCATTTTTTTACTTTCGTACATAATCACACATCATATGTACACATAGATAATATCACTATTATCTTCATCCTTCATTCGTTAACTTTCATTCTTACTTTTTTACGGATCAGGGACATCAGCTATACCCCCAAATGTATGCACAAAGCGGGTATGGGCCGAAGATCATAAATGACTTCCATAATGCACATAGCCTAGCACCAGCACGGGGCAAGCGACAAAGATCCCATTTGTATACTACCCTAAACGTATGCACAAAGCGGGTACTAGGCCGAAGATCATAAATGACTTTCATAACGCACATAGCCTGGCACCAGCACCGGGGTGAGTATCCACTATCATTCATGTACCATACAACTGGTCAGTCACAAAGACTAGACTTCTGTGTGTATCCTTACGAGTTAGCTAAACCACACTCAGTTGAGCTTACGACATTTTAGAGTCGTGCACCTCCGTACATTTGCTTGCAAGATTTTCTTTACTTTCACTTTCATTAATGCATGCATTCTTTCTTTAAGTTCATATTTTCATTATCTTCCGCTTTACGTTACATCATACTTTACATTTCTTTCATAGACATCAACGTAAATCCATGGAAAATAAACATACATAACAAGGAACATAAACATAATCATACAAAACATCACCATACAAGGCACCATCATACATGACATTGCAATCATCATACATACCATAACATACCTCATACATCATCAAAAGTCAACTTACATCACCCCCAGGAACATCCCAAGTCAAAGCCTACATTTCACTTTTTCCCCCAAAAATTATAAAATAATTCTAAGTCTTAGGTGCACGGGCACTATATAGGCGCATGGGCAACACTTAGGCGCATGGGGGACTTTTGAGTGCATGGGCACTATTGGGGCGCATGGGCAACACTTAGTCATTCTGGGCAAATTCTAGGCGCATGGGCACTATGCAGGTGCATGAGTGCCTAGGCGCATGGACTTTCTAGGCATATGGACACTTAGTCAAATTCAGCCTTTTCCAGGCGCATGGCTACTATTTGGCACAGGGGGTTTTGGGGGCATGGGAACACTTAGGCAGTTTATACCACTAGGCGCATAGGCCACTATTCAAGCGCATGGGCAATCTATGTCACACTTAAACAACTAAATTTAGTCCCCAATCATCATCTAACATGTTCTAAGCTTAAAATTTACATTCCAAGCCATAGAAACACATTCATAACATCATCATAACCACATACACACCCAAAATTAAACCCACCGGCATTCACACATATAAACATATGGGTGAAAAACCTATTTTGAAATAAAACATTCATACATGCAGTTCCAGCCCCAAATCAATTTAAAACAAGTAAAAAAGGGGTTCTAGAACTCACCTTAGCAGCTCTTTGGGTATCATTTTCTCAAAATCCAATTGCTACAAGTTCAACATCTAAAACCCACCAAAACACACACAGAACAAACACACAACACATATAAGCATACAACCGAGGCAAAGCCGGTTAAGAACACTCAAAGACCATGAATTCTTACCTTGAATTCGGATTTCTTCTTCTTGTTCTTCAAATACCCAAGAGTATTCAACTCATTCTTTCTCTCTCTTTAAAACTTCGAAAGTTGAGTGTGTGTGTGTGTGTGAAGGGTGTGATGGGCGGCTATCACCTTTATTCACCAACTTTGAAAGTTTTGCGTCCTTTTGACACTTTTAACCCCTCAACTTGGGTTTTATTGTGTTTCTTTTTTTTCTTCACCTTTATTCTTTCTTTCATATCTTTAAAATAACCAGGTGTTATAGCTCAGAGCTTTTCAGGCATGGCCCCGTCTTTGTGGTGCCTAGGGCACGCCCCCGTGCCTCAACTCGGGGAATCGTACTTTTTGTCCCGTTGGACCAACAAACACGAGGGTGTGTTGATTTAAGCATAAGGGTGTGTTTCAGGCTGGGCATAGGGGCGTGCCTCATGAAGTACGGCCCCATGCTTGAATTTCAAAACTTGGTTTTCTTCGTTTTCTTCTTATTTAAGCTCCTTTTGTTCATCTTGGTCTTATCCAAGCCTGAAAATATAATATGAATGATTTAGGTATCAAATCATCATTTTTAGTAAGAGTTTATAGAATAATTGATGTGTAATTGATATGTTTTATATGTATAATTTTAAGCACATCAAATATCCCCACACTTAAACTTTGCTTGTCCTCAAGCAAAATCACTCAAAATAGCAACACCACCAAAAACCAAATAAATCAAGATATAAATAAGTCTTTCGAGAACTATATAAGCAAACTTGGTTTACCCAAATATAAACAATTATGCACATGTGGAATGATATCCTTTCAAGCAATAGAATGGTTTCTAAATATTTTTAACATGTAAAAATTCACACTTCTCACAAGGTACACTCACACTTGGCTATATATATGGAATCATACATACGATGAAGTATGACTAATACTCAATTGCCTAGCATGAATACGTGTAAAATCATATGCTTGATAAGGGATCAAATCTCCACCTATGTTAGGTATTTACTTGCATAAATCATTAGGTCTTTGATGGGTTGTAATTCCCTCGGGTTGAAGGTATGGATTATTGGAGAAAAGTGACTAAATGCTAAAAGCAGCGGTCTTGGCTTATTTCATAAACTGAATGGAAACCAATAAAATGGTTTCTTATACAATACTCAAGCAGGAAGGGATATGCTAACTTGAGGACTCGTTTGTGGTCCATTTCGTCAAGATCATTTTGTACTTTCAAAAACTGGACTTCCTCCTTAACCGATGATATATGTAGCTATCCTTTTTAAAGGGTCGTTCAGCTTGGACCCTAATTGCAGCCAACGGATTTGGATGTCGAATTCTTGGATTCGGTTTGGTTTTTGTTGCACTTTCCTTCGTGAAACTAGTTCCCCACAAGTTGGGCATCTTTCATATTATTTTTCCTTTCTTGAACACATATTTTGAAATACCACAAAATGATGGAACTAGTTTTCTTCTTCTTTTTTTTTCTTTCTTTCTTTCTATCTTTTTTTAAACAAGTGAAAACATGTCTTTAACGAAAATGGGTATTGTTGAAGATTTTGTGGTTAAATGGCTTAGTGGTTTGGGTGATGGAAAATGAAAACGTTTAAGCTCAACGAGGCTAACTAGGGATAATATTTAGGTAAGGATATTTGAAAATGACAAAGGCTCGAATGTTAGATTTTCCTAATTTCTTGTATCTACTTTACACAAGAAACACTTATAAGGTTTTATAATGCATGCCCAAAACAAGTTCTAATTCACACGCAACATAAGACACCCTCAATATATCCATAATAAAAGCAAAAAATGCATAAATGCAAAGCTTGTTTAAGGCTCAAAAATAAGGTCACATATAGGATGGAATTGGGTATAAGTGTTTTATTTTACATGTTTGAATATTTTCACCAATTGTTTTTGTTTTTCAAGATATAACAAAAAACATTATTAAGATTATTTGGATTTACTTTATTTGATTATTTATTTCTCAAAAACATATATTTATATTTTGTTTTATCATTTCATGTTTCGATGTTGTTGCCACAAACATTACAATCAGAGTGACATTTCATAAAAGATTTGATTATAACTTGGTACTATTTATAAGCAAAGTATCAAGCATGTATTACCCTTTCCCACACTTAAAGTTCACATTGTCCTCAATGTGATTCACAATAAATAATAAGTAGAGAAAGGCAATCAAAAACTCCCCTAAAATGATGAGTCACATGCGTGCAATTGTTTTTCAACAGCCGTCTTGAATGAGCTCAAAAGAATACATCAGGATTAATCTAAAACATCACCAATTTATCTAAAGCAGAAAATTAATGTCCTAAGCACACAAAATAAAATAAAAATAAACAGGCTGAAAAGTAACATAGAGCCATGTTTGGGTTACGGGTCCTTGGCTAGACCATTCCCCACACTTAGTTTCTAATGAGGTGGAGGTTTATCCCTCCAAGAAAATATTAGTTGGTATATCGATTTGGTCATTAACCGATTATCATTGACTTTGAAGCTTCATCCCTCATTGTTTTAAACTTTGAAAGCATTATGTGGATAGACTTTTTCTACTTTTTTTAAAACATTAATTTATTTTTTAAATAAAACAAAATAGTCAAAAATTTGGATCGTCTTTCAAACTAACATGTGTCCCCGGAAACAGCGCCAAAAATTTGATGCGTCTAGATAGTATATATATTTGAAAAAGATTCTTCGCACATATTAAGTTTTAATTAGTTATTACTAATACTAAACCACGAACACAAAATGCAAGTGTACTCATCGTATGGTAATATAGTGTTGGTAAGAACTGAGTATCAATCTGTGATCACACTAAGCCTACTCAACAACCCTCATAATTCACTATCAGTTTTATGTTTTAGAAAATGATTAGTTAAATAAAATAACAATAAATAAAGATAGATAAAGATATATTAAGACGTTTGGTGATTCTTTCAGTGAAGTAAGGTTGTTATCTTAATTTAGATTACACTTTGTAGCGGTGATGAATTAGTGGTGTGATTAAAGATATTGATTAATATAATAATGTTAATATTTATAAAGGTGAGTTGGCACGATTTCTCGTCTATCCGCTCCGTAGTGACTAGGATCACGTTAGGCTGAGTTTACTACATAGATCAAAGCCCTAGTAATGTAGATAAATTTTTTGTGACCTTTTTAACATACGATTTCTAAAAACATAACTTAATGTTAAAAAGAGAGTTGATTAGGTTCCTCCTAACATACTAGTAATTTTAAGAAACCGTAACAATACTCTAAATTTCTCAGACTAATAAAAGGGAACCCGCAAATGATAAAAAAGTTAAGGTGATATGATTTCTAATAACCATTTCTAGTTTATTAGCCATGGATTTATTATGAAGACCGGTATCGCGAATGAAAGTTGATCATATGTTTTTTAGCCGTGTATGACAATCACAATCACAAACCATAATGTTATAACTTCTTGTTCAAATGTAGATGGTATCCATCAAAGGTTTTCCCAAGACCATTATAACATCAACATAATATAAATCACACCATTAGTTCATCATAAATTACATAAGTTTCATTAAATTAGGATAACACATGAAGTTTAGCTCATAAGGAGCTTGAACATAGCAACAAAGATAAAAGATAGTAATGAAATCATCGGTAATTAGAATAATCAAACCGGTGATCCATTATGGATGATGTTAAATGATCCCAAGCTTCTTCTAAGTGTTGAATGAACCTCCAAAACCTTCTAAGGACCTCCAAAGGTTAAGTTCTCGAGAGGGACACCAGCACTTCACCTCTCAAAAACTACTCTCAAAGTTGCAAATGAAGTCCTATTTATAGGCTTTCTGGAGTGTTTAAGCATGGTATCGTGCCTAAAAGGCACGACCCCATGCTAGTACAATGTACGTAAAAGTTGGTTGGCTAGTACGCTCAGAGCTTGTTGGGCATGGCCTCGTGTTCAATGGGGCACGACCCTGTGTTTGTGGTGGGGCACAGCCTCGTGCCTCCTGGGGTATGCCCTTGTGCCTTGGGTCGGGGAACCATATTTTTGTCCTGTCGGACCAACAAACACGGGGGTGTGTTGATTTAAGCACGAGGTGTGTTTCAGTCTAGGCATGGGAGCACGCCTCATGAAGCATGGCCCCATGCTTGAATTCCAAAACTCGGTTTTCTTTATTTTCTTCTTATTTGAGCTCCTTTTGTTCATCTTGGTCTTTTTGAAGCCTGAAAACACAACATGAATGATTTAGGTATCAAATCATCATTTTCAGTAAGAGTTTATAGAATAATTGATGTGCAATTGATATGTTTTATATATATACTTTAAAGCACATCAATAATGTAAAGCATTGTTTTCTATTATAAAATAACAATGTAAACATATTTTAAATAATAAAACTCCAAACATTAATGATTTTTATTATTATTTATCAACTTTAAATCATATTTTTAGTAAAAATTTTCATATTTTTAATTGTAACCCTATACTATACAACTTGTTATGTGAACATATTTTAAATAATAAAAATCCAAACATTAATGATTTTTATTATTATTTATCAACTTTAAATCATATTTTTAGTAAAAATTTTCATATTTTTAATTGTAACCCTATACTATACAACTTGTTAATTCCTATCCTTGCTAGAATTATATTTACACTTGTTTCCTATACTTTATAAACGTATCAAACACACTTTTGACTTGGTCTAGTATACATCTAGAATCGTTTCATTCATTCTGTAGTTATATAGCAAGAAAAAGGTTCTAGCTAAGGAAAGATGGGGTACTTAAGTAATGACAATCCACCAACTAGTTATTAACTAGTTATTATCCTAAACCTAACATTTCGTTGGATCTGCTACTCTAGGATGACACATATGTAGTATACAACAACCATTCTTGAACTTTTACAATAACAACCCCTCAACTAACGACACAAACAATAAACTAACTAAATAAACGTAGGGTAATCCTCACTCCAAGTTACTAAAACTTACAAGATCAACCTACCTACTTTACAAGGTAAGTTCATAGCCCCTTTTTCTTTTGTATTTTATGATGAAAACATGCTCTTTATATCAAGTTGAAAACTCAAATTCTAAAGTCAAACTAGTCTTTTGCAAACTAAATGACAACTTTTTCATACTAGTAAAACTAAATAGATTATATATGTTGTTATATTCTATCACTGTTTACTATAAAGTCCCTCTATTTTTTAGAATCTACACAACTGTCAACTTCAGAGAAGCTATGTGAGTACAATATAGATCTATTGACCTACCAAGCCCATTCGGTACTCAAGTTGATGTATGTCAATCAATACCGAGCGTCTTTGCAGTTAACATATTCTTTTTAACTTGAAAGTAGCAGATTTTTTATAAACTATATACTAGAAAAACATATTATTAGTCTGACCTCTGGTGTCATGGGAATAGACGGGAGGGCATTCGATCACTAGGGTTGGTTGTGGACTCATGTATTATAGTTTTTACTTGTATTTGGAAAACTGTTTGTTGGTTTGTATATTGTTATCTACTATATGTATACCTATAAACTTATATTCTCACTAACTTTTTGGTTGAAATTTTTAGCATGTTTTCATGTAATGGAAACTAAGTTCGTTACTTTACTAACGCTAGGTTTCAAGGATAAGCTTTAGTTAGACCAATTAGACTTTGAATAAAATGAATACTTATTTACTTGTTCTGTTTATTTGTTTTTAAAAGTGGATGTAATCAACTATTTGGTTTTTATAAGCAATTTCCTTTAGTACTTTATATCCTTGTATTATGATTTAATTTCATCATGGCTTGGTGTTTCATCTTTACCCCAGGTGTGATACAAAGTCTCTAATAAACTAAGCTAAACATTATCAATGCCATGTTCAGCAAAGTCTCAAATAAGCTAAGGCTCTACATCATTGAGCCAAAAAAACCAAAATAAAATAGAGTTCGGAACATATGTTTAACAAAGCCTCTAATAAGGTAAAACTCATCATGGACAAAACAACATACCCAATCAAAAGACACACAAAGAGTGGACTCATCTCAAGTAAATAGTTGTTCACCTTCATCGGCGAAACAAGAAATATCAAAGACAACTAAGTCTATCAAATCAACAACACACGGTCAAAATACATAAAGAAAACCCAAGAGAAGCAACAACAATTACAGAACATGAAACTGAAGATGAAATAATATCAACACAATCAACTTTACAGTGGAACGCTAGAGACCGCAACTCCCAACATTGCCTCTGGATATCGGCCTTAGGCCTTTTTATCTCTAGGTTTCTATTTGTAACTAAAGATAGAGGAAGATTAACCAACTTTGGCAACCACCACTAACACCTCCAAATTTGAAAGAGAATAGTGTGCAAGAAAAAAAGGGAAAAATATAGTAAGATTAGTCCACAGAAACTCCTTGTAACACCTACAAAGCCCGCCACCTACATCAAAGAACATTCTCTAGGTTTCAACATGTAAGGCCCCGTTCCCGGGACGCCTACAGCTGGGTTCTCATCGCACATAAAACATATAATTACATTAGTATTTAATAAATCGCAGCGGAAAACTAAAACAAACTTTCATTTCCTTGTAAATGCTTTTGCAAACTAATACAACATTCATTACAAAAAAAAATAGTTTGTTCGCATTACAATGCAAAAACATTAATCAAAAGAATGCCATCCCAAAAGAGCTGAGTAGTCGCCCGTGCCATCCTCAGCAATCATTACCTGCCAACTGGAAACACATCAAAGTCAGCGTTGCTGAGTGAGTTCTAGTTTTATAAATAAAACATACTTTACCTTCAGATAAAACCGTTCGTTATTTTTACATGATCACACATCATACGTACACATAGATAATATCATTATTATCTTCCTCATTCGTTCATTCCTTCTTTCATTACCTTACTTGCGCATCGGACATCATCCCAAACCAATACCATGTGCCGGTTAGTCGTAGCTACCGGGCTGAAGTCAACAAATGACAGCTAAACGTATGCCACGGTACTAGGAGTAACCGTCAGTCTTAGCTACTGGGCCGAAGTCAACGAATGACAGCTAAACGTATGCCACAGTACTAGGGGTGAGCGGTAGAGGTTCTACATTTAGGGTCAATCACCAAGAAGGACCCCGTATCCGATGTGTGCAAGACGTTTCATTCGTTCATCATGTTCCTCTTTCTTTATCTTTCACTTTACGTTACATAATACTTCGTTCATTCATCATAACAAGTAAAGCCACAGGAAAGATATTTACATCATAATAAGGAACATAAACATGCATCAACATCACATCATACATGGCAACATCATACATACATAATGTACAACATCATCACCCTCATCATGCCAACATGCTTTCTAAGACCTCAATCGTCATCTTAAAAAACTCTTATGGGAACCTTTACATCAACACTTACATCTGCAGTTTCCCCCCCGGAAGTCAGAAGTCAATCTACACCTTCCTCGGGTTCAACAGCCCTATTCGGGCGTATGGACACCCTTCAGTCGCATTGCCTCCATGCGACTGAACATCATGCGATTGAACTAATACGGATGAACACCTATGCGAATGAACATCCAGTCGTGCGAATGGGCCCTCAGTCGCATGACCCCCATGCGACTGGCCCTCCAGTCGTGCGAATGAACCCCAATCGTGCAAATGGACCCCAATCGCACCCTAATCGGCCGTATGGCCTCCATTCGGCCTCCAGTCGGTCGCCTAGCCCTAACTGATGCAGAATGCAGTTCAACCCGACTGCAGCCGAGGGTTTTCGGCCTCCAAACTCATCTAAACCCATTTTAAGCCTAAATCAACCATCCTAAACCTTAGGGATGCATACCATAACATCATTCAAGCATAACCAAGCAAGAAATCAAGTCACAATCGCGTCATACATATACATACACATACACAAACGGGTCAACTTACACACATACGAAAAACTCGATTTCAGATGTTCTCCAGCCCCAAATCGTTTGAAAACAAGTAAAAGAGGGGTCCTAGAACTCACCTAAACGAGCACAATGATAAGAGCTTCGATTCGGCTTGCTTCACGACGATTTTGGCGACCCGAACCGACCCGAACCGGCACTTTTCCTCTTTTTCTCTTCTTTCTCTCTTCTCCCCTTTCTTTGTGAGCTGAAATGTGAGTGTGGGGAGAGTGGGCTGCCCTCTCCCTACATATGTCACCACATTTCCCAACTTTTCTTCGTTGGCGGGTTTGGTCCCTCGACTTTTGGACTTTATTTTCTTTTCTTTCACCACCGGCTTCAAAATAATAAATATTCGGGTGTTACAAGTCCACCCCCCTTAAATAGGTTTCGTCCCCGAAACCTGTTATTCGTCGAACAAACGCGGATAATGCTGTCTCATTTCTTCTTCAGTCTCCCACGTTGACTCGGATCCCTTCCTGTGCTTCCACTGTACACGCACAAGAGGAACCACTTTATTCCTTAGCCTCTTTTCTTTACGATCGATGATTGCCACTGGTTGCTCCACATAGTTGAGTTGTTCGTCTACTTCAATATCTTCCAATGGGACAATCATATCTTCATCTGCTAAGCACTTCCTTAAATGAGATACATGGAATGTCGGGTGAATCCACTTAACTCATCCGGCAACTCCAATCTATAGGCCACCTCTCCTACTCGAGCAATGATTCGGAAAGGGCCTATATATCTTGAGCTCAACTTGCCCCGCTTTCTGAATCTGATAATACCCTTCCAAGGTGAGACCTTCAGCATAACCCGGTCACCCACCTGGAACTCAATTGGCCTACATCGCTTATCGGCATACGACTTCTGTCTATCCTTGGCTGCCTTCACGAAGGCTTTAATCTTTTCAAGCTTCTCTATCATAGCCTCGATTACCTCGACGCTCCCCAATTCTTCTGACCAATATCTCCCCAACAAACGGTGTTCTGCATCTCCTACCGTATAGCATCTCATATGGTGGCATACCAATACTGGCATGATAGTTGTTGTTGTATGAGAATTCAGCTAACGGCAGGTGGTCATCCCAACTTCCACCAAAATCGATCACACATGCCCGGAGCATGTCTTCCGGTGTCTGAATGGTCCTTTCTGACTGACCATCAGTCTGGGGATGATAAGCCGTGCTAATATGTAACCTCGTCCCCATAGCATCGTGGAATTTCTTCCAAAATTTAGATGTAAACCGAGTGTCACGATCAGACACAATAGACACCGGCACACCATGACGAGCTACAATTTCCTTGATGAACAGATCAGCCAACCTCCCAGATGAATACGTCTCGTGGATCGGTAGAAAATGAGCGCTCTTCGTCAAACGATCAACTATCACCCATATGGCATCATACCCTTTCGGGGTACGTGGCAGCTTCGTAATGAAGTCCATGGTGATGTGCTCCCACTTCCATTCTGGTATATCCAAAGGTTGTATCTTCCCATACGGCTTTTGATGCTCTGCCTTCACCTGTAAGCAAGTAAGGCACTTACTCACATACTCCACCACGTCGCGCTTCATACCCGGCCACCAATAATCTTCTTCTTCATGTCATGGTACATTTTCGTGGCACCAGGATGAATGGAGTATCGAGTCTTGTGGGCTTCATCCATTATCTTCGCCCGTAGATCCCCAAAACGAGGAATCCACACACGACCGAATCGAGTTCTAACACCGAGTGTGTTTTCACCCAATTCCCCAACCAGACCTCTCATTCTTTCCGAGTTAAGATGATCTTCTTTCAACGCCTCATCTTGAAACTCCTTGATTTGCTTCATCACATCAGAGGTCATGATTAGTTGATAAGCTTTCACCCGAATGGTTCGGGCCTTTCCTTTCGACTAAGGTCATTTGCCACCACATTAGCTTTGCCTGGATGGTAATGGATCTTGCAATCATAATCCTTTATAAGTTCCAACCATCTCCTCTGCCGCATGTTCAGATCCTTTTGCTCGAAGAAATACTTCAAGCTTTTATGATCGGTGAATATGGTGCACTTCGTCCCGTAGAGATAGTGCCTCCAAATCTTTAGTGCAAAGACCACAGCTGCTAGCTCCAAGTCATGAGTAGGATAATTGACCTCATGAACCTTTAACTGTCGAGATGCATAGGCTATAACCTTCCCTCTCTGCATTAACACACACCCCAACCCTGAGTAGGAAGCATCAGAATAAACCACCAAATCTTCGCTTCCATCGGGTAATGACAGAACAGGAGCTTGAGTCAGTCTTGCCTTCAGCTCTTCGAACGCCTTCTCTTGAGCTTGACCCCATACAAATTTCACATCCTTTCGGGTCAACTTAGTTAGTGGAGAAGCAATCTTAGAGAAGTCTTGGATGAATCTTCTATAGTAGCCCGCCAAGCCCAAGAAACTACGGATCTCGGATGGCGTCTTTGGTGACTTCCATTGCATAACCGCCTCCACCTTCGCCGGGTCAACCATAATCCCGTCAGGATTTACCACATGACCCAAAAACTACACTTCGCGCAACCAGAACATGCACTTGGAGAATTTAGCATACAATTTCTCCCTTCTCAACGTCTCTAGAACCTCTCGAATGTGACCGGCATGCTCAATCTCGCTCTTTGAATAAATCAGGATATCATCAATAAACACAATCACTGATTTATCCAACATAGGTTGACACACACGGTTCATCAGATCCATAAAAGCAGCTGGCGCGTTGGTCAAACCAAAGGACATGACAAGAAACTCGTAATGGCCATAGCGCGTACGGAAAGCTGTTTTAGGGATATCTTGCTCCTTCACCTTCAACTGATGATAACCAGATCGAAGATCTATCCTCGAGAACCAACTAGCACCCTAAAGCTGGTCGAACAAATCATCTATCCTCGGTAAGGGGTAGCGGTTCTTCACTGTCAACTTGTTCAGTTCGCGGTAGTCAATGCACATCCTCATACTACCATCCTTCTTCTTTACAAATAGGACCGGAGCACCCCAAGGAGAGATACTCGGTCTAATGAACCCCTTATCAAGCAGCTCTCGCAGCTGCTCCATCAACTCTTTCATCTCGGTTGGAGCCAACCGATATGGTGCCTTGGCAACAGGTTGGGCACCCGGTATCAGATCAATCTGAAATTCAATTTCTCTGTCAGGTGGCACTCCTGATAAGTCTTCTGGGAACACGTCTGGAAAGTCACACACAACTGGTACATCAGCTAGTTGTGGTGTTGGTGTATCCACATCCTTACATAAGCCAAGTAGGCGCTACATCCACGCCTAATACACTTTCCCGCCACCGCCATTGAGATCACCTTCGGAATCGTAGTAACCCGATCACCATAAACCGTTACCAAACTTCCGTCAGGCGCTGTCAACCGAACCATCATCTTGCGACACACAATGTTCGCCTCGAAATCCGCCAACCAATCCATCCCAAGAACCAAATCGAAACCACCCAAGGTCATCACAAACGGTCTAACAGGAAACTTGTGACCCTCAAGTTCCACATCACACTTCTCTATCATCTCAGAAATCCTGGTAGACTTACCTATGACAGTTTCTACATCAAAGGGCGCATCAACACGTCTACTACTAACAGGCAGCTTAGCACAGAAAGCAGCAAAAATAAAACTCTTACTAGCACCCGAATCAAATAACACAGAAGCTAAAGTCTGGTTCACTAGAAACGTACCAGACACAACGTCAGGGTCCGTCCTAGCCTCCTCCTGTGTCATGGTGAATGCCCTAGCGCTCGCCCTCGGTCCATCACTTCCGTCTTCTTCAACTCAGGCCATTTCATTCTCCCGATCGCCCGATTACCCTCTGCTTGGACAATGTTATCCCACCAACACAGAGCTAAATCCACAAAAGAGTGGGTAGCATACTTCACCTTTTGATCCTCTCGGCACTCGCTGATATCGAGAACAGCTTCCATTTCCCTCACCCACCGGTGAGCGGCTGCAGCGGTGCCGTTTCCATCAAAAGTAGGGGGCTTGCATCTCATAAATGCCCCGTAGTTACATCCTCGCACTGCCTCTGGCACAGGCTCTTCTTCTTCTCCTTCATCATCAGACAGAACCGTTTCCGGCTCTGGTTGTTCACGTCCTCCAGAGGATCTGTTTCTTTCTTTTCTTTCCCCTTCTCGTACAGCCTTAATAACTTCAGTCACCACAGACGGTAAGATTGTCTGCATGACCTGATGGACTTCTTCTACAACAGCCTCCTTTACTGAGGCTCTCAGATTGGCGCTTTCGTCGCCACCCTCCGGATGAGGGGTCTCTGGTTCTTCATGAACCACTCTCTCAACTCTGGGTCTCCCTCTCTTAGGTCGCGGTCCAACACCGTGACCTCCACCCCTAGAAGCTTTCGAAGATCTACCTCCGGCCATCACACGCACACTGAAAGATTCAAACACCAACACGGTCATTCAAGGAAACAACTCAGTTTATGTCAAGTATAGTAAGTCCCTAATTATAGTGGCCAGTTGTGATTAGCCACTTACTTTACTCTTCATACCCCAAGTATTACCTGTCCTGACTACATCAGTATTTAAACCTACATATAACACATAACACATACCATGCGCACATAAAACCGGTTAACTTTACGAAAATACCTGATGGCACGCAGCTACTCAGTTTGGCATCCCATTCCCTTTCCGTCCCATTCTCAGTTTAAGATTAGGTTTATTCTGAAAATTTACCCATTTCACTTAAACTTTGGCTCTAATACCAACTTGTAAGGCCCCGTTCCCGGGACGCCTACAGCTGGGTTCTCATCGCACATAAAACATATAATTACATTAGTATTTAATAAATCGCAGCGGAAAACTAAAACAAACTTTCATTTCCTTGTAAATGCTTTTGCAAACTAATACAACATTCATTACAAAAAAAAATAGTTTGTTCGCATTACAATGCAAAAACATTAATCAAAAGAATGCCATCCCAAAAGAGCTGAGTAGTCGCCCGTGCCATCCTCAGCAATCATTACCTGCCAACTGGAAACACATCAAAGTCAGCGTTGCTGAGTGAGTTCTAGTTTTATAAATAAAACATACTTTACCTTCAGATAAAACCGTTCGTTATTTTTACATGATCACACATCATACGTACACATAGATAATATCATTATTATCTTCCTCATTCGTTCATTCCTTCTTTCATTACCTTACTTGCGCATCGGACATTATCCCAAACCAATACCATGTGCCGGTTAGTCGTAGCTACCAGGCCGAAGTCAACAAATGACAGCTAAACGTATGCCACGGTACTAGGAGTAACCGTCAGTCTTAGCTACTGGGCCGAAGTCAACGAATGACAGCTAAACGTATGCCACAGTACTAGGGGTGAGCGGTAGAGGTTCTACATTTAGGGTCAATCACCAAGAAGGACCCCGTATCCGATGTGTGCAAGACGTTTCATTCGTTCATCATGTTCCTCTTTCTTTATCTTTCACTTTACGTTACATAATACTTCGTTCATTCATCATAACAAGTAAAGCCACAGGAAAGATATTATACATCATAATAAGGAACATAAACATGCATCAACATCACATCATACATGGCAACATCATACATACATAATGTACAACATCATCACCCTCATCATGCCCAACATGCTTTCTAAGACCTCGATCGTCATCTTAAAAAAACTCTTATGGGAACCTTTACATCAACACTTACATCTGCACTTTCCCCCCGGAAGTCAGAAGTCAATCTACACCTTCCTCGGGTTCAACAGCCCTATTCGGGCGTATGGACACCTTCAGTCGCATTGCCTCCATGCGACTGAACATCATGCGATTGAACTAATACGGATGAACACCTATGCGAATGAACATCCAGTCGTGCGAATGGGCCCTCAGTCGCATGACCCCCATGCGACTGGCCCTCCAGTCGTGCGAATGAACCCCAATCGTGCGAATGGACCCCAATCGCACCCTAATCGGCCGTATGGCCTCCATTCGGCCTCCAGTCGGTCGCCTAGCCCTAACTGATGCAGAATGCAGTTCAACCCGACTGCAGCGAGGGTTTTCGGCCTCCAAACTCATCTAAACCCATTTTAAGCCTAAATCAACCATCCTAAACCTTAGGGATGCATACCATAACATCATTCAAGCACAACCAAGCAAGAAATCAAGTCACAATCGCGTCATACATATACATACACATACACAAACGAGTCAACTTACACACATACGAAAAACTCAATTTCAGATGTTCTCCAGCCCCAAATCGTTTGAAAACAAGTAAAAGAGGGGTCCTAGAACTCACCTAAACGAGCACAATGATAAGAGCTTCGATTCGGCTTGCTTCACGACGATTTTGGCGACCCGAACCGGCACTTTTCCTCTTTTTCTCTTCTTTCTCTCTTCTCCCCTTTCTTTGTGAGCTGAAATGTGAGTGTGGGGAGAGTGGGCTGCCCTCTCCCTACATATGTCACCACATTTCCCAACTTTTCTTCGTTGGCGGGTTTGGTCCCTCGACTTTTGGACTTTATTTCTTTCTTTCGCCACCGGCTTCAAAATAATAAATATTCGGGTGTTACACAACATTCATGTCTCTCAATGGTCGCTAGTGGTGCATCTTACTCGAGCATCTCTCAAGATCCTTTTTCTTTCTTATAAAAAGAATGGTGGTGGAGGTGCTAAATGGTGAGATCCAAAAGGTATGGTTATACCTACATATTTTTCTTTGAGTCACCAAAGATAAAGTTAACTCACATAGTAAAATGTTTTTCCCCTAAGCTATAAATAGTAGTACATCACTATTCATTATGTTCCTTTATTAGTATATATGATAACAATGCTTCGTAAACCCTTTGAACACCAATTGGTGTATGGAACACTCTTAGCTTAACTAAAATTAGTTCTCCAACTTCTTGTTTATCTTTGGATGGTGCAAAATCCATTTCTTTAGTGTTTTAAATTTTGACTTAGAAAAAATATAATAAACTTTTGTTAAATTACTATAAGATTAACAAAATTAGAAACTCATATCGGATGTAAAATGTTGTCCAGTCGTATTGCGCGGGCACCTTTCTAGTGTGTGTCTATATATATGTGTGTGTGTTACAAATCTTTAAACACAATTATGATTTTACTCAATCTTTAAGATACATAATTTTTTTATCAAATAGTATGAATGTATTATGTAATAGTTCTTATTATGCTACTATTTAATAAATGTATTTAATTAGTATATTACTTAATGCATACTATTATATATTATATGACAATATGATATTATACAATTTACTACATCAAATAGTATTTTATTTTAATACTTTTAAATTAACATATAAACTTTATTTAATATTTATATTTTTATAACTAAATATTATTTATATTAAGTATTGATATTATTTTATTTAAATACTAAAGTTATTAATAGAGTATTAGTTATAATAATAATAATAATAATAATAATAATAATAATAATAATAATCTATAGGGGTATATTTGGTATTTATCAATTTTGGTATTTATGACTAATTTATGTATTAATGACATATTATCTAATTAAATTCAGAAAAACAAATAATATAAAAAATAAAAATATAAAAATAATAATAATAGTTTATATTTATTATAATTTTTTTAGAACTAAATGCTATTTAAATTAAGTATTAACTTATTTAAATAATTTAGTATATAATTACTAACTTCTAACTTATTGGCCGATAATAATTCATATTATTTATTTTAGCATTTAACAATCCTAAATTTTATTTTTATTACTAATAGCAATTTCATAGCATAAATATCATAGATTTATACTCGGTTTGCATTTATTTTCTGCATTACTGCTTATATGTTACTTCATTCCACTTATAATCATTATTGTGAGTGAAATCGAGTGCACATAAAACATAAATTTTTTATAATTATTTAGTGTGCATGTTATCTTCAAAAAAAAGTGAAAGTTGCAGGGTTATTGATCAAATTAATAGTATGGGTTATTATAGATCAATTCATAAAAATTTGGATTATTAAAATCTAATTTGCCTTTAATAATATTAATATTAGTTTTATCACTTTCATGGCATATCGGTCATAAAAGTGTTTACGATGGATTTGACTGAATAAGCGATCATAGTTGTTCGGTTTTGTAGTCGTGTAAACAAAGAAAGTATTCTCACATTTGTCTATTTCCTTATAGAATTTATTTTTTTTAATTAGTCCCATTTATATTTATTCAATTTTAGAAATATTGTTACCGGCACAATACTTTCTAAACAATGTCTAAGTACTTGGACCAATGTATAATGGACTTAACAATCGCAATATAAATATATATATATATATTATATATATATCTTCATATTTATAATAACTATAATACTAATATTTTTCTACGGCCATATTGTGAGTTTAATAATTTTATATTTATCTATATCTTTTATAATAAAATTAAAAGGATAGTAAAATGATAACTTTACATATGGATTAAGGCACCCGTATGAAAGTTATGCTTAAATTTCAATAAATTAAACATTTTATTACATTTATGTCCTTACAATAAAGAATAACATACTACGTTAGTCTCCGTGTAATACACGGATTGAATGATTAAATTATTAATAAAATTTTATACATTACAAAATCATGCTTGAATATAAAATATGATTATAACTATATATAAATAGCTAAGTAAATAAATAATAATGTATTTATTTGAAATTTGTCTTATAAAAAATTATGATTTTAAATATATGTTTTAAGAAAAATGATTTTCCATAAAAACTTCATTGTATTCTGTATTTTACATAATTTTATTTTTAAAAAGTGTGTTTTTATTAAAAATAGATTTTTAATTCATTATATTATGTATTTTTAATTTAAAATGGCATGAGTAATATTACCAGTATTTAATATTATTATTAATAATATAGAGAAATGAGAAAGTAAGTATAATATGTTTTACAATTATTTCACGCTTAATTTTAGTTATTTTAGGTAAATAGATAAGCTAAAAACCTATTAAATAACATATTAAAATTTAATGTTATATATATATATGCAAAATAAATATTAATAGTTATAGTATAACATTTT
Organism: Flaveria trinervia; assembly: GCA_025506515.1. Classification (NCBI taxonomy): domain Eukaryota; kingdom Viridiplantae; phylum Streptophyta; class Magnoliopsida; order Asterales; family Asteraceae; genus Flaveria; species Flaveria trinervia. Next base: position 102,777,571 of record CM046448.1, on the reverse strand, counting down.
AATGTAAATATAATTGAATTTATATATATATATTATATATAATATATATATATATATATATAATATATATATATATATATATATATAATATAATATATATATATTGTTCAAGAAATAAGACAATTATACCATTTTTTAAATCTCTTATTTAAATAGTTTCATTTTTAAACATTTGTTTTAAGATTTTTTATAAAAATCTTGTTTTATAAAAACTCTAATTTCTAATTATTTTGGTTGTTTTAGTAAGATTGTTTTAAAATATTTCATATGTTTATAAATTTTTTTCAATAACAAAATGATTAAATTATTTTATCTAATATATATTTAGTGTTTTAGAAAATTTCATACTATATATAACTTTAGCTTTTTTATTTAGATTTTAATTAAAAGATGAAAAGATAGTTTGATTTTAAAAAAATAGATAAGCAAGAGAAAAATATATAAGTATTTAAATTACAATAATGCTCTTTTGGAAGGAAAATTAATTTATGCATATCTAGTAAAATGACAAATGGCAAAAAAGTGACTTAAAAGAATGACATATGGTAAAATAAACCTTGTTTTATTAGATGTTATACATTATGCTTATAATACAAATGCTAAAACATTGTAACACCCGGTTATTTTTTTTAAAAGGAGAATAAGAAATGAAGAATAAAAGTAGGAAATGCAATTTAACCCAAGTTAAGGGGTTAAAAGTGTAAAAAAATGACAAAAGTACAAAAGTTAGTGTAAAGGTGGGCATGGCCGCCCACCCTCTCTTCACATCACCTTTTCTCATTCGGATTAGAGAGAGAGCAGAAAACTATGGGTTTGAAGAAGAAGAGGTTGAATTCAAGGTAAGAATTCAAAGTTTTTAAGTGTTTGTGTTGGGTTTTGTCTCGGGTATGTGCTTATGTGCTTGTGTGTGTTGTGTGTGTGTGTTTTGTGGGTTTCTAGGTGTTTGAACTCATTTGCAAACGGGTTAGAAGGAAGATACACCCAAAGTTGCACCAGGTGAGTTTCTAGACCCCGGTTTTACTTGTTTTAAACTCTCTTTGGGGCTGAAAATGTATTTAAACGATTTTACAATGTTTATGTATGTATACCCGTAGGTATTATGCATGTTTGATGATGTTCCTTAGGTGTTATTAAGTTGTTCATGCTCAAAATAGACTTGGTAAGCTTAGAACAAATAGGCTTGATGTTTAGTTTTGAAATTATCCTAGAAACATGCTGAATAGAAGGTTCATGTGCCTAAATAAGGCCCATGCGCCTCGAAAGGCCTTAGAAATGTTTAAGTGTAACTCATGCGCCTGAACAGTGCCCTCATGCGCCTAGAATATTAGTCGGATGACTAAGTGTAGGGCCATGCGCCAAATAGTACCCATACGCCCGAATGGCTCATGCGCCTAAGTATGCCCAACCACCCAAACCCCATGCGCCTAAGTGTTCATGCGTCCGAATGGACCATACGCCCGAATATTGCCCATGCGTCTGAATAGCTCATGCGCCTAAGTGTTGAAAAGGTTAAGTATTGGCTGATGTGCCTGAATAGTTATGAAACGCCCAAAAGGGCTCATGCGCCCAAATAGTGTCGAAGCACCTAAACACTTCGAATTATTACGAAATTATTGGGAGTATGTGCTATTAAAGTTTTGATCGAGGTTTGACTATGGCTTATTAATGCTTGGTTTCATGCATTATTATGATTGCGTTATGATTGTTCCTTATTATTATTATTATTTTTATTATTATTATTATTATTACTAGTGTGTAACTTTACGTGGTGTGTTTACTATCATAACGTAAAGTCTTACTATTAATAAAGTGAAAGAGCAATGAAGAAGAGAAGTGAAACATAATTTGAAATGTTAACAAGTCTTGCAAGCTTATAGGAGGTGCACGACCATGTTGTCGTTAGCTCAAATGTGATGCGGGTTAGCTACCCTATGATGCACACGGGGCCAGTCAATTGAGATTGGCGGACCTTTGTAGCGTACTCTAGGTGACTGGGCCAGCCTTGTATACAGTATTTAGAGCCCCATGTGGGAACAGAGGGCCCAGCACCATTTCCCCCGTGCATATAGTTTAGGGTATTGCTCATTGGTCCACATACACAGTGAAAGATAAAGATAAAAGAGTACAGAATAAACAAGGCATATAGTAAAGAGAAAAGCATTATCTGATTGTATAGTTAATGCGTGCTCATATATAAAGAGATGGAATTTCATAAAAAGAGTATTTTCATATATATATATACCTTACAGAAAGTATTTTATTACTTTTAAATCTAGAACTCACTCACCAACGCTGATTTTTATACAATTTTATTTGGCAGGTAAATATTGCTGAGGATGGCACGAGGGTGAAACTACTCGGCAGGAAAAGACTGGCATCCATTCATACTTATTATTGTTGTTGTTTTGTAATGCAATTAAATAATCCTTTGGTATTCGGTTAAACAATAGTCTATTGCTCAACAACAGTGTTTTTAATGAAATGAATGGCTTTTGCTAAAATAATTCCGCTGCTTAAGCTTGTAAAATTTATAATGTTTAATGTATTTAATGCTATGAATAACCAACTGTGAGGTCTCCGGGAACGGGGCCTTACAAGTTGGTATTAGAGCTAAAGTTTAAGAGAATTGAGTTAAATAAATTATTAAAACCTAAACTTAAACTGAAAATGGGATGATTGGAGGGATGTCAGCCCGAGTAGCTACGTGCCATCAGGTATTTTTCTTAATGTTAACTGGTATTATGTGTGCATGCTATGTGATTTATGTGCCTTAGTAGATTTAGATACTGATTAAGTCAGGATAGGAAATGCTTGGGGTATGAAGAGTAAAGTAAGTGGCTAATCACAATTAGCCACTGTAATTAGGGACTTACTATACTTGACATAAACTGAGTTATTACCTCGAATGACCGCGTTAGTGTTTGAATCTTATAGCATGTTAGAGGATGGCTAGACAGAAATCTTCCAAGACTCCTAGAGGCAAAAGCCGTCCACGTATGACTAGGAGTAGTGCTAAGGCTCCTGAGACGACCCATGAGAACCCTGAGGTTCATGGCCGGAGTGAAGAGAATGAGAATTCTAGCTTGAATGCCTCAGCTAGGGAGGCGATTGCTGATGAAGTACACCAGGTCATGCAAACAGTCTTACCGTCTGTGGTGACTGAAGTCATGAGGGCTGTGAGAAGCGAGGAAAGGAAGGAGAAAGAGAATAGAAAGGGATCAACGGGCAAGGGAAGCAGAAAGGAGGAGGAACAACCAGAGCCTGAGACTGTGTTTTCTGATGAGGAGGAGGATGATGTAGTGGGGGTAACGACCGGAGGGTGCAGTTATGGGGCGTTCCAAAGGTGTAAGCCCCCGACTTTCGATGGCAATGGTAATGCTGCTGCCGCTCACCGTTGGGTGAGAGAGATGGAGGCAGTCTTGGAGATCAGTGAGTGTCGCGAGGACCAAAAGGTGAAGTTCGTGACTCACTCATTCGTTGATTCAGCGATGTGTTGGTAGGACAATATTGTCCAAGCTGAGGGTACCAGGACAATCGGAAGAATGAGGTGGAGTGAACTGAAGAAGTTGGTGGTCGAGGAATTCTGTCCTCACAGGGAACTCGATAAAATTGAGAGGGAGTTCTTGCAACTTGAAGCGGGAACCATGACCCACTAGCAGTACACCACCAAATTCAACGAGATGGCGAGGCTGGTGCCGGATCAGGTGATGCCAGTGTCAAGGAAGATCAAGAGGTACATCCAGGGACTGTCGGCTGACATTCGCAGGCACCTGATTGCTGCTCAGCCAGGTACCTTTCGATCGATGGTGGATTTGGCAGGTAGATTGTATGATGAGCAAGAGGAGACTATGGTGGAGGTGAAGAAGACGAGTGGGGATGGTAAGAACTGGAATGGAAAGAGGTTTGGACGTGGTGGTTTCGCTCTAAACAACAAGAAGAGGAAGGTGGATGATTGTGGGGTGTCATCAAGATCAGAGGTGAAAATGTGTGGTAGATGTGGAAGGGAGCATACCGGTGAGTGCAGGATGAGAATGAATGTATGCTTCAGATGTGGCAAGCCTAGCCACATCGCTAGAGACTGTAGGGTGCAGAAGTGCTATAACTGTGGTGGGGAGGGCCACGCGACCAAAGACTGTAAGAAGCCGAGGGCGGAGAGCTCTGAAGCGAAGAAGAAGCCAAAGGAAGGAGGGCAGAGGGCAAGTGTTAGAGCTTACACCATGACCCGGGAGGAAGCCAGAGCTGACCCCGATGTCGTGTCAGGTATGTTTCTAGTAAACCAAAAGTGTGCCTCTGTATTGTTTGATTCGGTGCTAGTAGGAGTTTTATTTCCACTACTTTCTGTGCTAAGTTTCCTATTAGTAGTAGAAATGTTAGTGAACCATTCAATGTAGAAACTGCTATTGGCAAGTCCACGAGAATTACTGATGTGATAGAGGACTGTGCTATAGAACTAGAAGGTCATAGGTTTGCTGCTAGGTTTGCCCCTAGGTGGATTTGATGTAGTACTAGGGATGGACTAGTTAGCAACCTATGAAGCAAACATCGTGTGTCGTAAGAAGATGATTCGATTAGTTGCACCCGATGGGATTTTGGTTACGATTTATGGAGATCACGTTACTACGATCCGAAGATGATTTTGATGGCGGTGGCGGGGAGGTGCATGAAACGTTGATGTAGTTCCTACTTGGCCTATGTAAAAGATGTGGATGAGTCGGTACCGAAATTATCTGAGGTTCCAGTGGTGTGCGACTTTCCGAACGTATTCCCGGAAGACTTACCCAGCATGCCACCGGATCGCGAGATTGAGTTCCAAATTGATTTGATACCCGGTGCTCAACCCGTTGCCAAAGCACCATATCGATTAGCTCCGACTGAGATGAAGGAACTCATGAGCCAATTGCAGGAGTTGATGGATAATGGATTCATTCGACCGAGTATCTCCCCGTGGGGTGCTCCGGTATTGTTTGTAAAGAAAAAGGACGGAAGTATGCGAACGTGCATCGACTATCGAGAGCTGAACAAGTTGACGGTGAAGAATCGGTACCCGTTACCAAGGATTGATGACTTGTTTGACCAGCTCCAAGGTGCCAATTGGTTCTCGAGAATAGATCTACGATCTGGCTACCATCAATTGAAGGTGAAGGAACAAGACATTCCTAAGATAGCTTTTCGTATGCGTTATGGACACTATAAGTTCCTCGTTATGTCTTTTGGTCTAACTAACGCGCCAGTTGCCTTTATGGATTTGATGAATCGAGTGTGCCAGCCGATGTTGGATAGGTCAGTGATTGTGTTCATTGATGATATCATGATCTACTCGAAGAGCGAAGAAGAGCATGCCGGTCACATTCGGGAGGTGTTGGAGACATTAAGAAGGGAGAAGTTGTATGCCAAATTCTCCAAGTGCGCGTTCTAGTTACGCGAAGTTCAGCTCTTGGGTCATGTGGTGAATCCTGACGGAATCATGGTGGACCCGACAAAGGTGGAGGCGGTTATGCAATGTAAGTCACCAAAGACGTCATCCATGATTCGTAGCTTCTTGGGTTTGGCGGGCTACTATAGAAGATTCATCCAAGGCTTTTCCAAGATCACCTCTCCACTAACCAAGTTAACCTGGAAAGATGTGAACTTTGTATGGGGTCAAGCTCAAGAGAAAGTATTCAAGTAGTTAAAGGCAAGGTTGACTCAAGCTCCTGTCCTGTCATTACCCGAAGGAAGCGAGGATTTGTGGTCTATTCAGATGCTTCCTACTCAGGGTTAGGGTGCGTGTTAATGCAGAGAGGGAAGGTTATAGCCTATGCATCCCGACAGTTGAAGGTTCATGAGGTCAATTACCCTACTCATGACTTGGAGCTAGCAGCCGTGGTCTTTGCACTAAAGATTTGGAGGCACTATCTGTACGGGATGAAGTGCATCATTTTCACTGACCACAAAAGCTTGAAGTATTTCTTTGAGCAGAAGGACCTGAACATGAGGCAGAGAAGATGGTTGGAGCTCATAAAAGATTATGATTTCGAGATCCATTACCATCCGGGCAAAGCTAACGTGGTGGCTGATGCCCTTAGCCGAAAAGAGAGGCCCGAGCCGATTCGGGTGAAAGCATATCAACTGATCATGACCTCTGATATAATGAAGCAAGTCAAAGAGTTTCAAGATGAGGCACTAAAAGAAGATCATCTTAACTCGGAAAGAATGAGAGGTCTGGTTGGGGAATTGGGTGAAAACACACTTGGTGTTAAAACCCGATACGGACGGGTGTGGATTCCTCGTTTTGGGGATCTACGGGTGAAGATTATGGATGAAGCTCACAAGACTCAATACTCCATTCACCCTGGTGCCACAAAAATGTATCAAGACATGAAGAAGGATTATTGGTGGCCGAGTATGAAGCGTGACGTAGTGGAGTTTGTGAGTAAGTGTCTTACTTGCTTGCAAGTGAAGGCCGAGCATCAGAAGCCGTACGGGAAGATTCAACCTCTGGATATACCGGAATGGAAGTGGGAGCACATCACCATGGATTTCATTACGAAGCTACCGCATACTCCGGAAGGGTACGATGCCATATGGGTCATAGTTGACCGTTGGACGAAGAGTGCTCACTTCCTACTAATCCGCGAGACATATTCATTTGAGAGGTTGGCGGATCTATTCATCAAGGAAATTGTAACTCGTCATGGTGTGCCTGTGTCTATTGTATCTGATCGTGACACCCGGTTTACATCCAAATTCTGGAAGAAAATCCACGACGCCATGGGGACGAGGTTACATATTAGCACGGCTTATCATCCCCAGACTGATGGTCAGTCAGAAAGGACCATTCAGACACTGGAAGACATGCTTCAGGCATGTGTGATTATTTTGGGGGAAGTTAGGATGACCACTTACCGTTAGCTGAATTCTCATACAACAACAGCTATCATGCCAGCATTGGCATGCCACCATATGAGATGCTATACGGTAGGAGATGCAGAACACCCATTTGTTGGGGTGATATTAGTCAGAAGGAATTGAGGAGCATCGAGGTAATGAGGCTACGACTGAGAAGCTTGAGAAGATTAAAGCCTTCATGAAGGCAGCCAAAGGTATATAGAAGCTTGAGAAGATTAAAGCCATCATGAAGGCAGACCGATTGAGTTCCAGGTGGGTGACCGGGTATGTTGAAAGTCTCATCTTGGAAGGGTATTATCTGATTCAGGAAGCGGGGCAAGTTGAGCCCAAGGTATATAGGCCATTTCCGAATCATTGCTCGAGTAGGAGAGGTGGCCTATAGATGGAGTTACCAGATGAGTTAAGTGGAATTCACCCAACATTGCATGTATCTCATCTGAGAAAGTGCTTAGCTGATGAAGACATGATTGTTCCACTGGAAGACATCGAAGTAGATGAAAGGCTCAATTATTTGGAGCAACCAGTGGCAATCATCGATAGAAAAGAGAAGAGACTGAGAAATAAGGTGATTCCCCTTGTGCGTGTGTAATGGAAGCACAGAAAGGGATCTGAATCTACATGGGAAACTGAGGAGGAGATAAGGTAGCATTACTCTCATCTATTTAAGGAATAACATGTTTCAGGGACGAAACCTATTAAGGGAGGTGGACTTGTAACACCCGGTATTTTTTTAAAAGGAGAATAAGAAATTAAGAATAAACGTAGGAAATGCAATTTAACCCAAGTTGAGGGGTTAAAAGTGTAAAAAAAGGATGAAAGTATAAAAGTTGGTGTAAAGGTGGGCATGCCCGCCCACCCTCTCTTCACATAACCTTTTCCGCCCACCCTCTCTTCACATCACCTTTTCTCATTCGGATTAGAGAGAGAGAACAGAAAACTACGGGTTAAGAATTCGAAGTTTTTAAGTGCTTGTGTTGGGTTTTGTCTCGGGTATGTGCTTATGTGCTTGTGTGTGTTCGTGTGTGTGTGTTTTGTGAGTTTCTAGGTGTTTGAACTCATTTGCAAACGGGTTAGAAGGAAGATACACCCAAAGTTGCACCAGTTGAGTTTCTAGACCCCGTTTTACTTGTTTTAAACTCTCTTTGGGGCTAAAAATGTATTTAAACGATTTTACAATGTTTATGTATGTATACCCGTAGGTATTATGCATGTTTGATGATGTTCCTTAGGTGTTATTAAGTTGTTCATGCTCAGAATAGACTTGGTAAGCTTAGAACAAATAGGCTTGATGTTTGGTTTTGAAATTATCCTAGAAACATGCTGAACAGAAGGTTCATGCTCCTAAATAAGGTCCATGCGCCTGGAAAGGCCTTAGAAATGTTTAAGTGTAACTCATGCGCCTAAACAGTGCCCTCATGCGCCTAGAATATTAGTCGGACGACTAAGTGTAGGGCCATGCGCCCAAATAGTACACATACGCCCGAATGGCTCATGCGCCTAAGTATGCCCAACCGCCCAAACCCCATGCGCCTAAGTGTTCATGCGTCCGAATGGACCATACGCCCGAATATTGCCCATGCGTCTGAATAGCTCATGCGCCGAAGTGTTGAAAAGGTTAAGTATTGGCTGATGTGCCTGCATAGTTATGAAACGCCCAAACAGGGCTCATGCGCCCAAATAATGTCGAAGCACCTAAATACTTAGAATTTATTACGAAATTATTGGGAGTATGTGCTATTAGAGTTTTGACCGAGGTTTGACTAGGGCTTATTAATACTTGGTTTCATGCATTATTATGATTGCGTTATGATTGTTCCTTATTATTATTATTATTATTATTATTACTAATGTGTAACTTTACATGGTGTGTTTATTATCGTAACATAAAGTATTACTAATAATAAAGTGAAAGAGCAATGAAGAAGAGAAGTGGAACTTAATTTAAAATGTTAACAAGTCTTGCAAGCTTATAGGATGTGCACGACCATGTTGTCGTTAGCTCAACTGTGATGTGGGTTAGCTACCCTATAATGCACATAAGGCCAGTCAATTGAGATTGGCGGACCTTTGCAACGTACCCTAGGTGATTGGGCCAGCCTTGTATACAGTATTTAGAGCCCCTTGTAGGAACAGAGGGCCCAGCACCATTTCCCCCGGACATATAGTTTAGGGTATTGCTCATTGGTCCACATACACAGTGAAATATAAAGATAAAAGAGTACAGAATAAACAAGGCATACAGTAAAGAGAAAAGCATTATTTGATTGTATAGTTAATGCATGCTCACGTATAAAGAGATGGAATTTCATAAAAAGAGTATTTATATATATATATATACCTTACAGAAAGTATTTTATTACTTTTAAATCTAGAACTCACTCAGCAACGTTGACTTTTATACATTTTCAGTTTGCAGGTAAATATTGCTAAGGATGGCACGAGGGTGAAGCTACTCGGCAGGAAAAGACTGACATCCATTCATACTTATTATTGCTGTTGTTTTGTAATGCAATTCAACAATCCTTTTGTATTCGGTTAAGCAATAGTGTATTGCTCAACAACAGTGTTTTTAATGAAATGAATGGCTTTTGCTAAAATAATTCCGCTGCTTAAGCTTGTAAAATTTATAATGTTTAATGTATTTAATGCTGTAAATGACCAACTGTGAGGTCTCCGGGAACGGGGCCTTACAAACATATACACGTGGCAAAACAAAATCATTGTTTACTTTCATTGCCCTTCATTCATTGCGATTAAGCACTAATCCATCTTCCCATTTCCATTGCCAGTTGTTAACAGCACAATAACAATCAAGATGGTAATTTGTGATGACAATTTCTCCATTAACTTTCTCCGGACTTTACAAACCACCACCGAAAGTTGCCTTCAATAATCATAAAACTCTAACCTACATTAATGAAACGAACCCACCCTCCTAAAATCTAGGTAATAAGTTATTTTCGATCATAAATATCACCTATGTTTTCACTAATATTGTAGGGATAATATAGTTGTCTTAAATATTTTTGTAATATATGTAATTGTTTTCTTTCATTCAGTTTATTCCAAATTATACTTTGATATTTTAATTTACGTCATAATGCACCGAGCCGATACCAACTAAAATCAATTTTTCAAAAAATCACGCAACAGCCATGTCGTCACAACATGCGGGCATTTCAACTAGTTCTTATATATACTTCGTAACATCATCACAAATACTAACTAATTCCTAAGCAATGCAAAGCTCGTCCGAACACTTGTTATAGAGCACTATTTGACCAACTCTACCTAACATATAGTAACTTTTACTAAAACATTGATTAGCTTTTTCTTTCGATCATGAGAACCTAATACCGGTAAGCTTACAAACCCCGTAGTGCCTTGCTAACCAACAAGATTCACAAGTACATAATTAAATAAAATTTTCAGTGTCTTGCTAACCAACATGAATATTAGATAACTCCTCGGTTGCGCTAGACAGGTAGCATTGAAGATGTTACGACAAGAAGCTAGTGGGACGGCACCAAACCCTAAAGGTTCGTGCTAAAACCTACAAGTCCAGAGTGTGAGAATTTAAACAAGACATTGCATACTGATTTTATGGGAAAAATTAATACAAATGTTGAAAGAATCTGGACCATCATATATTCCTACAACCGTCACTAATAATTACAAGTAGAGGTATAACTTCCCATCATTGATAGATGGTTGAATAGAACCCTAAAATGTTTAACTTTTCTATGAATGGATACAAATATACCTTTCACATCATGTAACAAATACCTTCCATTTTTTAAGATCCTACTTATATCAAGCCTACCCTTATAACATATAGGTTTGACTTACTACCCATAAAATGAAAAAAATGTTGCAACATATGCATTACCATTTGTACCTTTAAATTAACCAGCAAACTAACGTGCAACAATATAATCTTAGGCTTTATGGATGTACTTGAATCCAAACTTTATTTATGATGCAAAATCTGGAAATTGACTATACAATTCAAGAATCACATATATTGTGCACTTTGTAAACTATTGCTTTGACGACAATATACTTTCTCTAGCTGTTATTTCCCATGCCCATGATAATGGTCGCGTGAATTAAAGCCGAAAGAGCATAAAAACAAAGAAAAAAGGTTGGAGCTTTACCTTCTTGTGGGGTAGATAGAGCACTAAGAACATGTAGTAGTATTAATACTCAAAAGAAAAGAAGAAAAAAAAAGAATGGGTATGTACCATATGTTGTTTTGATTATGATTCACCAACCCTACATAATCAATCTGCACCATACAGATAGATGGTAAAAGAGCATTAGAGTTGCACCATGACAAGCAACAAGAGAAGGTGATTTTGTTATACATATTCTAGATTCCACTACAAATCAGCATCAACTTTATTTTAATTTCCAAATAGGAAAGTATTGGAAAAAAATTATTATACATAATGCAATTATATTTACACATGATAGATAGGGGTGAAGTATTGGCGGGGCGGTTCAACTGTTTTTTGGGACTAAGCAAAATTAAAAAATTGGGTTCTTTTTACAAACTGATTATTATTTTTTATTCGATTTGGCAACTTTTAAATAACCTAAGATATAATACTAACAAGTTTGTTTACACATTTTATGCGGATAGATAGCATCCAATACTAAGTTATTAATTATGCAATATTAGTTTGTTTATAAAGCCGATATTAAGATGAAGTGAACAACTAAAATTGATTCCACAATATATATTTTTGTGTCTACAATTACGCTGTTCAAATCGAGATCTCATAACTCATAACTTTACAAGGCCAACTAAATCTTTGGCGTGCTCTGAAATCAGATTCTCAAACCGATGCTCTTTTCGTAAATAAAAAATAAAAAGAAAAAGAAAATGTGCTTAAGATCTTAACATATGAAAATATATAGAAACATATGTATGGTAAACAAATTTTTAAAAGGCACACAATTACACATATTACGGTCGGAGTGACGTACTAGGAGAATTTTTTTCTAACTATACTAATTATTTGCTCTACCAGTCAAACTGAAAATCAAATGAAAACTATTAATAACTTATTAAGATATAATTTGTGAAACGTTAAGAAAATCAAAACAATGATTGACAAAAAATCATTATCTCAACATTTTTTTCATATATTAGATGTCTAAATTCTATACTAGATTTTATTATAAAAAGTTTATATTCTTTTTCGATATGGTTTCGTACCACGACCTCTTTAAGATATATGTGAAGCACAATTTGCGATTTACCTTATCTCAATGTTAGAAGGAGATTGATGGATTTTATGAGCTTACTGGTAACATAACAGATTCTCTAGTGAAAAGTAGTGTTAGGATTGTATACAAAAATATGGTTGGGTTAATCTTTATCACATTGAATGATTTTATTAATATGAGTAGTGGAGGTTCACTTTTAGAATTGATGTACACCTTCCTTCGCCTATATAAATGCATGCTCTTTCACAAAATGTTCAAGTGCAAGTGTTAAGTGAACTTAGAAGAGAGAGTTCTTAAATTTGTGAACTGTTGAAGCTTTTTTCATAGCGAGACTTTGAGAAAGAAGAAAAAGAAACAATGGTTAGTATCATTGACTTCTATCCATCCTAAATCTTGTTTTCTCAAAAACCATAATCTTTATATAACTTGTGAAAACTAGTCTATTCTCTTTTGAACCATAAACTCGTATTTATTTGCACGCTAGATCAATAATGTGTTTTACATCTTTTCAGGATGGGAAGACAAGTTTGATAGTGGCGGATGCATTAGACTACAAAGGTTTCCCAGCCGATAGGTCGAAAACCGGTGGTTGGGTGCCTGCTGCCCTAATTCTTGGTAAATTGATACAATATTTGTTTCATTTTGTTTAGATTGGTCAAACCTATTTGGGCATGCATGTGCACAAACAAACATAGTTAGCTTATCTGTCTGGCTAGCTAGGACAATAATTTGATCAAAAATTGGACCACCACGAGGTTTGTTTGTGTTCTTTTGTGTTTGGAATTTCATATATGCTTCCATTAAACCAATTTTTCTAACCCTATACATATCTTGAAAGTTATAAACATTTGAATTCTTATGAATTTTTTTATATATCTCTTATGTGCTTAAAAATGGTCGTCATTTTCACTCTAACCATAGAAAACTTGATAAAACTATATACGTTTTCTAAAATAATGAAGAGGAAAATTAATATATGCATATCTTGTAATATATATCCACATATTATAGTGATGTACTATTCAATGTCACAAATCGGTTTTGTCATCCATCTTCTTCTCTTTCACTCATTGAATTGGAGTGAGTAGGTTGTGAAAATTAAAGGTGGTTGTAAGGTTGTTATGTAAGTCATTATGTATGATCCATGCAAAGTGAATAGAATGAATGACTTAGAAATTTATGGTGTCAATTGATTACGTACTAAAAAAATATTAATAATATTTGCTATTGGTAAGTTTTAAAGTTAAATATGTTTTCTTTGATAATTATTATAATATAATTAACTTTTTAGAATTAAATCTTTTGCTCTAAATTATCTAAGGGGTTAAGAGAACTACTTGGTATAAAAGCTTACCATGTATAACAATCATACATGCATTCAAAGCTACTTATATACATGGCTTTTCTCAAGAAGTAATTCAATAATATTCAAGTCAGAACAACCTTCTTAGATGTGAATATTTTACATTTATATGTCAAAAATATATGATAAATTATCAAAAAAAAAGTAACATTTTGTTTTCCAGAAAGTACGTGCACAAAAAAGGAAAATTTATTCTCACTTAATAAAGGATATCTACATAAAATACTGACAAATGGCATACATTTTGTTTTAATTTCTTTATTAAAAGGAGTTTTAAGCAGTACTTAAATGATAATCATCAATCAATTTAAACTCCACATTTATTTAGAAAAAGGTGGTAATATTAGTGATCAATCATTGTACGTTGGGGAATAATTGAGATATTTGGGGTCCCCCTAAGAAAAAATCCATGAAACATCTCACTCCTGACATTGTAAAAATTGAGAGGTCGATTCCTTATATTAGTAAAAGCCAAGACAAGGTTTAGTGTCGTCAAATCTCAGTCTTTTCCACTCAAACTATCAAACTGAAACATCGTAATATAGGAACAAAATAACATAAGTAAGAACATAGGATGTTATTACACGACTCTTTGGAGATTAATTAACTAACGTACCCTTAGAATATGTTTCGGTATCTAAAACATCATAACTAATTAACTTGAATATAACTAATATAAAGATTTTTCTAATAGTATGTTTAAGTCATTATAGTTGAAATCTTAGTTTTCACTAGTCTTATGTATTCTCTTTATCTGCCACATGACTAGTGCAAGTTGTGGTCTACCCGATCTTTTAATTAGTTAGCAAAGTAGCAGTTGATCTGAACAAAATCTAAAGTTGTTAATTTTTTATCACCGTGTGTAACACAGGGATCGAAATATGTGAGAGGTTGTCAACAATGGGAATAGCGGTGAACTTGGTGACAATTTGGGTGGAACTATGCACCTTCCAAGCTCAACTTCAGCCAATGTGGTCACTGATTTTATGGGAACTTCATTCCTCTTGTGCCTACTTGGTGGCTTTTTAGCCGATGCTTTTCTTGGAAGATTCAAAACTATTGTCATTTTTGCGTCTATTCAAACACTAGTAAGTCTTTCTATCTTTCATATTCCAATCAACAATAACATTTGTGAATTTTTTTATAAACTTTAAAATTTTAAAAAGTAAATAACTTATGCTAAACATTATATTAAACTTGCTTACTATTTAATTGTTATTTTTTTGTAAGTTTATACTAAACTAGGAGGTATGCATGAAGATTAAAAAAGTTTAGTAATAATTAATCAGTTTCATAATTATTACTTTTAACTCTTTAAGTCAACCTAATAAAAATAATTAACTAAATATTAATCCTGTTTTACATATATTTTACTTAATAACTTAGTTAAAGAAGTTAGATATTTACGAAATAATTCATAGCAACGATGAAATTAAATTAAGGGTTTTTATTCTTTTTTCATTACTTCCACTTAATACACACTTAACAACTACCTTTAAAAACACCATATATAAACGCTACAAGATTAAATCAGACCCTCCTAATAGAATATATCATTTAGCATCAAAATGTCTCGCTACTACAAACGGTTTTTTAACTAAAGAAAATCATAAATGGCTTATTAAAATGTTTGATTGTTTTAGGGTACGCTCACGTTAGCGTTGTCAACAAAACTGCCAAAGTTAAGGCCGTCACCGTGCCACTCCAATGAGGTTTGCAAGGAAGCAAATGGATTCCAAATGGGAATCCTCTATCTTGCGTTGTATCTCATTGCACTGGGAACAGGCGGCCTAAAATCCAGTGTCTCAGGATTTGGGACCGACCAGTTTGATGAGAAGAACGAAGCCGAAAAGACACAAATGGCTTATTTCTTCAATCGGTTCTTCTTCTTCATCAGTCTTGGAACACTCACCGCGGTTACAGTTCTCGTGTACATACAAGATGAAGTTGGTAGAAGTTTGGCCTATGGGATTTGCGCACTTGCCATGTTCATCGCGATATTGGTGATCTTGTCGGGAACTAAAAGATATCGGTACAAGAAGAGTGCGGGAAGTCCTGTTGTTAGCATTCTTCAAGTGTTGTTTGCTGCTATAAGAAAGAGGAATATGGATCTTCCTTATGACATGGCATGTTCTATGAAAACACTCCCGAGGGTTCAAGGATCCATCATACAAATCAATTCCGGTAACTTTTAAAGAAATCATATTAAGTATAGATAATATTAATGTATATATATAACTAACAAAAACAATATTATTACATCCTGCTTTTGAATATAGAAAATTGATTTAGCATGTTGTTTAGTTTAATTTTTAGTGTTTGCAACAATTATTCTGTTATGGGTCAATACCATATATAAAAGATTTTAAAGAATTAAGTATATTCTCAATATTTTGAAAATATTCCATATCCTGTTTTGATATATTAAAAGCTTTTAACTTTTGAAAAATACATGAAAAACCACTAAACTAGCATCTGTGTATCAGATTTTTTAAACTTATATAAAAGTATAAAACTCATGTATTTAAAAAAAATTAAAACAATAACTTATTAAAGTTCACGAATTTAAGATTAAGTAATTATTTAAAAAATCAAAAGTTAGACATGTTTTGTTTATGGACATTAACATTATAAAAAAAAATTGTCTAGCGACTTGTTTGTGTAACTTTTTACAAATTGAGAGACTTTCATATTTTAAAGTTACATCAGACGGATTGACTAATTTGCGAAAATAAGAAAGTATAATAGCTTTATATATGATAGTAACTTTGATATATAATACCCAATCTAAATCTTCACATTTTCTTCTTTTTTAGGTGTTTGGACAAGGCTGCTATTGTTGCTGAAGGTGATTTTGTGAAAACTGGCTCGGGTTCGACCCCGAATCCATGGAAGTTATGCACGGTGACTAGGGTCGAGGAAGTTAAAATGATGGTGAGGTTGTTGCCAGTTTGGGCAACAACCATATTGTTTTGGACCGCTTACGCTCAAATGATCACTTTCTCAGTTGAGCAAGCGTCCACCATGGAACGATCCATCGGAGGGTTCAAAATCCCCGCAGGGTCCCTTGCCGTCTTCTTCGTTCTCGCGATATTGCTCACTTGCGCTGTGTACGATTGTTTGATCATCCCATTTTGGAAGAAATGGAAAGGAACACCAGGTTTCACCGATCTACAACGAATGGCGCTAGGGTTGATCCTCTCAACCTTTGGAATGGCTGCAGCCGCGCTGGTTGAAACGAAACGACTGTCAGTGGCCAAATCTGTTGGTGGATCCACCACAGAAAAATCTCTACCAATAAGCGTATTCATGCTCATCCCACAATTCTTTTTGGTTGGCTCAGGCGAGGCGTTTATTTACACCGGCCAGTTAGATTTCTTCATCACGAGATCACCAAAAAGCATGAAAACAATGAGCACGGGGCTCTTTTTGTCCACGCTTTCACTCGGGTTTTTCATGAGCAGTTTTCTGGTGTCGGTGGTGAAGAAGGTGACGGGAAGCCATGGCGGAGAAGGGTGGCTCGCGGACGATATAGACCATGGGAGATTGGATTGCTTCTATGGGTTATTGGCGATTTTGGGTGTGATCAATCTAGTCGTGTATCTTGTGGTGGCAGCTTGGAACAAAAAGGATGATAAGGCAACTGAAATGGTGGAGGTGGTTTGATTAATAATAATATTATTATTTGGTGTTGAGATGGTGTGTTTTGTTGTTTATATTGTCAGTTTTCCTTGTAATGTGAAAAAATAATCATATAAATGGAATTTCGTTTAGTTGTTTAATGGGATTAGATGCATGGGCACAAGTTAACTAGCCTTGAGGTTGAACTTTGAATCATATTTTCTCAAGTGTTCTGATGAACTTAACTTTAAGGGTTATGAGTTTTTTTTTCTTTTTCAATGAGAACCTGTCATAACTTACAAAAACTCCATAATACGTACTATTAAGGTGTTTCCTGAATGCAACATTATTGAACTTCAGAGTTTTAATAATAAGAATAGAATTTAATTTTTATGTAACCAAGTTGTAAGAAAATTTAGATTCATAAATTTTGAAGAAATTTTCCTTAAGCGTAAGTTTTCTAAAAGAAAACCTACTTAAACAAAACTGTTTAATCACATTGGGAAGTTGGTAACTAGTTTTTGAAGCTTCTTTCCTTGTTATAAGAATAGGTGCTTAACATGGTTTACAAGCTTGGTTCGGCCAGTCCGACCGGGAATTAGTAGGGGCCGATCCGAGCAGCCCTGGTTCGTTCGACCATCCAGTTCCTCCCGGTTCGATGGTTGGACCAGTTTGATGTTTTTTTAATATTTTTGAATTTAAATAGGTTTAATGGGTTAGTTAAACGATAAATTGGAGCGTTGGACATTAGATTATGTTAAATTTTATAGAGAACAACAAATTACACATATAAAATGCTTAAATTGAGTTAAGGGAGCGATCCTTTGAAAACCATGTTATAAATGAAAACCATAAAAACTAATTGTTACATATATGTAAGCTCGCGTTACAAAATGTACGACTAAGAGTTATTTACATATATGGGTTATGTATATGTAAGTACGTTTTATCAAGTGTATAAGTAAGAGTTATGTACATGTAGCTCCTACAAGTTACGTATACGTAAATCGTTTCGTCATCATCAACGTTCCTTGAAGTTTATATGAAAAAATATATAACGAACTTGAAAAATGAGATTGAAGTTTACTCAAATATATTTTAAACAATTAAAAATTAAATCAATTATAAATAATGTGATTGAGTATTGATGGTTTTCATGATTTTTAATTATTAATATAGTTTTCATTTGATCTCTCCCCTATATATATAATATTATTTACATATATATAACTATGATGTTATCCGGTTTTTAAATTCGATCGAACAACAGACCACTAAAACAGTGGGATCGCTGTCCTAATCGGTTTCAAAAACTTTGGTGCTTAACAAAATAAGTTTTGATCTCTATAACTTTTCTTCAAGCGAAAAAACTCTTTGTGTTTGATTTTTATCACCACATGAAGTTTCAGAAATAAAGAAATTCAAGGGATGTTTGGTTGAAAGTAATAAAATAAAATGAAATTGAAAAACTAATATAATTTTCAAGTAAAATTATGTTTAAGTAGGTAATAAAATATAAAACCCAAAAGAATGTTTCACCTCAAATTCTTTTAGTTGTGGAATTTCAAATTGCCTCTCTAGGTAGAAGGATTTTGAATCTCACAACCAAGAAAATTTGAGATTAAACATTCCCTTGGGTTTACTTTTAATTGTTCACTCAAATATAATTTTTACTTGAAAATTATACTATTTTTTTAATTTCATTTCATTCTATTACATTCTTTTTTTCCAACCAAATATTCTTTTTTTTCAATCAAACGTCCCCTCAGTTTTTATCTTTTTATAAGAGATAAATTTATAGAGAGTAAAAAGGGCACCTTTAAATTTGATAAAGGTCCGAACGTGGATCGGTCGTAAAGGACACCACTAAATGCAACTTTCCCTCCATAAACAACTTACCTTTCGAAACTAATTCATATTATATCATATGACTTTAAAAGTTACTTTTGATTCAAGAGAAAATTTTAGACCAAGTGTGGTTGAATTTTCCATCGAATCATCAGGATAATATCATTAAGCATCGTCTTGATTTTTCCATCGAATCATCAGGATAAGCTCATTAAGCATCGTCTTGATAAAAGGGGTTGTGAACTTGCTCGGTCTTTTTGGTCTTCGATTGTCAAATGGTTAGATATTCATGAGACAACACATTTTAATCTGTCTGATTTATTTGTTTGGGTCGATTCGCTAAAGGTCTCTAAAGTGTAAGAGGAAGTAATTGATCTTGGTATCATTTATACGGTGTGGTGGGTGATATGGAGATCAAGAAATGAAAGCTATATTTCACACAGTGATGAAGAAAAATTTAATTTTTGAAACTATAATCATTTTTTTTCTTTGGATTTGTAATAGGAACAAGAAGTTAAAAACTATCATGAATCAAGTGGTAGAGAAATCCAAAGTTATATAATTTACTAGTTAGTATATCGTGTATTACACGGGTTAAATAAATAAAACAATAAATAATTAGTAATAAAAATTTATGAATTACAAAACCATGTTGAAGATAAATATGATTATAATTGCATATAAATAGTTATTTAAAGTAAATAAATAAATAGATAGGTTATAAATAGATAGATATATAGATAAATAGATAGTCTAGGAACTCATTTATTAAACAGATTATAGTTTGTAATAAACACGAAAATTTACAGTACGATATTTTAAAAATAAGATATGTATAAACTTATATATACGTACTTGTTCAAGAGATAAAACAATTATACTGTTTTTAACTCTCTTATCTAAATATTTTATTTTTAAATATTTGTTTTAAGATTTACTTATAAAAGTTTATTGTTTATAAAAATCTTGTTTATTAAAAACTCAAGTTTCTAATTATTCTGATTGTTTTAATAAAACTGCTTTTAGAAAATTCAATATTTTTTATGATTATTTAAAAAAAGACTGATTTAAAATATTTTGTTTCAAAAGGTTCAATGTTTAGAACATATATGAATTTTAATTTTTTAGTAAATTTTATTTTTAAAAACATAGTTTGATTTTAAAAAAATATAGATGAAAGAGAAAAATATATCAATTAATCAAATTAATTCTTATGAAGAGAAGT
The DNA here is from genome assembly GCA_025506515.1 of Flaveria trinervia. NCBI lineage: Eukaryota > Viridiplantae > Streptophyta > Magnoliopsida > Asterales > Asteraceae > Flaveria > Flaveria trinervia. The sequence goes on along the minus strand of CM046448.1, from coordinate 102,757,391 downwards.
GTTTAAATTACTGTAATACCTTTTTGGATGGAAAATAAAATAGGGATGTTTAGAAGAATGACAAGTGTCAAAAATGTGGTTTAAAAGACGACAGGTGGCAAAAGAAAACCTTCTTTTATTAGTATTTATAGATTATAGATTCGCTAAAGGTCTCTAAAGTGTAAGAGGAAGTAATTGATCAAGGTATCATTTATACGGTGTGGTGGGTGATATGGAGATCAAGAAATGAAATCTATATTTCACACAAGTGATGAAGAAAAATTAATTTTTGAAACTACAATCCTTTTTTTTTCTTTGGATTTGTAATAGGAACAAGAAGTTAAAAGCTATCATGAATCAAGTGGTAGAGAAATCCAAAGTTACTTATATAATTTACTAGGTTAGTATCTCGTGTATTACACGGGTTAATGTAAGGCCCCGTTCCCAGGACGCTTATAGCTGGTGATTCATCGCACGTAAAACATATACTTTACATTTATTCATCAAAACATTGCAGCAGAAAACATAAAACAAATGGCATTTCATTTCATTCTAAAAACTTTTGCAAAATAATGTATCGTTTGTCGATTACAAAATTACATTGTTGATTACATCACAAAAGCCTTAATTAAATGGATGCCATCCAAAAGAGCTGAGTAGCCGCCTCGTACCATCCTCAGCAACGTTTACTGCCAACTAAAAACGTATAAAAGTCAGCGTCGCTGAGTGAGTTCTAGTTTTATATTAAAACATACATAAAATCGTTATTTATTCCTTTACAGAGTCCATACTATACGTTTCGTGCGTTCGTGATCATACATCATACGTACATACAGATAACATCGTTATTATCTTTCATTTCATTCGTCAACCATCGTTCATTCATTACGTCTTGTGACATGTACAATACCCCGAACATTGTGCACGAAGCTGGTTACTGGGCCTGAGGTCTATCATAGACCCCGGACATTGTGCACGAAGCTGACTCCAGTACCTGAGGCAAGTACATTCACCGTTCATCTTTTCGTTTTATTCCGGATCGATGCCATAGGCTATACCCCAAACATTGTGCACGAAGCTGGTTACTGGGCCTGAGGTCTTTCATAGACCCCGAACATTATGCACGAAGCTGACTCCAGTCCTGGGGCAAGTGGCAAGGATCCCATACGTGTGGTCAATCACAAGGATTGGACCCCAGTGTGCATCCTTTTGGGGTAGCTAACCCGCACACAATTGAGCTAACACCCTTCATTGGGTGTGAACCTTCATACATTTTCTTCCAAGACTTTTTACATTCATTCATTCGTTAATGCATGCATTCATTCATCATGTTCCTCTTTCATTATCTTTCACTTTACGTTACATAATACTTTCGGTTTATTCATTAACACAACACGTAACGCCATGGAAAGATAAACATTCATCATCATAGGAACATAACATAACATACCATACATACATTATCACAGGGCATCATACATACATAACATACATCATGCATAGTCATGCTGCAGCATCATCATCATCATAACATGCCCATCATACTATTTATGACCCCAAAAGTCAACTTATAGTCCCCCGGGAATTTCCCAAGTCAAAACCTACCTTACACATTTTCCCCAAAAATCAGAAAAATAATCTAAGTCCTAGGTGCATGGACACTATGCAGGCGCATGGACACTATTTAGGCGCATGGGGAACACTTAGGCGCATGGGCCTCTTTCAGGCGCATGGGGACTTCTGGACGTCTGAACACTTAGTAAATTACAGCCCAATCTAGGCGCATGGGTACTATTCAGACGTATGAACACTTGGGCGCATGGGCCACTTGGGTGCACGGGCACTATTGGGGCGCATGGCCCCACCTTAGTCATCCGACTAACATTTCTAGGCGCATGGGCCACTGTTCAAGCGCATGGGTAGAACTTAAACATTTCTAAGGTAAATTTTGGGTGCATGAGTTACTGTTTAGGAGCATGACTTACACTTGATTCTTTCTAAGGCAATTTCAGACGTATGAACACTTATCTAGGCGCATAAGCATTCTGTAAACATGTTTCTAGGATATTTTCAACCCTAATCATCAAACCCATCGGTTCTAAGCATAATGTGGCTATTCTAAACATGAGTAGCCTACAAACCATCCAGAACTAACATCCAACACACATATTACATACGGGTAATCACATAAACTTTTTAAAATCATTTTAATACGTTTTCAGCCCCAAAGATAGTTTAAAACATGTAAAAACCATGGTCTAGAACTCACCTGGTGCAACTTGGGTGTTCTTCCTTTTAACCCGTTTGCAAAGAGTTCAAAACACCTAGAAACAACACCAAAAACACACACACCCGAGCACAAACACAAACCATAAGCATACAAGCACATAATCAGGATAAAACCCGACATAAAATCATAAAAACCTTGAATCCTTACCTTGAATTCGACTTCTCTTCTTCTTCTTATCTTCAAGTGAGAGTTTTTCTCTGCTCTCTCTCTCTCTAAAACCGAGACAAATGGTGAAGTGAGGTGAGGGTGGGCGGCCATACTCCCTTACACCAACTTTTGAAAGTTTTGCCCTTTTTGGACACTTTTAGTCCCTCCACTTGGACTTTATTGTCTTTCTTGCTTTTATTCTTTATATCTTGATTTTTAAAAATAGTCGGGTGTTACAAGTCCACCCCCCTTATATAGGTTTCGTCCCCGAAACCTGTTATTCCTTGAACATATAAGGATAATGCTGCCTCATCTCCTCCTCAGTCTCCCATGTAGACTCGGATCCCTTCCTGTGCTTCCACTGTACATGCACAAGAGGAACCACTTTATTTCGCAGCCTCTTCTCTTTATGATCGATGATTGCCACTGGTTGCTCCACATAATTAAGCCTTTCATCTACTTCGATATCCTTCAGTGGAACAATCATGTCTTCATCAGCTATGCACTTTCTCAGATGAGACACATGGAATGTCGGATGAATCCCACTTAACTCATCCGGTAATTCCAACCTATAGGCCACCTCTCCTACTTGAGCAATGATTCGGAAAGGGCCTATATATCTTAGGCTCAACTTGCCCCGTTTCCTGAATCTGATAATTCCCTTCCAAGGTGAGACCTTCAACATAACCCAGTCACCCACCTGGAACTCAATCGGTCTGCATCATTTATCGGCATACGACTTCTGTCTATCTTTAGCTGCCTTCATGAAGACTTTAATCTTCTCAAAATTCTCCATCATAGCCTCGATTACTTTGACGCTCCCCAATTCCTTTTGACCAATATCACCCCAACAAACGGGTGTTCTGCATCGCCTACCATATAGCATCTCGTATGGTGGCATGCCAATGCTGGCATGATAACTATTGTTGTACGAGAATTCAGCTAACGGCAAGTCGTCGTCCCAACTTCCTCCAAAATCAATCACACATGCCCGAAGCATGTCTTCCAACGTCTGAATGGTCCTTTCTGACTGACCATCAGTTTGAGGATGATAAGTCGTGCTAATATGTAACCTCGTCCCCATGGCATCGTGGAATTTCTTCCAGAATTTAGATGTAAACCGGGTGTCACGATCCTACACAATAGACACCGGCACACCATGACGAGTTACAATCTCCTTGATGAACAGGTCAACCAACCTCTCGGATAAATATGTCTCACGGATCGGTAGGAAGTGAGCACTCTTCGTCAAGCGGTCAACAATCACCCATATGGCATCGTATCCTTTCGGAGTACGCGGCAGCTTCGTAATGAAATCCATGGTGATGTGCTCCCACTTCCATTCTGGTATATCCAAAGGTTGGATCTTCCCATACGGCTTTCGATGTTCTGCCTTCACTTGCAAACAAGTAAGGCATTTGCTCACATACTCCACCACGTCACGCTTCATACCGGCCACCAATAATCCTTCTTCATGTCTTGGTACATCTTTGTGGCACCGGGATGGATAGAGTATCAGGTCTTGTGAGTTTCGTCCATAATCTTCACACGTAGATTCCCGAAACGAGGAATCCACACCCATCCAAATTGAGTTTTAACACCAAGTGTGTTTTCACTCAATTCTCCAACCAGACCTCTCATTCTTTCAGAGTTTAGATGATCTTCTTTTAATGCCTCATCCTAAAACTCCTTGGCTTGCTTCATTACGTCAGAGGTCATGATTAGTTGGTATGCTTTCACCCGAATCGGCTCGGGCCTCTCCTTCCGGCTAAGAGCATCGGCCACCACGTTGGCTTTGCCCGGATGGTAATGGATCTCGCAATCATAATCCTTTATAAGCTCCAACCATCGCCTCTGCCTCATGTTCAAATCTTTTTGCTCGAAGAAGTACTTCAAGCTCTTGTGGTCGGTGAAGATGGTGCACTTTGTTCCATACAGATAGTGCCTCCAAATCTTTAGTGCAAAGACCACGGCCGCTAGTTCCAAGTAATGAGTAGGGTAGTTGACCTCATGAACCTTCAGCTGTCGGGATGCGTAGGCTATAACTTTTCCTCTTTGCATTAACACACACCCCAACCCCGAGTAAGAAGCGTCTGTATACACCACCAAATCTTCGCTTCCATCGGGTCACGACAAGACAGGAGCTTGAGTCAACCTCGCCTTCAACTCCTCGAATGCCTTCTCCTGAGCCTGACCCCATACATACTTTACATCCTTCCGGGTCAACTTAGTCAGTGGAGAAGCAATCTTAGAGAAGTCTTGGATAAATCTCCTGTAGTAGCCCGCCAAACCCAAGAAACTACGAATCTCGGATGGCGTCTTTGGAGACTTCCATTGCGTCACTGCCTCTACCTTAGTCGGGTCGACCATAATCCCATCGGGATTCACCACATGACCCAAGAACTGAACTTCGCGTAACCAAAGCGCACTTGGAGAATTTTGCATACAACTTCTCCCTTCTTAACATCTCCAGAACCTCCCAAATGTGACCGGCATGCTCAATCTCACTCTTCGAATAAATCAGGATATCGTCAATGAACACAATCACCGATTTATCTAACATTGGCCGACACACTCGATTCATCAAATCCATGAAAGCAGCTGGCGCATTGGTCAATCCAAACGACATAACGAGGAACTCATAGTGACCGTAGCGCATGCGAAAAGCTATTTTAGGAATGTCCTGCTCCTTCACTTTTAGTTGATGGTAATCAGATCGGAGATCTATCCTCGAAAACTAACTGGCACCTTGGAGCTGATAAACAGATCGTCTATTCTAGGTAGGGGTATCGGTTCTTCACTGTCAACTTGTTCAACTCTCGGTAGTCAATACACATCCTCATACTATCATCTTTCGTCTTCACAAATAATACCAGAGCACCCCATGGAGAGATACTCGGTCTAATGAACCCCTTATCCAGTAGTTCTTGCAATTGCTCCATTAACTCTTTCATCTCAGTCGGAGCCAACAAATACGGTGCCTTGGCAACGGGTTGAGCACCGGGTATCAAGTCAATTTGGAACTCAACCTCGCGATCTGGTGGCACACCGGGTAAGTCTTCCGGGAATACGTCCGGAAAGTCGCGCACCACTGGTACTTCGGATATTGCGGTACTGACGCATCCACATCTTTTATGTATGCCAAGTAGGCACTACATCCGCGTCTCATGCACTTTCCCGCCACCACCATCGAAATCACCCTCGGGATTGTCGTGACGCAATCACCATAAACCGTCACCTCATTCCGTCAGGCGTTGTCAATCGGATCATCTTCTTACGACACACGATGTTTGCCTCGTAGGTTGCTAACCAGTCCATCCCTAGTACTACATCAATACACCCAGGGGTATCACATGTAACCTAGCAGCAAACCTATGGCCTTCTAGTTCTATGGCACAGTCCTCTATCACCTCCGTAATTCTATTGGACTTACCAATAGCAGTTTCTACATCGAATGGCTCACCAATACATCTACTCTTATTGGGAAACTTAGCACCAAAGGCAGCAGAAATAAAACTCCTACTAGCACCAGAATCAAACAACACAAATACAAGAGTTTGGTTTACTAGAAACATACCTGACACCACGTCAGGATCTGTCCTAGCCTCCTCCCGAGTCATCGTGAAAGCTTGGGCGCTTGCCTTCTGCCCTTCTCCTCCGGCCTTCTTCACCCCGAAACTCTCGGCCCTTGGCTTCTTACACTCCCTGCTCATGTGACCACTTCCCCCGCAGTTGAAACACTTCATGCCTCCATAATCTCTAGCCATATGGCCCGACTTCCCACACTTGAAACAAACATTCGACCCCCATCTACACTCACCACCATGCTCCTTCCCGCACTTGCCACACTTCTCCATCCAGCACTAGCTGTGACCACACGTCGGTCACCTACCCTCGCCGCCTTATTGTTTGGAGCGGCTCTACCACGCCCAAACCGTTTCCCATTCCAGTATCTCCCATCCCTACTCGTCTTCTTCTCCTCAGCCACTACCACCTCACGCTCATCATATAGTCTACCAGCCAAATCAACCGCCGACCTAAAAGTGCTTGGCCAGGCGGCGATCATATGCTACGGATATCAGCCGGCAGTCCCTGAATTATCTTTAATCTTTCGTGACAGTGGCGTCACCTGATCGGGCACCAGTCGTGTCATTTCATTGAACCTTGTGGGTACTCTTGGTGCGTCATAGTTCCCGCCTCTAGTTGCAGAAAACTCTCTCTCGACCTTGTCCATTTCCCGGTAAGAAAAAAACTACTCGATCACCAACTTCTTCAACTCCGACCATCTCATTCTCCCCGATTGCCAAACTACCCTCGGCTTTGAACACTATTGTCCCACCAGCACAGAGCCAGCAAGTCTACGAATGAATCTGTGGGTAGCGAACTTAACTTCTGGTCCTTTTCTCGGACTCGCTGATATCAAGTACCGCCTCATTCACCTCACCACCGAATGAGCCGCGGAGCAGGACTAGTGCGTTTCCTCGAAATTAGGGGGTTTGCATCTCATAACACCCAGTAAGTTGCAGCCTCGGTTCGCCTCAAGCGCAGGATCTTCTCATCATCTATTGGACCAAAAGAACCAATGAGCCGGATCAGAAAAACCTTTAAGTCCACAGATGTCACAACAACTACTGAAGACCAAACAGCTGAAGACAACAGCTGATTACAAAGTCTGAAGACAAGTGCTGAAGACAAAGTCTGAAGACAAGTGCTGAAGACAAAGTCTGAAGACAAAGTCTGAAGACAAGTGCTGAAGACAAGTCTGAAGACAAGTGCTGAAGACAAAGTCTGAAGACAAGTGCTGAAGACAAAGTCTGAAGACAAGTGCTGAAGACAAAGTCTGAAGACACAAGTGCTGAAGACAAAGTCTGAAGACACAAGTACTGAAGACCAAAGTATCAGACGTTGTCACAACAGCTGAAGAGGTCTTCTTCAGTAGTTGTGACGGTTTACCTTTCAGTAGTTTTATGTTTTATCTGTTCAGTAGTTTGACACAACAGCTGAAGAATACTTCTTCAGTTGTTGTGCTCATCAGTAGTTTTATGTTTTTCAGTAGTTTTGTAAAACGACTGAAGAGCTTGTTCTTCAGTCGTTGTAGTTTCAGTAGTTTCTTATCAGTAGTTTCATATTTTGTACTTAACACTCTGATATGTTCTCAGTAGTTGTGAACATTTCAGTAGTTTGTTAAGAGTTAGTTATTTTGTAATAGATCTGCCAGTTGTCACTTTCCCGTGATAACAGCAGCGATTGCACTCTATATAAGGAGTGTCAACCTATTGTAATAAGTAGAATGATTTGATCAGAAATATTCGATATTATAGAAACATTCCTTGTTACAGAAATATATTCTCTCGTTATAACCGTATTTTTCTTAATGCATACACGAGTATCAAATTCTTGCTACAATTTGTCTAATTCTTGTTTCTTATCCGCTGCGTTACGCTCTATTACATCAAACTTGTGATCACTGATCCTGACAAATGGTATCAGAGCAGGTTAATCATTGATCGATCTAATAATTGATCATTGAAACTGCTATTCAAGATCCAAGTTTGATTGAATTAGCATTTTTTTTTGCAAGAAACGGTTATAGAGATTGAATTTTCTGTGTTCTGGTCATTCATCCTGAGATTTTCTCTTGGTTTTCATTGAGTCTGTTGTGGTCTATGTAAAAACGTTTAAAAGCTTGAATTAAATTGTATTTGGACTGAAAATGACTACTCCTTCCAATGATCCTCACAATACTGGTTCCTCAACCAAGCCTCCAATGCTGGTTAGGAATGAGTATAACATATGGCAACGACGAATGCTCCATCACCTGTCTGTTAACAGCGCAGGTTGTTGGACATCAGTGGTACATGGTCCACACAAGCCTATGGTGAATAACCCGGAAACCAATCAAATGGTTCCGAAAGGAGGGAGCAATACTCAGATGAGGATAAGAAATTGTTTGAGATTGATGCAAAAGCCCATGGAATTCTGGCCATGGCACTGCCCAATGAAATCTATTCTGGGCTAATGCATCATGAAACTGCCCATGACCTCTGGAATTCCTTGAAAGAACAATTTGTAGGAACAGATGAGGTCTTGGAAAATAATAGAGAAATCCTTGCCCAACAATACGAGACATTCTCTCATAGAAAGGGTGAGACACTGACTCAACAGTTTGAGCGGTTCTCTTGTTTGATCTCTAAATTTAAAATGGTCAAACTTGAGTACACCAATATCCAGATGAATAACAGATTTCTCAGATCACTGCCTGAGAGATGGGACACATATACTATTGTCCTACGCTCTAGTGCAAATTTGGACAAACTATCTCTCACCCAACTCCATGGGAAATTGCTCACATTTGAGAGAGAGATAGAACAGAAACGAAAGCTGTCTTCATCTGGAAAGCTCACTGAAGACTTTGTACCAGGCAACACTGCCTTGGTTGGTCATGAGTTAGAATATGCTTCATCTGAATGCCAGTATGATGAGCATATTGATTTCTCCTCAAACACTTCTGATTCTGCGTTTGAGTGTGAGTGTTTATAGTCAGTTTACTGTAATAATGACAATCTATGCTTCATCATGGATGATCTCAAGGGGATTGCTGATGATGACTTAGAAGAGATGGATATTTTGAGCCAAATGGCCTTGATAAATATCAGATCTCAGAAGTTCTACAAAAGAACTGGAAGAAAGTTCCCAGGACTCTCTGGCAAAACCAAAGTTGGTTTTGACAAGAGTAAGTTGAAGTGTCACAAATGCCACAGGCTTGGACACTTTGCTAGAGAATGCAGATCATCTGGATCTAATTCCTCTGCACCTTTTGTGACTTTCCCTGGCAATAGTCAACAACACAGAGGGCAACATCCTGTCAATTCTAGTCATCATTCTCAACCACAATCTCCTGCATATTTTGTTCCTCAGGGTCAAATGCCATATCCTTACCCTTGTTATTACATGCCACAGTCAAATCAAGTTCAAGTTCCTATAGTACCACAACCTCATGCACTACCAGAACCTCAACCATCTCAATCTCATCAACCTCCTCAACCTCAACAACACAGCTTCTTCACCCCTGGAGTTGTTGACTGGAGCAGTTTACCGGATGACATGTCTGGTCATGAACAACTGTTCACAGGTGCTGGTCAAATAGTGGTGACAGTCCTTTTGGGAATCTGGCTCATGGCCCTGGAGTCTACTGAGGGTTCCTGCTCAAATGCATCATCTTCACAGGTAACTCAGGTATCTTCAGAGGCTAAAGCCAAGTTATGTTCTGAATCATGCATTGCTGCTTTGTCTCCATTAGAGAGGCAAATGTAGCATTAATAAATCAAAAACTTGAGTTTGAGAAAACCATTTCCAAAAGAAAAGCTGAGTTTGAGTCTGCTCTTAATAGTAAAAATGATGAGATTTATAAGCTTAAATGCCAATTAAATGATGAAAAGGCCAAGCTAGAGGTTATTCTGGAAGACCAGAGAAGTCTCAAAGAAACCCTTGCAGTCACCCAGGTAGAGTGTGATCGATGGGTACAATCATGCAAAGGTTTTGAAATGCTTCTTAGTAAGCAATCTGCTTCCAATGTGAAGTTTGGTATTGGTTATAATCACACTGCTCCTCCTACAGATTTTGCTTCAAGAGCAGAAGTGAAATCTGATGGAGAAAGCAATAACCAATCCACCTCATCATGTGATTCACTTTTGATAGAGCATCATCAAAAGTTGAAGTCAGCACTAAGCCCTCTCAGAACCCATCAGCTGATGTTGATGGTTCCACTGCTGACACTCACATGATCAAAGAGATGATCAACTCAGGAGCTATTTCTGGAAGTCCTGAAAGGACTGGAGAGCAAGATTTAACACCTGAAGTTCAAAACCTCTACTGTCAGCACTGAAGAGAAGAAAACTGTCAGTAGAAAGAGTTTGAAGACTACTAAAGAGGAAGTCAAGAAAGCAAATAATGCTTCCAAAGTACTGAAGAGCAAGTCTTCAGTAGTTTCATTCTCTTTAGTTGATGATCAACATAAGATGAAGAAGAAACCATGTGAAGTATGTGGTTTGTTCAATCATCTTACAGATGATTGTTGGTACAAAAGGGGATCCAAACTCAAACATAAAGAGGAAAGTAAGAGAAAATGGTTAAAATGAAAACTGAGTTTGAAGCCACATTTGTACCAGCAACATCAAATCCTGTAACCCTTAAGTCCAAAAAGGAAGGGGTTAAACAGGTAACAGCTGAGATTGCTCAAAAGAAGAAGGTGCAACATAGGAACTTATCAAACTCCAATGCCAATGTGTCTGAAGAGCTGAAAGCCTTATCACAAAATCAGACACAGCTGGTTATGATGGTTCAACATCTATTGGGAAGAGTTAACCAATTAGATGTTCCTATGTTGAAACCACAGAAAAGGAGGTCCAAGCCAAAGGATTCCTTTTCTTCACCAGTTTCTTCCTCTCAGGCTGTTGTTTCCAACAAACATGTTAGTTTACCATCTGTTGATGAGAACAGGCCCAAAACCAAAAAGGTTTGGGTCTCAAAATCTAACTAATTTGTTGTATTTTGCAGGGTTCTTCAACATACCTCAGAGGCATCTGGTATGTAGACAGTGGAGGATCCATGCATATGACAGGAAACAGATCACTTCTTAATGACTACTCTCAAGGAAGGAAGGGGTTTGTGTCATTTGGCAATGATGCAAAGGGTTACATCATCGGCAAAGGCTTTGTTTCCAATGGGGAAATAAAGTTTGATGATGTTAACCATGTGGAAAATCTCAAGTACAACCTCTTGAGTGTCAGTCAAATGTGTGACAAAGGCCATGTTGCTCTTTTCACCAGTCAGAACTGTCGGATTCTGTCATCCAAAGTTCTAAGTTTGATTGATAAGGTGTTGGATGAACACACTCTCCTAAAGGCCAACAGGACAGGAAGAGTGTATGCCTTAGATCTTTCCAAGAAAATAGATCTCAAAGGCCATCCTTGCCTATTTTCCAAGGCTTCCCCTCAAGAATCTATTCTATGGCATAGAAGGCTGGGTCATGTTAATCTCAAAAACATAAATCAGCTGATAAACCATGGTTTAGTAAGGGGACTGCCTATGAAGGAGTTCAAGTGTGAAGATAACTGCACTGCTTGTTTAAAAGGAAAACAGCACAAAGCTTCATTTCCCTCCATAGAAGAACCTAAGTCCACTGCCTGCTTACAGCTTCTTCACATGGATCTCTTTGGTCCTGTGAGAGTGATGAGTATGGCTAAGAAGAAATACTGTCTGGTAATTGTGGATGATTACTCCAGATTTGTATGGACTTTCTTCTTGCATTCAAAGGATGAGGCTGCGCAGTCCATTATGAACTTTGTGTTACACGTTGAGAAGCAGTATTCCCTACCAGTTAAGTGTGTGAGGAGTGACAATGGTACTGAATTCAGAAACCACACACTTGATGAGTTTTACTTATCAAAGGGAATCAAGAGGCAGTATAGCATCCCAAGAACTCCTGAGCAAAATGGAGTAGTGGAGAGAAAGAACAGGACCCTTATTGAAGCTGCAAGGTCCATGTTGGCTGATTCTGGACTGCCAATGACTTTTTGGGCTGAAGCTGTCAATACAGCTTGCTATGTACAGAATAGAGTTCTAGTAAATCAGGTTGATGAAGACTCCATATGAAGTTCTTCATCATTTGGCCCCTCTAATTTCATTCTTCAGAGCATTTGGGTGTCCTTGTTTCATTCTCAACACACGGGATCAACTCCAAAAATTTGATCCTAAGGTGGATGCAGGGTACTTTTTGGTTATTCATCAACTTGCAAAGCATACAGAGTCTTCAACTGTAGAAAAAAGATGGTTGAAGAGACTCTACATGTTAAGTTTAATGAATCTCCAAAGGACAAGATTCCACAAAGCCCTGTGGAGATATTTGATTTGGACATACTGCAATATGTTCCTTATCAAACTCCTGTGTTGCTCCTGTCAACAGTTCACCACCTGGTGGTTCTGCTGGTGCTGATGATGATGATGATAGCAGTACTCACCTCTTCAGGTTTAGTGATCAACTGCCTGATTCAGCTAGACCTGATGGTCCTGTAGCTCCAGTAGCACCATCCACAACAAATGCTGATGAGATTTCTTCAAATTCAACTTCCTTTGAATTACCATCCACTGATTGGTTTCAAGGAAATGATTCACCATCACCATCTGTTGCTGCTGAGCCTGCTACAAACACTTGCACAGATCTCATTGTGTATCAAGATCTGAAGAATCACCCTATGTCTCAAATCATTGGTGATATCACTGCTGGCGTATCAACAAGAAGTCAATTGTCAAATTTCTGCTTCTATGCTCTCTTCATCAGTCAGCAAGAGCCAAAGAATTATCACATTGCTTTAAAGGACAATGGATGGGTTGATGCCATGCAGCTTGAGCTTCTTCAGTTCAAGAAACAGCAAGTGTGGGAACTGGTTCCTCTACCTCCAGGTAAGTGTGCAATAGGCACTAAATGGGTGTTTAGGAACAAAACTGATGAAAATGGGCTTATTGTTAAGAACAAGGCCAGACTGGTTGTTCAGGGGTTTGCACAAGAAGAAGGTATTGATTATGATGAAACCTTTGCCCCTGTAGCCAGACTGGAAGCAATTCGATTGTTTTTAGCTTATGCTGCTTATCAAAACCTTAAAGTTTTTCAAATGGATGTCAAAAGTGCATTTTTGTATGGGAAAATTAAAGAAGAGGTTTATGTATGTCAACCACCAGGCTTTGAGGACAATAAACATCCTAATTGGGTGTATAAGCTTGATAAGGCTCTTTATGGGTTGAAACAAGCTCCTAGAGCCTGGTATGAGACATTATCAAACTTTCTTCTGGAAAATAATTTCACTAGAGGCTCCATAGATAAGACTTTATTCATTAAGAAAGCTGGGCAGCATAATCTACTTGTTCAAATTTATGTAGATGATATTATTTTTGCATCCTCTGATCCACAGTTGTGTGATGCCTTTACAAAGTTGATGCAACAGAAGTTTGAAATGAGTGCCATGGGAGAATTACAGTTCTTTCTGGGTTTGCAAATCAAACAAAAGGCTGATGGAATTTCATTCATCAGTCCAAATACACAAAAGATCTTTTGGAAAAGTTTGATTTACAAAACTGTAAGCCCTGTTCTACCCCCATGTGCAGCACCACACAACTGGATACAGATCAGAAAGGTAAAGGTTGATGAAACACTTTACAGATGTATGATTGGGTCCTTGATGTATTTAACAGCTTCTAGACCAGATATTATTTTGCTACATGTGTTTGTGCTAGATTTCAGGCTGCACCTAAGGAGTCTCATTTGATTGCAGTCAAGAGGATCTTTAGATATCTGCAAGGCACTCCATTCTAGGTTTATGGTATTCTACTAGACATTCTGGTAAATTAGTTGCTTTTTCTGACAGTGACTATGCAGGGTGTAAGTTGACCAGGAAATCAACTTCTGGTGGATGTCAATTCCTAGGCAACTGCTTGATTTCTTGGCAGAGCAAGAAACAGACCTCAGTTGCTACATCAACTGCTGAAGCAGAGTACATTGCCGCTGCAAGCTGTACATCTCAGGTACTCTGGCTTCAAAACCAATTATTGGATTATGGCATAACAGAGACTAAGACCCCATTGTTAATGGACAGCTCTTCAGCTCTTTGTATTGTCAAGAATCCTGTCCAGCACTCTAGGACTAAACATATTGAAATCAGACACCATTTTATTAGAGATTGTTTTGAAAAAGGTCTGATTGATCCAAAATTTGTTCCTAGTGCTGATGAGCTTGCAGACATTTTTACTAAGCCTTTGGATAGTTCAACTTTCCACAACCTGGTGTTAAGGCTTGGTATGCTGCAGCTAGAATAAGTGACAACTACTGATGATCTCAGCTCACAAGTACGATGATCATTAGTCATTATTGTCACATATAAGTACTGATGAGTTTTTTTTACCTCAGTAGTTTTTATAACTACTGAAGGCTACATACCTCACAGTACTGAAGTACTTTATCTGTTAAAACAGCTGATGTAGCTACAACAGCTGATGTAGTCACAACAGTTGATGCAGCTACAACTACTGATGTCAGAAATGCAGATTACTGATGTCCTATGAAACACCTGAAAAGCAGATGAAAAGTGATGAGTAAGTGTTGAGGACAGTGTGAAACAGCTGAAAAGCTATGAATTGACGAAAACAGCTGATGAGTAATTACTCTTCAGTTGTTTCTACAACTGCTGTTTCATTAAAACAACTGAAGCCAAAACTATGTCTTCAGTAGTTTACAACTACTGAAGACTAACACCAAGTCTTCAGTTGTTTACAACAACTGCTGACAAAACCACTGTCTTCAGTAGTTTCACAACTACTGATGACTAATACCAAGTCTTCAGTGTTTCATCACCTGAAGTCAAAACTGTCTTCAGTAGTTTTATAACTACTGATGACTAAATCAGAGACTTCAGCTGTTTCAACGTCTGACGGTTAAAACCAAGTCTTAGTTGTTTTATAACAACTGCTGATCACACCAATACGGTCAGTCATTTCAAACCTCTGAAAGTTAATACCACGTCATCAGTAGTTTCAACAACTGATGACTAACACCAAAACCTTCAGTCGTTTTCTAACCCGACCCTTTAAATACCTTATCCCACCTTCAGAGTTTTTATCTTCTCTTCTCAAACCTAACGTTCAAAAACTCTCTACCCTCTCTTCATCAATGGCGACCATGCAACTAAAACCACGACACAACTGTGTCGCACATCTCACCAAATCGCCATACTGGACCAAGTTTCACAACGCCATTGATTTAATGGTTCAGTCACCCTACAAAACGGCTTTTCTGGTAAATCCCACCATATATGCCGAATCCCTTAACCAATTCTGGACAAACGTCACTCTGGTCTCTGAGGAGAATGACACAGAGTCTCTTCAATCGTTTGTCCATGGCCAAAAAGTGGTCATTACTCCAGACACTCTTCGCCAAACCTTAATCTGGATGATGCCACTTTCCCAACTGGTTATCCAAAGGGCACAACAGATCAATCATTTGCCCACCATGGATACCAGGGTAACCTGAGTGCATCTACCATACTGAAGAAACATTTCCCGGATGCCGAACGTCTCATATTTCATATGGTAAATGTATGCCTTGCCTCCAAGACTTCATCATGGGATCAAATGTCCACAAGGTGGCAACAGGTAATGTACTCCATCCTTGAGCAACAACCTTTAAATTTTTCTGAAATACTATTTTTAGAGCTCAAGGATATGGCCCAAAAACAAACTGCTAACCGTTGGATATTATATCCTCGGTTCATAATGGCCATAATTGAAAACAGCTTCAAGCTGAGGGACTTGTTGGCCTGGGAGTCCCTGCTATGGCTGTACTGCCGGAAGTATACTCCCGGCACAACTCTGACCAATCACTGAAAATGGCTGCCAAGCTGCGAAAACCCACGCAGCTGGAACCCACAGCCACCACCTCAAAATCCAAAGTCCCCACCAAACCAAAAAAAAAAGCCCAAAAAAGCTACTCAGGGAAATGAGTCCCCTGAAGATGCCCCTGTACACAAACGCAGGATATACTTGCTGGTTAAACCCCCAGCAGTACAGGACTCTCCCAGCCACAGCCGCTCAGGATTCCTCTCAAAAGGAGCCTGCAGCAACCACAGAAGGGGTACCCACAAATCTGGGATCTTCCTCATTTGAGGAGATTGCCATTGAAGAGCACCATTCTCCCAGGTGCACACTGCTTTTACCCATCTCCCCATGCAACCGCCCCCCAAAGTCCAACCATTATCATTGCAAACGTGCTGACTCAGCTGCATGCCTCTCCTCCTCCCCAACAACCACCACCAAAGGGGGAACCACAGCTATTGAGGACGAGGATCACCATGCTTCTGACAACCCACAGCACCGGGGTTTACACGTTTATCTCCTGGTGTGGATATGGAGATTAGAACATCTAGTGAGGCTGCCACCTCTTCTGAATCAGCACATGATCAGAATGAGGCTGGTAACATAGCTAAGACCTCACTAGAGGCAACAGCTGATGAAGGACATAGTCCTGAGGCTGGAAGTCCCCAGTTCCAAGAAAAAGGGGCACATGCTAAAACTGGTCTACACCCAGTGCATGTACATCCTGCTACAAGCAGGAGGTCAGGTGATTCAGCATCTGCTGATGATGACCTGGGCTTCTTTTATGATGTTCTGGCCCAGAACACAATTCTTGAGGAAGAAGTCAGTAGACTACAAAGACTACTTGACCAATTCTCTCAACAAGCAAGTCCATCTGCCACCACATAAACCCACAGATGGCACCTTCACCTGAAGGTCTCCCATACACTCAGCCACTCAAAACTCCGAGCCACCAGCCTCTATTCTGGCACTGCTTCTCAGGGACAGAACCCCTCTGAGCAAACAGCTGCTATCTTTCAGCAATCCCTACCTCTCATCACCCCAATGATCACAGACATTGTGATCAAAACCATGGATGAGAGGCTTCCCTCAATCATACAACCCCTGGTGGAGGAGATTGTGAGCACCAGGCTTTCTGCTACTCAAACCCTTGCAACCAATGCAACAAAAAGGGGGAGAGTCAGTCAGTGAAAGCAAAGAGGAAGAGCAAACTGAAAGAAAAGGAAACTGAGAAGGAAGAGGAGTCTGTGAAGGGAACCGAAAATGATCAAGTGGGTGAAAGTCACAAAGACTTTCATGTCACATAAGAAGAGGAAGGGTGAAGGAAAAGAGAAAGAACTCCAACTCGATGAGATGATCAAAATGGCAGATGCTACACATAGTAAATCAATGGATGCCATTATTGATCAACTGTATAGACAAGGGTTCGATACTGCACAGCTTGACTCAGAGATCAGGAGACTTGAAGTTGAAGAAATTAACTCAAGATGGGCAAGTTATGATGCATTAGAAAGAGAGAGACTAGAGATCATGATCAGATTCATTGCAAAATATCTTGGGAGATCATTGATCGAGATTAAATCATGGACCAGGGACAGTATCTTGGCCATAACCTCCAAGATCTGTTCGTCTGAAGCATACACTAAGGGTTTAGTAGTCGAAGAGCTTTGAATGAAGCAGGAGCAGGGAGCAGGACTGAGCTAGCCAAACACTCAAAAGCCACACTCACCTCTAAAATGCTAACTCAGCCTGTCAACATTCCCTCTCCAAAACAACCACAACCACACCCCAAAAACCAACTCCCTTACCCTCTAAACCAACAGCCGATGATGCACCCAAGAAGAAGAGAGAAGGGTGTTGAGGCTAGAAGAAGAAGAAGAAGAGGATGATGTGGAAGAAGATAGGCTGCCTCTGTCTGCAGTCCTAACATTGCCTAAAGCCAAACCCATGCCCATCACTCCCACCTCACAGATGGAAACTGTGAGAGTAAAGATTGAAGAAGAGCAGCAGCAAAGGATTCATGACGATGAGATGTTGAAAAGCATCGACAAAACTTATGCTGCTTCTTCATCAATAATTAGTATGAAGAAAGAAGCTCTGAGGTTGTACACCTTGCCAACACATTTCAATATCAGAAGGAAAAGGTGAGAGTATGGCCTGATCCTAGGGTGGCTCACAGGATTGTAAAGAAAGACATTCCTTCGAGATACAAGGGCCAAGTAAAAAGGATCGTAGATGAAGAGATCACAGTGGTCCTTGTAGTATCACCCTGGGAGATTGTAGAAGATTTCAAGAAGGCCTATGAGACTAAACAGCCACCCCAAAAGATGTTAGAGAACAGAGTTATTAAAAAGGGGTTAGTCTACAAGAGGCTTGAGAACTTCAAACAAAATGAGCTCAGTCTGTTACTTGAAGGGACTCATCCTGATGAGTTTGCATACAGACAGATTACAACAGTTGAGCTCAAAAATGGCAAACAGGCCAAGTACATCTCAGAGCTGTATGGGCGTGAAGGATTGTTTGATGGTGAAGCTGAGAACCTGACCATGGAAGAACAAATTATGTTTCTCAGAGCATACACCAGAGAATCCTACAGGCTTATACATGGGAAGTGAGTCTCATGGATGGGGGAACAGCTCAGTGTCCAATTCCCAATACAGAGCTCCCATCCATACATTGCCAACCAAATCATCAGAGACTCATTCCCAGGCCAGTGCTTATATGGGTCATCTTCTCAACTGATCAAGAAGGAAAAAGACCAACCATTCTGCCAACAATAAGTGGGACCTCAATAAAGTTAAAGGTTTGGCTGCATTGGTTCAGGGGGAGTTTGTTGGACCAAAAGAACCAATGAGCCGGATCAGAAAAACCTTTAAGTCCCACAGACGTCACAACAACTACTGAAGACCACAACAGCTGAAGACAACAGCTAGTTACAAAGTCTGAAGACAAGTGCTGAAGACAAAGTCTGAAGACAAGTGCTGAAGACAAAGTCTGAAGACAAGTGCTGAAGACAAAGTCTGAAGACAAGTGCTGAAGACAAAGTCTGAAGACAAGTGCTGAAGACAAAGTCTGAAGACACAAGTGCTGAAGACAAAGTCTGAAGACACAAGTGCTGAAGACCAAAGTATCAGACGTTGTCACAACAGCTGAAGAGGTCTTCTTCAGTAGTTGTGACGGTTACCTTTCAGTAGTTTTATGTTTTATCTGTTCAGTAGTTTGACACAACAGCTGAAGAATACTTCTTCAGTTGTTGTGCTCATCAGTAGTTTTATGTTTTTCAGTAGTTTTGTAAAACGACTGAAGAGCTTGTTCTTCAGTCGTTGTAGTTTCAGTAGTTTCTTATCAGTAGTTTCATATTTTGTACTTAACACTCTGATATGTTCTCAGTAGTTGTGAACATTTCAGTAGTTTGTTAAGAGTTAGTTATTTTGTAATAGATCTGCCAGTTGTCACTTTCCCGTGATAACAGCAGCGATTGCACTCTATATAAGGAGTGTCAACCTATTGTAATAGGTAGAATGATTTGATCAGAAATATTCGATATTATAGAAACATTCTTGTTACAGAAATATATTCTCTCGTTATAACCGTATTTGTTCTTAATGCATACGAGTATCAAATTCTTGCTACAATTTGTCTAATTCTTGTTCTTATTCCGCTGCGTTACGCTCTATTACATCAAACTTGTGATCACTGATCCTGACATCATCCTCATCATCGGACGGAACTGTCTCAGTCTCGGGCTGTCTTCTTTCGCCCGTAGGTCCACTCCTTTCCTTTCTTTCTCCCTCTCTAACTGTATTTATCACTTCAGTCACCA
This sequence comes from Flaveria trinervia, assembly GCA_025506515.1. Lineage (NCBI taxonomy): Eukaryota > Viridiplantae > Streptophyta > Magnoliopsida > Asterales > Asteraceae > Flaveria > Flaveria trinervia. Next base: position 102,737,733 of record CM046448.1, on the reverse strand, counting down.
CAAACGGTAGGATCGTCTGCAAGACTTGGTGCACTTCCTCCACAACCGCCTCCTTCACTGAGGCTCTCAGGTTAGCACTCTCATCTCTGGCCTCCGGATGAGGAGTTTCTGGTTCTTCATGAATCACTTTCTCGACTCTGGGTCTCCCCCTCTTGGGTCGCAGTTCAGCACCGTGACCTCTACCACGAGAGGCCTTCGAAGATCTACCACCAACCATCGCCTAACACACTAAAAGATTCAAACACCAACACGGTCATTCAAGGAACAACTCAGTTTATGTCAAGTATAGTAAGTCCCTAATTACAGTGGCCAGTTGTGATTAGCCACTCACTTTACTCTTCATACCCCGAGCATTACCTGTCATGACTACATTAGTATTTGAATCTACATACAACACATAACCACATACCATGTGCACATAAACCGATTAACATTATGAAAATACCTGATGGCACGCAGCTACTCAGATTGGCATCCCATTCCTATTCCGTCCCATTCTCAGTTTAAGTTAAGGTTTATTTTGAAAATTTACTCATTTCACTTAAACTTTGGCTCTGATACCAACTTGTAAGGCCCCGTTCCCAGGATGCTTATAGCTGGTGATTCATCACACGTAAAACATATACTTTACATTTATTCATCAAAACATTGCAGCGGAAAACATAAAACAAATGGCATTTCATTTCATTCTAAAAACTTTTGCAAAATAATGTATCGTTTGTCGATTACAAAATTACATTGTTGTATTACATCACAAAAGCCTTAATTAAATGGATGCCATCCAAAAGAGCTGAGTAGCCACCTCGTACCATCCTCAGCAACGTTTACCTGCCAACTAAAAACGTATAAAAGTCAGCGTCGCTGAGTGAGTTCTAGTTTTATATTAAAACATACATAAAATCGTTATTTATTCCTTTACAGAGTCCATACTATACGTTTCGTGCGTTCGTGATCATACATCATACGTACATACAGATAACATCGTTATTATCTTTCATTTCGTTCGTCAACCATCGTTCATTCATTATGTCTTGTGACATGTACAATACCCCGAACATTATGCACGAAGCTGGTTACTGGGCCTGAGGTCTATCATAGACCTCGAACATTGTGCACGAAGCTGACTCCAGTACCTGAGGCAAGTACATTCACCGTTCATCTTTTCATTTTATTCCGGATCGATGCCATAGGCTATACCCCGAACATTATGCACAAAGCTGGTTACTGGGCCTGAGGTCTTTCATAGACCCCGAACATTATGCATAAAGCTTACTCCAGTACTGGGGCAAGCCGCAAGGATCCCATAAGTGTGGTCAATCACAAGGGTTGGACCCTAGTGTGCATCCTTCTGGGGTAGCTAACCCGCACATACTTGAGCTAACACCCTTCATTGGGTGTGAACCTCCATACATTTGCTTGCAAGACTTTTTACGTTCATTCATTCGTTAATGCATGCATTCATTCATCATGTTCCTCTTTCATTATCTTTCATTTTACGTTACATAATACTTTCTGTTCATTCATTAACACAACACGTAAAGCCATGGAAAGATAAACATTCATCATCATAGGAACATAACATAACATACCATACATACATCATCACAGGGCTTCATACATACATAACATACATCATGCATAGTCATGCATCATCATCATCATCATCATCATAACATGCCCATCATACTGTTTATGACCCCAAAAGTCAACTTATAGTCCCCCGGAAATTTCCCAAGTCAAAACCTACCTTACACATTTTCCCCAAAATCAGAAAAATAATCTAAGTCCTAGACGCATGGACACTATGAAGGTGCATGGACACTATTCAGGCGCATGGGGAACACTTAGGCGCATGGGCCACTTTCAGGCGCATGGGGACTTCTGGACGTCTGAACACTTAGTAAATTCCAGCCCAATCTAGGCGCATGGGTACTATTCAGACGCATGAACACTTGGGCGCATGGGCCACTTGGGCGCATGGGCACTATTGGGGCGCATGGCCCTACCCTTAGTCATCCGAATAACATTTCTAGGCGCATGGGCCACTGTTCAGGCGCATGGGCAGAACTTAAACATTTCTAAGGTAAATTTTGGTCGCATAAGTTACTGTTTAGGCGCATGACTTACACTTGATTCTTTCTAAGGCAATTTCAGACGTATGAACACTTATCTAGGCGCATGAGCATTCTGTAAACATGTTTCTAGGATATTTTCAACCCTAATCATCAAACCCATCGGTTCTAAGCATAATGTGGCTATTCTAAACATGAGTAGCCTACAAACCATCCAGAACTAACATCCAACACACATATTACATACGAGTAATCACATAAACTTTTTAAAATCATTTTAATACATTTTCAGCCCCAAAGATAGTTTAAAACATGTAAAAACCGGGGTCTAGAACTCACCTAGTGCAACTTGGGTGTTCTTCCTTTTAACCCGCTTGCAAAGAGTTCAAAACACCTAGAAACAACACCAAAAACACACACACCCGAGCACAAACACAACCCATAAGCATACAAGCACATAACCGGGATAAAACCCAACATAAAATCATAAAAACCTTGAATCCTTACCTTGAATTTGACTTCTCTTCTTCTTCTTATCTTCAACCGAGAGTTTTTCTCTGCTCTCTCTCTCTAAAACCGAGACAAATGATGAAGTGAGGTGAGGGTGGGCGGCCATACTCCCTTTACACCAACTTTTGAAAGTTTTGCCCTTTTTGGACACTTTTAGTCCCTCCACTTGGACTTTATTGCCTTTCTTGCTTTTATTCTTTATATCTTGATTTTTAAAAATAGTCGGGTGTTACAGTTAAATAAATAAAACAATAAATAATTAGTAATAAAAATTTATGAATTACAAAACCATGTTTAAAGATAAATATGATTATAATTGCATATGAATAGCTATTTCAAGTAAATAAACAAATAGATAGGTTATAAATAGATAGATATATAGATAAATAGATAGTCTAGAAACTCATTTATTAAACTATGGTTTGTAATAAACACGAAAATTTACAATACGGTATTTTAAAAATAAGATATGTATAAAATTATATATACGTACTTGTTCAAGAGATAAAACAATTATACTGTTTTTAACTCTCTTATCTAAATATTTTATTTTTAAATATTTGTTTTAAGATTTACTTATAAAAAATTATTATTTATAAAAATCTTGTTTATTAAAAACTCAAGTTTCTAATTATTCTGATTGTTTTAATAAAACTGCTTTTAGAAAAATATTTTTTATGATTATTTAAAAAAATGATTGATTTAAAATATTTTGTTCAAAAGGTTCAATGTTTAGAACATATATGAATTTTATTTTTAAGTAAATTTTATTTTTAAAAACATAGTTTGATTTTAAAAAAATATAGATGACAGAGAAAAATATATAAATTAATCAAATTAATTTTTATGAAGAGAGGAAAATTGTTTGAGTGTTTAAATTATTTTAATACCTTTTTGGATGGAAAATAAAATAGGGATGTTTAGAAGAATGACAAGTGTCAAAAATGTGATTTAAGAAGATGACAGGTGGCAAAAGAAACCTTCTTTTATTAGTATTTATAGATTATAGATTCGCTAAAGGTCTCTAAAGTGTAAGAGGAAGTAATTGATCATGGTATCATTTCTACGGTGTGGTGGGTGATATGGAGATCAAAAAAATGAAAGCTATATTTCACACGTGTGATGAAGAAAAAATTAATTTTTGAAACTATAATCCCTTTTTTTTCTTTGGATTTGTAATAGGAACAAGAAGTTAAAAACTATCATGAATCTAAGTGGTAGAGAAATCCAAAGTTACTTATATAATTTACTAGGTTAGTATCTCGTGTATTACACAGGTTAAATAAATAAAACAATAAATAATTAGTAATAAAAATTTATAAATTACAAAACCATGTTTGAAGATAAATATGATTATAATTGCATATGAATAGCTATTTCAAGTAAATAAACAAATAGATAGGTTATAGATAGATAGATATATAGATAAATAGATAGTCTAGAAACTCATTTATTAAACGGATTATAATTTGTAATAAACACGAAAATTTACAGTACGATATTTTAAAAATAAGATATGTATAAAATTATATATGTATACTTGTTCAAGAGATAAAACAATTATACTGTTTTTAACTCTTTTATCTAACTAGTTTTATTTTAAGTATTTGTTTTAAGATTTACTTATAAAAAATTATTGTTTATAAAAATCTTGTTTATTAAAAACTTCAGTTTTTAATTATTCTTGTTGTTTTAATAAAACTGCTTTTAGAAAATTCAATATTTTTTATGATTATTTAAAAAGAACTGATTTAAAATATTTTGTTCAAAAGGTTCAATGTTTAGAAGATATATGAATTTTAATTTTTAATAAATTTTATTTTTAAAAACATAGTTTGATTTTAAAATATATAGAGGAGAGAGAAAATATATTAATTAATCAAATTAATTTTTATGAAGAGAGAGAAATTGTTTGAGTGTTTAAATTACTTTAATACCTTTTTGAAGGGAAAATAAAATGTGGATATTTAGAAGAATGATAAGTGTTAAAAAACGGTTTAAGAAGATGACAAGTGGGAAAAAAAACCTTATTTTATTAGTATTTATAGATTATAAATTTATAGATTTATAGATTTATAGATTATAAATTTATAGATTTATAGATTTATAGATTTATAGATGTATGGAAATTAGTTAGCTTTTCTAACCATCATAGGTAAATAAAATCATTTTTGTTGTTAATAAAAAAATAAAAAATTTGTTAACTAGCATTTAATTAGTTAAGAGAATCTAGTTTTGCCAAATTCTATAACTCCTTTTGTAGGTGTAACATTTTCCTTCGTATATTGGTTTTACTCATGTTTTTATGCAAAATATTTTCGTAGCTTTGATCAATTCCCAGCATTATTATCATCTTACATTATGTGTTCAAGTTAATTATGAAGTTATTGGGTCATATCATGACTTTAGTTTGGCTTTGAGTTGTTGCAATATGATATTCCTATATGTTTCATCCATATAAAACTCTTATTGGGTCATATCATGACTTTAGTTTGGCTTTGAGTTGTTGCAATATGATATTCCTATATGTTTCATCCATATAAAACTCTTGGTTGCATGCATGAGAAACCCGAACAGGATCTCTCTTGGAGCAAGCTTCATCCTTCATATTATACAACGAGTGACCTAAACCATTGTGCAGATATACTAAGCTTCGACTTGAGCCCATGTCGCCCCTAAGGTTTTCCTATAATACTACCTTCTAAGACGTATGTCTTGAATCAAGTCCGACAACCTTATCTCAGCAAGACAAAGAGCCCTAGGTTTGTTTAGTACCACCATTGGTTCTAAATTCTCATAAATTGTAGCTACGAAGAAAGTTGCTTTATAATGTGTTTATGGTTTGTTTTGATTAAATTAAAGTTCACACAAAATAGAATTTTACAAAATTTATTTATTACTGTTTGTATCATGTTTCTGGAAAATGGAAATCATCTTATTCATGTTCTAACAAAATGAACGAATTAATAGGTTACATTTGATACGTTAATGTACATGAAAAATAAAAATAAACACATCTCAACAGAGAATCTAAAAATTATTTAAGGTATCTGATATGTGCCTACGATCCCACCCACGTTTATCACCATTTATTAGTGTTTCTTGTCATTTATTTTGGTTTGATTAGTTAGAAGTAGTGGAAGTAGTGGATCAATTTGTTTTATTCGCATTTGGTTTGTATGGCTATATATATAATAGCAACAATACTTTCATTAGAAAATCATGTTTAGAATTCTAAGAATATTTCTCATCTACTTTCTATCCGGCTTCCTTTTCAAATCTATGGCAACTATAAATCCATTGAGATCCACATCAGTATCATACTTTAAAGTAGATATGTTTAAAAAAACCGGTTCGGGAACCGGTTTGGGCAAAAAAATCAGAACCGGTTTGAGGCCCAAACCGGTTTGGTCCAAACCGGTTTCAACCCGGCCCGAACCACCGATTCACTACCGGTTTCAGGTCTCTACAATCCAAACCGGTTTCAACCCGAACCGATCCCTAAACCAGTTTCAAAACCGGTTCCAAACCGGTTTTCAAACCGGTTCCAAACTGGTTTTCCAACCCGGTTATCAAACCGGTTACCGTTACCCAATGGCTATATAGCCGTTTGTACCCTATTTTTGATAGTTTTTTGATGTTTTTTACCATTATACCCCCATTAGGTTAGTATATATATGTATTTGATGTTTTGGTTGAATCACAACAACTTATAACACTTTACTCTCAAAAATCTCAAAAACGCTCTCACAAATACTCTCTACTCTCAAAAACGCTCTCACGATTCACAAATGGCTTCATCAAGTGCTCAATCATCCGTTGGTTGTGAAGCGTCTTCAGCAACGTGGTGGTAGCAATCCTTCATACGAATAGGAACCATTACGATTTATGTCAAATGGCTAGCGGTCCAAACAAGGCTCGTTGCAAGTTTTGTCATAAGTTTTTCAAAAAAGATGCAAACACAACGTTGAAAAACCATATTTTAAATAAATATTGTAAAGCGTTAAAAGATGAACCTTCTCAAGGTCAAGCTTCGATGACAAACGAAGGAAATATTTGGGCTTATAACGTTGATGCGGTTCGGGAGCAAATGGCACAATTTGTAATTCAAGAAAGTTTGTCATCCAAACATTTCGACAACGAACGTTTGACTCGACTCACTCAACGAACTCTCCAACCACGTTACACCAATGTAAGTCGTGCTACTCTTCGAAGAGATTGTTTAAAAAGGTAGAAAAAAGCTAAAAATGAATTAATATCTTATTTTGAAAATTTACAAACCGGTGTTAACTTAACTAGTGATGTTTGGTCGACACCTCACGGTTCACCGGACTCGTACATTTGTGTCACCGCCCATTGGGTTGAACCCAATTCATTGCAAATGATGAAACGTACGATTGCGTTTGAATTGTTTGATTATCCTCACACTGGCCAAAACATTTTTTATCTTATTGATAAAGTTATTCAAATTTACAAATTAGAAAACAAAATATTTTTTATATCTTTTGATAATGCGTCAAATAACACTCTTGCGATAGATCATTTGAAATTAAAATATAAACCAATTTGTGAGGGTGTGTTTTTTCATAGTCGATGTGTTGAGCACATCATAAACTTAACCGTTCAAGACGGTTTATAAACGATTGAAACAGTTAAAGATTTTTTAAAAGAATGTTACGTGATATTTTTAGTAATAACCAAAGATATACTAAATGTCACAAGTTTTGTAAAGACGCAAATGCCAAATGTTTAGGCCCGAAGAATTGGGACGTACCAACACAATGGAATTCCACTTGTAACATGTTTGAAAAGGCTATTGAACAAAAAGAAAGTTTAATAGCCTTTCATAATAGTTTGATTAGTCGGGGAAAGGCAAAATCTTACCATCCATCGAGTTGGGCCATTATCGAAGAAGTAACAAAAATGCTTCAAACTTTTAAAAACGCAACTATGTGTCTTTCTGGAGTTTATTACCCAACGAGTCCGTTAGTACTTCACCAAATTTATTTAATGACTTCAAAATTAAATGAATTGTCGTGTAGGGGTAGACCTTATTCCGATATGATACCCCCAATGAAAGAAAAACTTATAAAGTATTTTAAAGAAATGTCTTTCGTTATTACATGTGCCGCTGCTTTAAACCCTTGTTTAAATTTATCGGGGTTGAAACTTTACTTGATAAAATTACTTTTAATTTGGATTTAGAAGTTGGTAACCCAATGTATAGTAAAACTTTAAAAGCTACTTTTAACAAACAATTAGAACAAATGTATGATGTTTATTTATTAAAATACGGAGAAACATCACAAATCCATGACGCTTTAAGGCATGCGGCAAATGCCGAAAATTCGAATGATCCAATGTTTGTTTTATATAATACTTTAAGGTAGCGTTTGGTATGAAGGAATGAGAGGCGGAATGGAATGAACCATTGAGGGTGAATGAATAAAGACATGTTTGGTTGGTGGAAGTAATGGAATGAACCATTACGTAGTTGATTCCATTCCCTCGAATTCATTCCATCCACTCCCCCTTCTTTTTTTCATTCCATACCTTCTTCCATCATTAGTCACCAACACCACCCGCCACAACAACCACCACCGACCACCAAGATCGCTCGTCACCAGCAACCATCACCGGCCACCACCGCGGTCAGCCACCACTACCCCGGGAACACTATCGCCGGACACCGCCACCGCCGCCGCCACTGGAAACCACTAAAGGCCACCACCACCGGCCACGGCCGGCGCCAGAAACCACCTCCAAAGGCCACCACCACCATCACAAGAAACCACCTCCGAAGGCCACCACCGACATCGCAAGAAACCACCTAAGGCCACCGCTGCCTCCAGAAACCACCTCGGCCACCATTGCCGTCGAAAACCACTACCAGCCACCACCGTCGCCAGAAACCGCCGTCGTCGGCCACCACTGCTGCCGGAAACTGCCGCCAACAAAAACCACCGCTAGCCACCACCACCACTGGAAACCACTGCAGGCCACCACCGACACCGGAAACCGCCGCCGCCACCACCGCCACTGGAAACTACTGTCGGCCACCACCGCCGCCAGAAACCACCACTGGCCACCACCATCGCCGGCCACCGCCGGAAACCACCGTCGAACACCACCGCCGCCGCCGCCGGAAACCACCACCACCTCCGGAAACCACCGCCGGCCACCACCGTCGCCGGAAACCACCTTCGGCCACCACCTCCGCTCGCCATCACCATCATAACTACTTTTACACTTCATTGTTTCGATTTTTATACCTAACAAATAAAACAAAGATATGAATCATTTATTATTAAAGGGCAACCAAACGGAATAATGGAATGTAATGATTCATTTTATTCTCTTATCATTTCCATTCCCTTATTCATTTCATTCCTTCGTCCATTTTATTACCACATACTAAACATACCCTAAGGGATGAATGTAATAAACGTCAACATGGTAACACTCCGCGTAGTGAACTCAGAAGGTATGGTCTTACAAACTTTTTATCGACCATGACTCCACAAGATTTTAAAATTTTTGACTTGTTGGCTTGGTGGAAAGGTAAGGAAGATCAATTTCCCATCCTATCCACCATGGCCCGAGATTTACTAACCGTCCAAGCTTCTACGGTAGCTTCGAAATCTGTTTTTTCTAGTTAGTGGCAGGGTTATATCAATAAGACGAACCCGACTCACTCCATAAGCGGTTAAAATATCAATTTGCTTGAAAGATTATTTGGATGTTGCAGAAAGAGTACAAGACAAACGTTCACTTGAAGAAAAACTGGAATACGAAGCAGAATTATACGAGGACGAGGTAGAGAGCGGATTGACACCAGGAATGACTGATGATGAAGCGGCATATGATAACTACCTTCATAACAGTTCCGGTTCTGGTGGCGAGGAATAAACGAAGAAACGACTATCTTAAATATTTAGTTTTAAAGAGTTTTATTTACCCTTGTATGTTATTTAAATTTTATAAATGTTTTATATATGTTTAAATGTTTAAATTTTTAAATGTTTATAAATGTTATAAATTGTTAAAATTTTTAAATTGTTTAAATGTTATAAATTGTTTAAATGTTTATAAATGTTATAAATTGTAATTGTTTAAATTGTTTATAAATGTTATAAATTGTTTAAATGTTATAAATTGTTTAAATGCTTAAATTGTTTATAAATGTTTATAATATAATATATATATATATATATTATATATATATATATATGTTTATAATGCTATAAATTGTTTAAATGCTTAAATTGTTTATAAATGTTTATAAATAGTATATATATATATATTATATATATATATATATATATAATATATATATATAATGTTTATAAATGTTTAAATTGTTATAAATGTTATAAATGTTTAAATGTTATAAATTGTTTAAATGCTTAAATTGTTTATAAATGTTTATAAATAGTGTATATATATATATATATATATATATATATATATATATATATATATGTTTATAAATGCTATAAATTGTTTAAATGCTTAAATTGTTATAAATGTTTAAATAGTATATATATATATATATTATATGTTTATAAATGTTTAAATTGTTTACATGTTTATAAATGTTATAAATTGTTTAAATTATATAAATTGTTTTATGTTTTAATTAAAAGTTTAAAATTTTCTTTGAATATAACTAAAATCCAAATTTTCAAAAAAAAAAAGAACCAGTTTAGGCCGAACCGATTAGATAGGGTTGGGTTTTTTGCGTTTGAAACCGGTTCGAACCCGAACCGGTTTGGGGCCAAACTGGTTTTGACCGAGTTTGACCAAACGGTTTCGGTTTGGAAGCCGAACCGGTTTGGGCCCCCAAACCGGTTGTAGATGTCTACTTTAAAGGTTGTAAGACGAAGACAAAAAATAACAAAATATCGTATTTTAATTCCTTAATGCCTAGATTGGTTCGTATTGAAGACAACTAGTTCTTGAGTGGCATGAAGAATAAAGGTATGATCATGGAAATGTAATTCAAAACATGGACATAAAAATCACTAGACACTTATCAAGAGATGGGGTACTAGTAGGGATTAATTCGGAATATTCAGATTGGAATTGTATATGTAATTATTCTAATTCATGTATATACACACACGCATACACAAAATATTTTTCAAATATTTATATATAAGTTTTCAGTTTTGTTCAATTTTGATCAGTATTTTCCGATTCGCTAGTTGTCAGTTAATTTTTAGCGATTTTGACATTTGACTGGTTAATGTGGTGATTAGATAAAACTGTAACGGCAAGCTAGCAATTAGGTAGAGGGACTAATCGCGATTTGAACAACACTTGTTCAAAAAGAAGAAAAGATTGATGAAAACATAGTTGAGGATTAAGTTATTGATGACAAAAACATAGTTTAAGGATCAAGGGAGGATTAAGCTTTTGTTGATTTTGAAAATTATAATTTTATAGTTGATGAAAATTCGGTCGAAGATGTGGAGTTCACATGGTAAATCTAAATCCACTGTGGACATGGGTATATAGAAATTTGCAAGAAATGATAATATAGATGATGATGATGATGATATGTTGTTAATGTTGATCTAAATGAGTTTAGTAGTCTAAGTGATTCTTACAATGGCCTCTAAGCTTGTGAAGAAAAAAAACAAGGAAAAGAGGTTGAAGCAGCCTTTTTCTAATTTTCTTTATATTGGACAAACTTTAAAATGACATGAAAACTCTACAAAAGGGCATGCCTATGATGCTAGAAGACGTTTGAGCAAAAAAAATCCCGACTTTAGTTATTAACTTACCGTTCTAACACAAATCAGGATGTCGATGAGGTGTAGATCAATGTTGGAGAACCACGCAACACACACAACGTTGATTTCTCTTATTAGTACGTTTGTGGGGACGAGTGGGAAAGATCTTTAGAGGAACTAGTGGGACAAGCGAGTAAACTTAGAATCCGATAGGTTGAAAGAGACGAAAGAATAAAAGACTAAAATGCCCCTCAAGTAAAGACACGTGATTTTATTTAATGGCAAAAAGATTCGGTATTAGCATTAGAAAGTGAATATATTCGTAAGATTATCAAACTAATAGGGTTACGAGTCTAAAGCCCCATCTTTCAACAACCATTACATGTTTACTAAAATATTATTTACGAACAAATTTTAAACATCGAACAAAACGTGTTTTAGATCAACCAAATCCGACTTGCGGATCCAATATCCATACAAGTAGTTATTCATTCTGACCCTCAGACATGTTATCTTACTTTCAGACAAGACATGTTGTCATCTTTATAAGAATTCAGATACTGTAAAAATATAAATTCTGGATAGTCATGTAATGTACTCATATGTGGTGTATGGGCCAAGTAAATTAAATCTTTTGTACCTATTAATTGATGTTGGATTCTTGTTTGGGCCAACAGGGCCCACTCAAAAATCATCATCATCAATTCATCATGTGAATACTAAATACATCACTAACCAAACTTTTAGTACCTATTATAAGTGTTTCCTATCAAAAACTCTTTCCAAAAGGATCAAATCACTAGATCTAAATGAAACCGACTATTTAACCTTCGGGTCGTTAAACTTTATCTATATCTATATCTATATGTTTTGTCTATCTTCGAGTCAGTTTCCGACAATGATAGAAAAGAGTTGGAAACAGATTAACTTTTTAGGTGTATAAAAAAGAGAGAAAATACGAGGGAAAAAACATTTTCTGCTAACTTACTTTATTATGATTTATTACAAAGAAAGTGGTATTTTCCAATACATTTTTTTTTAATTTCGCCTTTTTTCCCAAGTACTCGCGCTTTTTTGTGCCTCGCCTAGAGTGTGCCTCGCGCCTTTGATAACTATGGTTTGTTGTTACTCAAAACTATGGTTAGCGGTTAGGCCCAGAATTAACCAACCAAACCAAACCTGAACAACCCAGTCCAAAACTTCAAACTTGGTCAAATGGTGCAGTGTTCTGGCTCGACCTAGTCCTTCACAATGCTTAATCACTAGAACCCAACTGGCGTAGAAAAAGTAGTCAGCGTCAGAGCGCGGCCCGAGCCTCGGCCATATCCCAGTCCTAGGATCAGAAAGACCGATCCGGATCCTGAAAAGCCAATCTTTCCAGGTTTTGCAGGCTTTTCTACCAAATTTTTATTCTTTTTATTATTTCTACCTTCTAAATCCCTAATGCAGGATGCTCATACAATGATCAGTTCATGTTTTTATCATGTCATGTTGCTAACCTAATACATTAAAAATGTGATGTAGAAGATAATTTATTCATCATTTCTTCATACTAGAAAAAATCATAAACAATAAACAAGCCGCAGCCAGAGCGACACGCGTATTAGCAAAAAACAATATCTTTCATTTAAATATCACTAGAACCAAAATACACATTTTGGTTTCTTCCAAAACACCATAGTAAACAACAAAAGATTCATACAAAAACAAACTTGGCACCAGAGAGGAACACTTTGTAAAATCAGTATCAAACCAAACACTAAAGAAGACAAACACTAAGAAGCAGCATATGACTAATTCATTAAAGACCAAATTCTAGGCTATTTCATCAATTTACCAAAATAAAAACACAAAATATATGAACTTTTACGCGTTTATCACGTTAAAAACAGATTATACGCTCACAAATATCAGATAAGCAATCACAAACACTCTCAAAAGAGTTCACTATTGTATCAGAGTGCAATAATAAAATAAAGAGTTGTAATAAGAAATATAAACAGTAAACACCCTATTAATTCTACAACTCCCAAACACATATTTTCAAGAATCAAATGTTCATCATGTAGTAACACAATAGATCAAACAAACAAACAAACAGGTATAGATAGAGAGACCGCTTCCGAAGAGACCCCCGACTCAGTAAGAAAAACAATAACCGTGGCAGTTATAATATACGACATACAACACACAGGTATAGATCACATAAAAGGTGAGAAATTGAGCGATGGTATAAGACATATGTAGGATTATAAATATTGTAGCACATATCAAATAATTTCCTCATAGTCACGTAGACAAAATCCTCAATCTCAAAAGCCCAAGAACACCAAGTGACAAAAGATAAACATGAAACTATAAATAAGACATACGAACGACATAATTTAGTACCTAATAAATCTCTTATCAGTTATCAGCCTCTGATTTTCTGCTAGATTTTTCACCGTCTCGTTCCTCCAGCAACTTCCCAGATTCATCATCAGGCTGTGATGCCTTCTTTTCCGCTTCTTTAGCCTTAAGCGCCTGTAACTTCGCGTGATTGTAATAACCAACCCCCAAGAAAGCAATCACATAACCGAATAGATTGATGGGTGTGACAGTATCTTTAATCACAGACCACGAAAACGCGATCAACAACCAATCTTTAACAACTCCAGCAACATTCATGGTCAAAGCAGAAGTCTTCCCAACAAGCAAAAACACAGCAAGATTCAATGCAAATGCACAAATCGAATTCGTCCCGAATATAAAGTAATCAAAATGGAAACTTGAAGTGTCCCTCAGCTTAGGAAACTCCACAATCATCCATGGGACTGATAAGAAAGCCAAACAACAAGGTGCAACATAATAAAGTGATGTAATTGGATTGAATGTAATCCCCTTTGAAGTCAAAAGAATCTGAATCAAAACCAATCGAGTCGCTTCGAAACAAACAGCACCCAATTGCAACACAACACCAAATGTGTTGAACTGAGCCTCACCATAAGCAGCAATCGCAACCCCAAACGAAATCGACACCATATTACTCATCGTTTGCGTCTTAAAGCTCTCTTTTTTAAACAAAACCCCAATCGAATAAACAGCAACAGGCATTAGGGCTTTAAGCATTTGAATAAACGAAACAGAGAGATAAATGTAAGCAGAATTCGAGAGCCATAAGCTAAGGGAGTAAAGCAAACCGATTGGAACCACTGATTTCAGATACACATCGCGAGTCATTTGCACAGGCTCAACAATCTTGAACACATTCACGAGCAAATACGCTAACGAAGAACAAAACCCCATGTGGATCATGGTGAGTGAGATCGGGTACGGCCAGTTGTACATCTTCCGATCTAGGATGTATTTGTTGTAGACGATCACAGTGAAGCTCAAGAAGATCCAGATCGCGACGTAGGTGTACGAAAGTATGATCTTTTTCAATACACCTTCGCTCAAAGCTCCACCTTTGCCCATTGGGTCGATTAGGGTTAGATCTGGTGGGAAATTGATTGAATTTGATGGATTTGATGGTTAGAAAGATGAGATTTGATGTGGGTATTGGGGATTTTGGGGGATTTGAGATGGGTTTTGAAGAAACTTGACTGGGTGATTGGGGATTTTGAGTGTGTGAAGGTGGAAGAATGAGTATGAGTACATTTGGTTAAATACAAAAGAAGTTGTTATTATGATTATTAATTAGAATATAAATGTAAATATAAATAAATTTGCTAAAAGACAAACTAAAAATTATTTATATTGTAACGTATTTTAATTTCTTTATATTTAGTAACGTGTTTTTTCATCGAGTAAAATATATTTACTATTTAGTCTAGTATTACATAATATATTTTGTTTTATTTTATAAAACGTACAAGAGGGGTAATTTGATAATTGTTAGCTGTGCAACATTCCTTTGATATATGCTTTTGCATTCAAAGATCCAATGGAGCTACACAAATCAATTTCTGAGGATGGATACAAACAAAAGATGATTCTTACTATCATTCTTGTCTTTTTTTTATGCATATGAAAGGAAATAAACGAACTTTTATTTAGTAATAAAAATACATAAGCAGGAGAGATCGTTGAAACATCAAGAGTTTTAACATGCTATGGGTAAAAAACATAACGAAGGAGAAGATAGGAAACTAAAGTTTCAGGAGCATCTTCGCTTCAACCTTAATTTAGTTATGTTTGCATGTTTTTTGTTGTATATGTTGTTGTTATGTTTAGTTTTCTCCATGGTTTTTTTCTTTTTTTTTAGCTTTTAGTTCCTTGCTAGGCCCGTTTCATAACAAAATGTCATTATTTTAAAAAAAGGTAATTTGATTATTTATTTTAAAGTTGAAAACGCCTAAAAGAAATTTGTTGTGTATAATACAAATTTATATATACAATAGTTTTTAACTTATAACTAATGTTTAAGACGTATCAGGTTAGATTACGTTTTTTAAAAGAGTCTCTTTAATACTTATCGTATCGTATGGGCCAATCCATTGATATTACTGAAATGTAACATATTTTTAATACTCAATTACACTAATGGTCAATGTGCTATTACCAATGAAACCACGTAAACTCTACATTTGCATGACTTTTTCTCTTTTACATTTTCTTTCCTTTCTAACTACAACGTGCGCTCTTTACCTACACATGTTGATTCGGTTCGTTTTGAGTCCTAACCGAATCGAAACCGAAATGTTTTGTTATTGGAAACCTTTAACTAATCGACTTTTGGTTTTTTTTTTTTCGTCTCGGTTTTAGTTCGGTTAGAAAACCTCATGATGTGTTTAAGGCCTTACAAAAATAAACTATAATGAATTTAAGTTTGAAATTTTAGGCTAGGAAAAATTAAGTTTTTCTTGTAAGCTTTGTGGGGTTCTTTCATGTCCCCTTTCTAAAAGGTACTTTGTTTTCCTTTATTCTTTAGTTTCCCCTTTCAAGAGTTTTAACATGCTATGGGTTTTTTTATGTCCCCTTTCTATAAGGTACTTCATTGTCCTATGTTCTCCATGGTAGCATCGATGTAACAAGTAGAACTACACAAAATTAGCTCGCTTATAAACTTAATTGAATTGAGCTTAAACGAGTTTGAACTTTAACTCAAGTTTAAACTCAAGCTCATTTAATAAATGAGTTTAAAGAAGCTTCACATATTAAAGTCCATTCTCGTAAGCCTAAAAGGGTTTTTTATTTGTATAATTTTTGTTTAGTTATTTTAAATATATATTTATATAATAATTGTTCATATTTGTAGAATTGTGTTAAAAATAATTGAATAAGATTATGTTATACATAAAAATATAAGTATATATATATATATATATATTATATATATATATATATATATACGCACTCAAATAATCATAAATACATTTAACTATAATAGTTGAATAATTAAATAAATAAAAGATGATATGATCTCTAAACTCGAGCTTTACAATAGACCTTTGAAACAATCAAAGTTTAGCGCAAGCTTTCGCAAGTTAGTTAAATCGAGTTTTAGTTTGGGTTTAATGTGTTTAGACGTCTATCTGGTAGAAAGCGTTCATAAAGTTTTTGTTTTTGATTATTTTCAATATTAAGCATTTTGTTTTTATCTTTGTTTGTTGTCAAGTTTTTATTTTTAACCTGATAACGATAATTAGTTAGTTTCATGTCGGCTTTACGCACAAAAAGTTTAAACTGTCACATAGGGTCCTAAAAATATCATAGCCCTGATTTTTAAATTGTATAAATAGTCTATTCTAATTATAATAATTTAGGGTTTTTTTTGTTTCGGGGCTAAAATATTCAATTGTTTTTTCTTTGAAATTCTCGTTTTAGTGTTGTCGACTTAATAAAATAAAAGTTATTTCAGTAGTCAAATAATTTATTTAATTTAAATATTATTAATTATAAAGTTGGGGTTGCATTAATGTTTGTATCATAAGCATTATAAATTGTATATGTTTTTATTTTTCTTTAAAATTTTTATTCAATATTTTAATGTATTTTACAATTTAACCTCTGTAATTTTTTACATTAATTTTTTTCCATTTACATTTTGGTCTAACTTTTAGCAGTTAACACGTCATAACGTGCGCATGTGGTTCAACACTATCACACCTATTTTTTTCCGTTTAATGGTTTTGTCACTCCGTACGGGTCCTAGATCGACTTAATTATTGTTTTTAATGTTTTACGTTTCACGTGCGTGGTTCAACGTTTTTACATCTACTTTCCATTCGGTTTTATTTTTTCGTTTTTATTCCTTTAAACACGAGCTTTTTCGGTTTTGGTGGTCACTAACGATAATGAGATATTGGTGCCACTTGACATGATTTTACGTCCTCATCGCAACACGAGGGCTTAGTACTAGTTTAAATAAAAATCCAAAATACAAATCTTGTTGTTTAAAAAGGTAAAAGAAAATAAACTAGATGCTTTAGTCATGGGGGGTTGTGTTTGGTTGTTACTTTGTCTTGAGGTCCTTTAAAATGTTGAGTCAACCACAGTAGTTTTATCTCAAATTTAAAGAAGGTTGTGGTCTCAGATCTAAACTTAATGTATTTTCATGTGGTAAAAGTTAAGTATATAGAATTCACTCATTACTCAAGCATTCAAGCTACAAATTCTCTCGTGATTCAAACTACAAATTTAAACATAATTTGGCTCAAAGTCAAACGGTACATTTAAACTTAATCATCACCTAAAAACCAAACTAAATATTCTCCGGTTCTATTAAGAAAGTTTGGTTTGGTTATATATTCATTGTGGTTTGATGTTTAGAGTGATGGATACAAGTATATTGAAAGTGATTTGTTAAAATTGGTTTTTTAAAAAAACACTAAATGGACCAACGTATTTTGGTTTGGTTTAATATATTACGCAGTTCGGTTAATGGGTTACTGATAGATTAATTATGTTTTCTTCTCACACATATATGTGGTGAAAAAAAATTTGAAAAAAAACTATGTTGTTATGGAGGATTGTGCTAGTGGTGGATGATCAATGGGAATCAGTAAGGTATGAGACGGTTTTTAATAAGTCCGATTAACATACATGATCTTTAAGTGTGTCTCGTACTCATTAGTTATCCATTACTCAATATCTATAGGGTTCGTTAGTGTTGGGTGTGTTTATTTATAATCATGTTGGATAAAAACTACATGTTGAGATGTTCGTTACTTAAACTCCATCTTAATTCATCTTACGCTCCAATTACACTTTTAGCATATCTACAATTTAAATAAATTTAACTTTTCTAACAACTTCTAAACTTTTAGTTTTTAAGATTATATAATTTATTACTATATTCACATGTAAACGAATTTGGATAATAACACATGTATCATCTAATATAATACCAATATCAAACCCTAAAAAGTTTTAAAGCTAAATTCATATCTAGTCTCATACCTAATAAACCATCTAATTACATGATCAAAATTTTCCGAGTTTTAGATTTTCCATTAGATTTTCCTTTTTATGTCCCTATTGAATATATAACCATATTGTGCCCATACCTCGTCCTAAATTACACCTTTCTCCTTTAACTTTAAGCACATGGATCGTTTTCGCAAGTATATAAGCATGTCGGGAAATCCAATCTCTAACGATACGTCATGAACATAGATTAAGAATACTTTCTATTTTCGTATGTTACTTCTTTTGATCATTTAATTCAAAATGTACACAAAATGACACATTTTAGTAAGCTTTAGTCATATCAAAATCATATAGTTATGTGGAAATAACGTTTTACATTTATATTTGTCTTTCTCGTACAAACAATCATGATTATTTCCTAACTTTATTTGGTTTATTGAAAATGCATTTGCTTGTATAACACTCGACGCAATTCAATACAATTTGGTGAAATAGACACATCTAGTAGTTATTTACAATTCATGTTTAAAGAACATATGAGACTAAATAATTTTTAAGGACATTTATACTTGTTTTTCTTTATAATTATAAAATAACTAAAATCGTTTCACATATTTGTTTTCTTTTATAAAAAAGTTATTTTTATATATGATGTTGACCCTGATTGTACATTTGTACAAGTGTACAACCTGCCGACATTTTGATGATACAAAAACATATGACGGTGTACGTATTTAATTGCTATACATAGGTAAAAACACTAGCATATACGCATATAGAAAAAAATTATATTTTAAAAATCTATATTATTACTCATTGGCCGAATAATTCATTATTAATTAGTTTGGACTGTGACAATTTCAACTTTTATATTTTATTTTTATCAATGGCAATCCTAGTATTATAATTATTATAAATTCACACTCGGTTTGCATTAACTTTCAATTTCTCTTATATGTTATTTCTTTTAATTCATAATTATTATTGTGAGTGGAATCAAGTATAAATCAAGAGTAAATATTTGATTATTACGTTATTAGGACTGTTATTACTAATAAAAAAGTAACGTTAGAATTGTCAGTGGCGAAATGAATTGTATACATTATTATTGCCTAATTCCTAATAGTTTTTATTACTAAAATCAAATTTTGCCTATAAAAATGATCATTATATTGATTTTTCCCTTATATTAATCGAAGTTTGTTTAAATAAAGGGATAATGTCATAAAATATTAATTAAGTTTTAAAAATATTTTAATTTAGTAACTCATGCATATTTTTTTTTAAATTGGACCACTAAATGATCAAATCAAGTTATCATTGAATTTTCTTATGTTAAGAAAGTAACAGTGAAGAAAACGTGGGAGACGGAACTTTCAATATATAAAATTATATTAAAAAATAAAAAAACATGTTAATTATGAAAAAAATAAAAAATACCTAAAATTAACTTCGATGTTCCATATCACCATCAGAAAATAGAAAAATACTTTTTAATTGAAACAAAAAATATAACATGTTAAAAAAACATGTTAAGACTTGTAATTTATATAAAGGGAAGTAATCAACTTTCAAAAGTGTTCCAATTAGATAACTCAAGTTTTAGAAGTGTTTCAATTAGATCACTCAGTTTTTATATTTTATACAAATTAAAAGTCATAACATATTTTTTAGCATGTTATACTTTTGGATTCAGTTAGAAAATATTTTTTTCTATCTTTTGATGCTGATATGGAACGTTTACGTAAATTTTACGCACTTTTTTTATTTTTTTCATAATTAACATTTTTTTTTATTTTTTAATATAATTTTATATATTGAAAATTCTAACTCCCACATCTTTTTTATCATTACTTTCTTGTCATAATAAAATTTGGTAGTGACTCGATTTGATCGTTTGGTGGTCCAATTTGATAAAAATATGCACGAGTGACTAAATTAGAACACTTTTAAGACTATTCTGTGATATTTTCCTTTATATAGAATATGAAAACTGAATAATTTAATTGAAACATTTTTAATACTTTGAGTTATTTAATTGAAACACTTTTAAAAGTTTGTTACTATTTTACAAAATTACCCCTTTAATAAAATGTATTTAATTAACCGATTATTATAACTTGACGTCGTAATGTTAACAACTTATAAAAGAAAATTTTGGACGTGTTTTTATTACAATTATTTAATTATTAAGAGGTGAATTATACATTTATGCCAACAATGACAAATAATGAGTTAATTGCAAAGATTATTCTCGTGATTTGGGAAATTAACAAATTTAAGTACCAAGCAAAAGAAAGTAACATGTTTTTGCCGACTTTTAGTTTTCTAACAAGCTTGAGTGTTAAATCTAACTTTACACCTTAATTTAACAGAAAGGTTAATAAATTGATGTGTGGGTACTAACATTTCATCCTAATATAACACAAGAAGTAACAAAAGTTACAGGTAATACTTAAACTCGTTACAAATAAAATGTTCGTACCTAACTTGTTAGTTTAGTACTTAAATCTGTTATTTTGAACCATATGTGTAATTAACTCAAGCAAAATTTGTAAAATATAAAATTTATTATTTTAATTTACAATTTAATATTCATAAATTTGAGATGACACATTTAATTGATAGGTCAACGATTAGCGTTAAAGTTTATTTGAATACTATCCAAGTTCAATGTCAAAAGATTAGTAGTTTAGATGTCTACTACTCCTTTTTAAAAAATGTCAAAAGATTTGAGAAACTTTCAAGTTACGAGTTAGTTACGTATTTATTCCCTGGGTTTAATAACCTATGTATTACACGAGTTAAATAAATAAAACGATATTTAATAAGATATGATTAAAATTATGTATAAGTAAAGATTATAAGTAATAAAATAATGATATTAACTTTTTAAAATAATAATGATATTAACTTTTTAAGTATAAGTAATAAAATAATGATATTAACTTTATAAGTATAAGTAATAATGATATTAACTTTTTAAACTTTTTTTATTTTTCTTCAAAAAACATCAAAAATTTGGATACAAAGCAAACTATTATTATAAATTGTTATTGTTAATTTTTTAATCATAACTTTCAATTTTAATTATTTTTATTTGTAAAAGTTTTACTTTTTAGAAACACCATTTTTATAATATTTTGTGTTTTTCAAAATGTTTGATGTTTTAGAAAAAATTCTTATTTTAAAAAAGTTTGTTTCTTTAAATTTAACATTAATATAATAATTTTCTTCTTAATTTATTAAAACCTATTTTTAATATTAAAAAATTAAATAATATTAAAATTAGTTAATGTAACTTGTTAATAGAATAGGGAAATGAGAAAATTTTCATGATAAAAAATACGGCATTGCCGCATCTCCATTTGAGTTACCTTTATATTTGAGTATGAAGATGAAGATATAGATTTAAAATGTATAAATATTAACTAAATAATAATGATGATAATGATAATAATAATAATAATAATAATAATAATAATAATAATAATAATAATAATAATAATATAATAATAATAATCTATTTATCGATGTAAGGCTTTGATTTCCAAGCAACATCACAATTGGATTTGTGAATATAACTATAATTCTTAAATTGAAAATTTCATATAACTAAGCAGTGAAAACATAATATTTAGTCAACATACAAGTCATTATTAACTAAACTATTACAAGAAATATAATTCATCATCAAACATTCATAACATAAATTAACTAAACTATTACAAGACATATAATTCATTGTCAAACATTCATAACATAGATGATCATTGGACATTCATAACATAAATTAACTAAACTATTACAAGACATATAATTCATTGTCAAACATTCATAACATAGATGATCATTGGAAAGGGATGTAGTCTTTGGTCCAGGTGCCTCTTCATGTCAAATCTTTATGAACTCATCCAAGTTTGAATTTACCTAACATGCATAATGTAAGGTTTTATGTAAGGCTGATGCATTTAAAACATCAAAAGTCTTTCTTGCATGCATGCACTGAAGTATAGAGTAAAAATGTTTCGGAAGTTTTACATCATGCACTAGAATTATTATAAGTGTAAAATCTTCCGAAGCTAAGACCAATATCTTTCGAATTCAAAAATGAAGTCTTCTAAAGCTTCAAAGACAAAGTCTTTCGAAGCCAATAAGTGAAGACAGATTTCTTTCGAAGACTTTTGAACTCTGATGTACTTTACCATAAAGCTTAACCATTTTCCATTGCAACTCTATTCACTCACCAACTTTCACAAGTTGGTGAAAAGTTCCATGCTTTTGATAACTGTACATTGAGGTATTGAATCTGTGCTTTCTACTTTATGTACTTTCATCTTTTTTATAATATATTAGGATGTGAGCTATGAAATATCATAGTTACTAGTTCAACTCTTTCCAGCTGGCCTTTTAAGTATGATTGGCTATAGGATGTAATATAAAGTATCTCAAGTCCTTGTAACTTTCTTTATGCTTTTGTAACACTTGTAAATGAACTTGAAAGCAACATACAACATTCTTGAAAACCAATTTATTTGTGTTGTTTGTTCTTGTTTTGTCTCATATTTATCTATGTTCTAAGTATCAAACCATATAGTTCTAGTTCCCTATTTGATATGTTAAGTGGACCATTCCCTCAAACGGTCCTGTAATTGGTATTAGAGCATTCCAGGCTCTTGATTGTAAGATCTCGTCATCTTAAGATCCCTCACACATACAAAATACTTAACATCTCAAATGGAAGCTCTCACTAAAGCTGATATGAAAACTGGAACCATGACAAAGTCCCAACTGATCGTTCTTGAAGACTTTGACACTTGGTGCCAACGAATGGAAGGGTTCATCAAGTCATAAGACTCCAGGATGTAGGAATCTATTGTCTCAGGGCCTCACATACCAAGCACCCCTTCAGCTCCTTTTAGGGGTGGTATGATTTCAAATACTGTAGCTGACTATTCTAAAGAAGACAGGAAGAGAATAAAGATTGATCAGAAAACCATAACAACCCTTAAAACTGTTATTCCCAACTTCATATACAGAGACTTCAAAAAGTGCAAAACAACTAAACAACTATAGGATGCACTGATGCTGATGTATCAAGGTCAACTGAAGCTAAGGAGAACAAGAAGAATATTATGAAGCAACAGTTTGAAAATTTACCTTCAAAACAAATGAGATTGTAACTCAACAATACTTCAAGTATTTTGAGATTGTGGACACTTTAATAGATGTTAGAGTGGCTCTTAATAACATAAACAATGTATGGAAGTTCTGTCCTCTTTTACCCACATAATGGCAATAAACACAATGCTTGAAAAGCACTCAACTTTATCACAAAAATACATCAACAAAAACAATTATGCATAATGGTAATTTCATCAACATGTCTATGGGTACTTTTGTCATTTCCATACATAGAACAAACAAGCTCAATGTTATGGTATTGCCATTTTATAATTAGTACACTTTTTCACTCGCATTATTCCACACGACTGACTCGTGTTTTGACCACCGTTCCTCCGCCGTTGACCGTCGATCTCCGGCATCGTATTCAGGTAATCAATCAACGTGTTCATCATCTTTCAATCTAACGATCAGCGTAATCATTTGCATTTCACCATTGTTTCATAAACTTTAACTACAATGATTGTGTGAGGGGTTTTACCCTTTTAAAACCCCAACAGGGTTTTACAATCACCATGCGGAAAAAGCTCCTAAATTGCGAGGGTTTGAACCCTAATAATCTAATGTACTCTCTGTAACCCCACTTAAGATCATGATTGGAGCACTATTGTGTATAGCTTTGCATTTTTGTTACTTATTTTCTAAATTCGTTGGTGATTTAGGGTTTTGAAAAGTTTGATACAATAGCAATCTGTGTTTGATTTGAACGCTAGCTTTCGATCGGTGTTATCGCCTGCATTTCTCCATTGTTTCTTAATTTTAAGCTACTATGATTGTGTTATGTGCATGTGAGGGGTTTTACGCATTTTATATTAAAACCCCCTAAATAGTGAGGGTTAAAACGCTAGTCTAATATCTGTAAGTTTACATAAGATCTTGATTGGAGCACTATTGCGTAAAGTTTTTGCATATTTGTTACGTATTTTATGAATTTATTGGTAATTTAGGGTTTTGAAAGGTTTCATAACGATAACAAACTGCGTTTGAATGCATGCAGATGACTTCAGGCACTGATGTTGATCAGTTGAATCATGGTTTAAGAGATATGAGCCTGAATTCAGGCAAAGCTAATGGCTGGGAGGTGATGTCTCAGGGATACATAATAGGAGATGGAAGTAGACGTGATTGGGCTACATGGGGTCAATCTGCTGTTAAAAAAGATGGTGGGTTAGGTGATAATGTGGGAGAATTTGATGATGAAAATGATCATGAAGACACTGATGGTTCTGAAGATGAGCTTGTAAGTGATGATTATGATTCGGATGACAGCCAAAAGAGCCATGATTCGCGCAAAAAGAACCCATGGTTAGCTGAATTCTTTGAAACTTTGGATAATTTGACTGCGGACCAGATCAATGAGCCAGCAAGGCAGTGGCATTGTCCAGCTTGCAGGAATGGTCCTGGTTCAATTTACTGGTATCGAGGTATGAATTCTTTTGTTACACATGTCAAAACTAAAGGGACCCGTAGGCCGAAGCTTCACAGAGATCTTTCTGAACTTTTGGATGAAGAGTTGTGTAGAAGGGGTGCTATGGTAGTACTATCTGGTGAATCACATGGTCAATGGAAGGGACTTGATAAAGAATTTGAAGATCGGGAAATAGTTTGGCCACCAATGGTGATGATTATGAACACACAACTTGAGCAAGATGAAAACGGGAAGGTATATCTCCAATTTTTATTCTTCTTATGTGTGTTTGGCAAAAGTTGCAGATTGAAAATTAGTTAAAGAATCAATTGATTTAGTTTATTTATTTGTTTGTTTTAATTTTTTATTATTATCTCAAATGGATCAAATCGTTTAGCTCAAGAAATTTAGCTGAAAGGGGAAGCGGGGAACATACAAAATAGGTTGACTGGGTTGAAAGTTGCCAAAATCTTATAAAATGATGCATTAACCACCTAAATTGTTTTGTTCATATATTTAGATTATTATTGTATTTATCTACTTAATCATGGTTAGCATAATAACTATATAAAGAAATTATCTGGGTTAACCTGAACCAGTTGCCCCCCACTAAAAAGACCCATTTCTTCCTGAACTTGTTTTCACCAGGTACCTAACCATGCCAATCTATCACACCCCACCTGGAATTGGGCATACAAGTGACCAATTGATATAACTTGACAGAAGAAAGTATAATTTCATTTCAAATCAAAATTTCTTTACTTTCAAACTATAAAAATACAAATAAAAGCACTCCGGATACTGTTAAGATCATTTTTTTGAGCACCTTATTTCAGTTTTCTTAATTGGTTGGCTTCTTGAGGATTACATGGCATACTCGTTTTGAAAACACACGTCAGCCTGAAATGTTGGTGAATTAGTTCCTTTATCCTTGTCAAACAGTTCTCAACCTGTCTTGAATGTATGTGAGCTCATTTACATAGTTAAACATTTGCACTTTATACATTACCATGTCTTGGTTTTATGTTTCATAAATTGCTCCCTGCCTCCGTCTTACAGCTTCTAAGGCCCCTGCCTCAATCTTACACTTAACCTTTGAGAGCCCTGAGCCACACACAGGGAATATACCGGACTATTTTACCAATGTAGACAGTTTGAGTGCCATATTGGTAAATCTAGTAAAGACATTATTTATATATAATCATTAAATCATGTGCATCTTGACACCACTTCTAGTTGTTGGATGTGTGAATGAAGTGTTTATAAATACTTTCTTTTAGTGTTTAAGCCATCAAGATATTGTTTATGGTTTTGAATTATTTTGGGTCAAATAATCAGATTCGGTGAAGCAAATAAGGAATGGTTTTGTGAAAACTAGTTGTTAAGCTAACTATGAAAATTGAAATTACTTGGGTTATCCCTTACCTGATTTTGTTTCTTTTTTCAGTGGCGTGGCATGGGAACCCAAGAGCTTCTTGATTACTTTGATTCTTATGAAGCCATGAAAGCTCGAATTTCTTTTGGGCCTGAAGGGCACATGGGGATGAGTGTGTTGATTTTTGACACCTCAGCAGTTGGATATTTAGAAGCCGAACGTTTAGGAAACCATTTCAGTCGTCAAGGATTAGATAAAAATGCTTGGAATCATCACTCAAATGCCTTTAGTCCTGATGGTAAGCGACAATTGTATGGCTTCATGGCCACAAAACAAGACCTGGATATATTCAACCAGCACTCTCCTGGTATGCACACTTGTTCTTTGACTCATGTTAAGTACAATTCTAAGTGTGGTAATTAAGTATATTCAACATAATTATGTAAAAATGGGTCAACCGTTTTAAAGTCACCCAAATTTTGTGAGATAGGGATTTGTATGGTTTGGTTTCGGCCCTACATATATCGGCCAAACCAATGAAAACAACTTGGTTAAGGCAGGATGGTAGCTTTGGCCGAGTTTACTGTTTATTTTATTTTATTTTATTTTTTTATGTATAAATCTGCGTCTTTTTACATAACAACATGCAAGTATGCAACTATGTTTAAAACAAAAGAGGTTAAGAAACCATAACCATAACCAAATCTAGTAAATCTCATCATTAGCCAAGCTACTTTTGAGGTTTGGGGTGGGTGGGAATTGGGATGTAAGCAAACCTTACCTCTATCACAATGGATAGAGCGGCTGCTTCTAGAGAGACCCCCTGCTCTTCCACAATGGATAGAGGTTAAGAATAAGAAGTTAAAATTGAGGGATCAAAAAAAATAAAATTGCATTTACTAGCTGGAATAAATGACTTTAAAACTTTGAAATAGTAAAGGGAATTTGAGAAAGTTAAAAATTTGAATTTATTTTAATTTTGCTTTTTGAAACCATGTCTCCTGAAAAAGTTTTTAACCAATTGAACTTGTATGCATGAGATATCTATCTGTACTATTTTTACGAAAAATACTTTAATTGTATACTGTTCTGTACTGTTCATCCTAAACAGCCAGTTTTGACCATCAAACTGTCAACTGAAACATGACAAGTCTTTTACCATAATAATTGGATCATTATTTTAACAAATTGTTTTTGTAATTGTTAAAATATTGGCCCAGGAAAACAAAAGTTATACTTGGTATCTTGTGGGAACTACCATGGCTCTTTTTATTATTATAAAGAACAAAAGACCACATCTAAACTCTATACAATGACCCTCTTTTATATTACTCCAAACCTTGATTACTATGAAATCACAGCTCAAAAACAGCCGGAATGACAGCCCATTCACAGCCAAAACATTCAATACTTTCCTAATATTTACCTTGACTAACATATTCTACATGTTAACTAATTCCACCCTCATTTTTCTTGGTTCACCCGTATACACCCTTGAACATCACAATTAATTTCTAACAGTAATCATGTTCAATTTAATAATCATGCATTCATGCATGAATTCAAAAAGTTGGGGCAAAAAGTGACATCAACCCAGCCTAAAAGGTTGCTATATTGAACCAAACCAACCTTTGACGTGTTCCCTAGGCTGTTCGACCTGCCTGTTTTGGCACCTATAGCAATTGCTAATTTGTTATGCAAGTCTCTAAAATGACTGTTTTTTAATTAGGTAAACTGAAGTTGAAATTTGAGTTTGCATCATATCAAGAAAAAGTCGTGAATCAACTAAAAAAATTGAGCAAAGACAGCCAAGAGTTGATCTGGTACAAGAAAAAAATTGCCAAACAAGAAAGAAGTTCAAAAGCACTTGAAGAAGCATTTGGGTTATTATCTCAGAAACTTAGGAAACTTGAAGAAGAGAATGAAATTGTCAGGCAGAGAACACAACTGTACCATGATCAAAACAAAGAAGAGGTAGATTAATATTCTCTTAAATATTAGTACTAGTTTGTAACTAATAGTTTAATTAGCATAAAAAAGATATTACTATTAATCTTGCTCTATGTTTGCTCTACGTTTTCATCTATATTACTTTTTATTTGTCATATATTTTTTGTTAGATGGATTCTCAAGAAAAGTTCTTTAAGGACCAGTTGAAAGTGATTCAAGATGCTAGAAATGCACACAAAAAAGAATTTAAGTCTTGTGCAGTTGCAGATGCTCACCAGAGGTATTTTGTTCATTCTGCCTTTACAACCATACCTTATGTGCCATGAATACTGTAACTTTTTGTGGCTTAACATCTAGTTCAACTGTTCAAGAAAAATATTCAACTCTTTATGCATATCTAAAATCACCCTTCAGTTAGAAACGAAAATGATGAACCTTGTTGATCCAATTAATAATTTTTTAAATTTGTTTCCAGTGATATTAATAAGTAAAAGTGTATAAAAGTAATATTAGGTGCTTTTCAAAAAAGAAAATCGATGCCAATACAAGGTAGAGTGCAACTCAAGATCATCAAAAGCAATTTTGTTGTATGAGATATTCAATTCATGGGTCGATAATCAGGTGGGAATAAAATGAAATCTAGAATATAGTGCTTGGAGAGTTGTCATATTGCTACTTGCTAAAAGTTGTAATATGATTTTGGTGTCGATCTCTGATTATTCAAGAAAGTAATAGCAAAATGAAAAAGGACATTGTACAAAAAGTGGAAGGGTTTGAAAAATGGAAATAAAGCATCTAAACTAGATAATCAGTTATGTTGCAGCCTGTAAGAAATTAATTATTTGACCTCAATCACATATATAGATACATACATATATACATATATCTATACACACATGTATGTATATGTATACACACACACATATGCGTATGTGGGTGTAATATGCAAATAGAGGACCGGGACCAGTTTTAAGCAGAGAGATGTGATAGTATCATAAACGCCTAGACCATCTCCAATAGATAGTTTTTATATCCCAAAAACAACCACATGAATATTTTTCTAGTTTTTCATCATTTGAGGGAGTTGTTTTTGAGGCAATAGTTCTTCCCCATGAACTACCAAAAATGAGTTGGTGTGGGCCCCAATGTATTATATACATAGAATATTAGAGAGAGAAGAAATAAGCGGTTAAAAGTAAAAAGATGGTGGTGATGTGGCAATGTTTTTAAGTTTTCTTATAGTGGGTTTTGTTAAAGGTTTTAAAAGATTGGGTGTTTTCTGAAGTGTTAGCTAACTAAGCTCGTTTTTGTTGTTTTTAATGTTTTCTATTGGTGATGCTCTTATACCTATTACTTCAAAGTATGATAGATAAGCCAGTTTTGTAACTGCATAACCGCTTTTCTCTCTCTCTCACGCTTATGCGGTTATGCCCCTACATACATATGTGTATGCATGTTTATATATATTTTCTGTGTTTGTTTCTACCATCATATGATATGTAAATTGTTATGAAAATGATTTAGGACGGAGAAGGTTGGAAATATTAAGAAAACTCTGACAAAAGATATGGAGGAAGAAAAGGAGAGGCTTATAATATTGCATGAAAAGGAAATGGCTGAAATGAAGAATAGGCATGTGAAAGAGCAGAATGAGATGGAGGAGAAGTTCAATGCGAAACTGGACCAATTGATGAAAAGCGGCACTTCTGCAGAATCTTAGACCGCCTATCTAATTTTAACTAGTTACTATCTGTTTAATCGCAAACAGTAGTCAGTTAGTATGATGGTTTGACATGTAACAACTCGACCCGTTTAGCTTTTATTCGTCTCATTTTCTCTCAGTTAGTATGTGCAATGGGGATGTTTTAAAGATGCTTATCTAGTTCTGTGTGTTTGTATAAAATGTTAGTCTAAGCTATAAAACCCAGAATGTTCACCGAATTTTAAAGTAAAATTTTAGTCACTGATAAGTTTCATAACCTTGTAAATTTCCATTCACATAATGTTCTGGTTTTCCCTCTTATTTTATGTAGATGCAACCTTATCCTACGTTTTATGTAGGAGGTTGTTAAACATAGCTTGAACAAATAACATTAAGGTTAAGATTTAATAACATTAGTGGTTGTTCAAAAACCTGTTCTATCACCAAGTGTGATACTTGATTAAAATTGAATTTTATATATAAAGTTTGACTTCTTTGTTTATAATTAACTATTCATTACTGTATGTATAATTACATTAAACTATATCTATAATTTTAGGTTTATAAATTAATTTTATGTATATTTATTTAAAATAAAAGACATTACTAATAATGTAAACTATACACGTTATATTAAATAAAAAATATTTAACTAGTATAACTGGTACGCTTACGAGCCTAATAAAACTTCGAAATCATGAGAATGTTATTCTATAAAAACACTATATTCTCTCTTCTAATACGTTAAATTCATAAAAATTTAGACTGTTCCATCAATAATCTCCACTGCAAGCTTGCGATGCATTCACCAAAAATGATACATTTTTCAGTTAAACTCGACAATACGAGTCACATTAAACAACGAATCAAGCATTTTACGTATTTCCATTGACGAAGGTTGACCAAATTCGCCAGAAACGAATTCTATAACCACACCATCAACCTCAATCGCGCTACAACCGGGGGTTTTCTTCATCCCCGATTCCAAAATCATGTTTCGAACCTCTTCAGCCTCTTTCTTCCAGCCAGCTTCCTTAAACATGTTATAACATATAACATACACCCCATAATCAACCACTTTCATATCAACCAATCTTCGCCATACTTTATTTCCAATCTCCACATTTCCATAAACTCGACACGCCCCAAGTAAAGCGCCCCACACATTAGCATCTCCTTCACGAAAACCTCCCATTTTCTTCTCAACAAACACAATAGCTTCTTCTAACATCCCTGATCTTGCAAAAAGATCAACCACACACGCGTAATGCTCAAACTGTGGTTTAACTCCATAAACTCCCTCCATTTGGTCAAACAACTCGACCCCTTCTTTGACCAACTTGGTATGTACACACGCAGCGAGTATTGCCACAAATGTAGCCTCACTTGGTTGAATCTTGATTGATGCCATTCGGCTTAGCAACTCTAGTGATGTTCTTGCATCCCCATTCATCGCCAAACCAGATATTATAGCGTTCCAAGCTCCCGTATCCTTCACAGAAATAGTACTAAAAACCGATAATGCTAACTTAGGATAACCACATTTGGAGTACATGTCAACTAATGCAGTAGCTAGAATCGGATTTGAAACAAGATCATGCCTTTTGGCATACGAATGCACCCACAATCCTTGCGCAAGCGCCCCAAGATGAGCACAAGCCGTAAGAACACTCACGAGAATGGACTCGTTTGGCTCTAAACCCGAATCTTGCATTGTTGTAAGCAACATAATCACCTCCTCAAAGTCACTAACCCGCGAATATGCAGCCATTATCGCGCTCCAAGATATCACACTTCTCTGAGGCATTTCATCAAACAACAAACGCGCGTTGTCAACATCCCCAATCTTACCATACCCATCCACTAACGCGGTCCACAAAACCACATCCTTCACAGGCATTTCATCGAACACCTTACGTGCACTACAAACATCTAACTTCACAGAATAAAACTCGATCAACGCACTACCCACAAACCCATCATCCCCAAATCCCAATTTCAAAACATGCCCATGAATCGAACAGCCAAAAAGCTTCGAGTTTTCAAATCTTGAACACATACAAGCCTTGATCAGAGGTGGGAAAGTGTAATTATTAGCAACAAAACCAAATTGTAACATCTGGGTGTAACAAAAAAGTGCTAAAACTTGATTATTGTTCTGTAAATAGCCCCTGATCATGGTGTTGTAGATGAAAGTGTTGCGAAATGGGAGGTGTTGGAAGATGAAACGGGCGTAGGAGAAGAAAGATGCGTTGTTGGAGGTTGCAGCGACGGAGAGAAGAGGCCCGATGGCGATGGGGTTCTCCGGCAGGTGGAATTTGATGAGATGGGCGTGAATTTGCTTCAGTTGATTTAGGGTTTTGCATTGTTGTAAGAGGGTTTTGATGGTGGTGTTTGTACAAGATTCAATGGTGGTTCTGATCATTTCAACATGGCGGGAATATGGGATTTCTATGTTTTGAGGTTTAAACATAAATAGTTTCCACTTTTTAGAGAGAAAGTGAGCGAGTGTGTGTGGTTGTGGGAGAGGATTACGGGTAACGGTTGTTGGCAAAGTTGATTGCGGTTATTGGGTCGTGGGTCGAGTTCGGATCATTATGGGTCTTGTTGACTACAATGTGTTGTTTGTGTTGTTGGGTTGTTATCCGGTTTTTAGTTTTCAATGATGACGAACAACTGTTTGTGCAAGCCACCCAACCACCCATATAGTATGCACCTAAAGACTGTGATGATATCGATGGGTGTTAACGCTATCTTGCATGGCATCATTATTGAATTACATCCATAACGGTTGATCTATTATAACTATGTCACTTAGTTTTGTTTTGAATTAACAAGAAGTTGTCGTCACGCAAAGCGTGGCATGTTATACAACTAGTTTCATTAAAACACCTTTTAAATCAAGTATAGTGGGTAACTAGAGTTTAAAGCTCCTACCGATGCAATCATATAAGAAAGATTGTGTATGACACCCATTAATGACTTGGGGTCCCTTTTAATTATCTCGTAATGATGTTTGAAGGCTCATTTGTCTTCGTATCATTATGTTTGGAGCCCTTAACATATCCACTACGTATGATCTTATAAAAACGATGAATTGAAGGTTTTCCGAATAATAAGATTCATCATAAAGCTTGATGCTAGTATGCGACGTTTCTAAAATACCAAATGAATTATCAATAGCATGATAAGTGAGGCTTCTATTTTAGCATTTAGCAATATGTTATGCTTTACATACTTCAATTTATCTCCATAAGCTTCTAATGCGATACACATTCATAGAGGTTTAAACCTTGCCACTGTTATGTTGAATATGTTAGCGCTTGTAAGTTCTCGTATTATGTTAAGTTAAGAACATCTAAACGTTGTTCCGAACTTACTAATCTAGAGAACGGAATTAAGAATATAATGCAACTTTAGTCGTGTATGCCCCTCGACGAGATTAGGACAGATGAGGGTAACGAAATGAACACCCCTCCACCCTTAACAAAAATCAAGTTCTCATCATGGTTTTGAAAACCGGACCGGACTGGCCGGTCTGACCGGTTGGACCGGGAACCGGACTCTGATCCGGTCCGGTTCGGTGTTTAAAACCGTTTTAGTGTTGAACCAGTGGTCGGACCGGTTGAACCGGTCGAACCGGCGGTCGGACAGGTTGAACCGGTTTTTTTATATATATATATATTTTTTAATTTTTTGTAATTTTTACATATATTTATAAAAAATACTTATAATTTTATCCGGTTCTTATATACGGTCTGACCGGTTGAACCGGTCCGACCATCGGACCGGTAAGACGTCCGGTTCACTGTCCGGTCCGGTTTTAAAAACATTGGTTCTCATCATAATGTCACGCACACCTAAAATAAAATAAATTAGACAGTCAAAGGAACATTCATTGATCAACATTATCTTCACTTTATCATTAATAAGGCCGTAAACAAATCGAACATTTAGCGAACAGCTCATGAATCGTTTGGTGGGAAAGTCGTTTATGTTCGTTCGTTTAATAAATGAACGAACATGAACAGAGGTTGCTTTCGTTCATTTATCTTCGTGAATGTTTGATAATGTGTTCGCCAACGTTCGTTTATATTTGTTCATTAAAAAGTGATGTTTGAAATAATTATGTTAAGTAATTATTTAAATTTTGTGAATGTTATATAGTGTTTGTGATTTTAGTTATGAAATCAGTTTATAATGATTTGTATTGGTTTGTTTTAAGAAATTTCATTTGTATTCATTAATGTTTATGAAAATTTGCGTGCGTTTACTTGACTTCGTTTATATTCGTGAACAGTTCATTTCATTTTCTTAATGAATGAACACGAACAAAAAAATTCATTCGGTAAGCTTTTGTGAACAGTTCATGAATAAATTATTTTTTAATAAACGTATACGAACAATGCTACGTTCATGTTCGTTCGGTTTGTTTACGACCCTAATAATTGAGGATAGAGAAACATGACTAAACTAGTAGTTATCAATAGCGTACATTATATTCATTAGATTTCGTCTACACTCATTGTTCTGGCTAATGATAGCACTAATTCAGTGTATACAAGATAACCTTGAAATTTTAATATCTTTAAGGGCTGAAGATGCAACTTCATAAGGTATTATTATTATTATTATTTTGATGAACACTAGATAAGATAAGCAACTATAAAATAAATTATAAAATCAGTACTAGTAGTATACATATTAGAAATGTTTGATGTTAACTGGTTATTTCCTTATGCTTGAACCACATGCTATTGAAATTATAATAATGAAAAACTTAAGACATAAATAACAGTTAGAATAAAAATAGAATCAAATCCACTTGTAATTAACACATATACGGATTCAAATAGTTGATATTATACGCTTTGTTGTTACGGATTACATTTTTTATAAATAAAAAAAAGAACCCTTCAACACGATATAGTGTCACGCCGTATCTAAGCTTCCATCAATAAAAACATAGATATGATATAAGACTATGATAGTCATGTATCTCATCATCTTCAAAGGTTTTCTCTTACAAGCATTGCTATAGTATAATGCATTATTTGATGTTATTTTTGGGAGTCAAAATGTTCAACTCCTCTAGCAATAGATATAACATGTTATTTTCATTGTCAAAACATGTGATGAAACATCATAACAATAGCATCAAGTAGAATGTTAAACATAAGCAAGCAACAAATTATCTTCAGAATCATTAAAAATTCGAACAATTCTCTTCCCAACATTATACCCACGAAAGAGTCCAACAAAAGCCGAAGGAATACTTTCTAGACCAGTCGAGATATCTTCAAGCACACACATTTTCCCTGTACGTAGGTGATCAGCGGTTGTGGAGATAAACTCAGGAAACAAATGCATATAGTCACCCGATAAGAACCCGCGAATCGTGAGTCGCTTATATATAACTGCTAGCAAATCTGGTGTTGCACGTTTTCCACCATCTAGGTATTCTGATATGATCCCACAAAGTGCAATCCTACCGTTCAGGTTCATGTTTGATATCGCTGCTTCCAACATCTCGCCTCCCACATTATCAAAGTATATGTCGATCCCGTCCGGGAAATACCTACAATAAAGAATAAAAAAACCATCTTTGTCAAATGTTTAGGATAAAAAACTTAAGACATATCATGATACACTTATATATACCTCTCGAGGGTTGAATTTAGATCAGTTTCTTCTTTGTAGTTAAATGCTTCGTCAAACCCGAGTTTTTCTTTAAGCAAGTTCACCTTCAAAACGGATCATGTTTATTTTTAGATGTTAGTCTCGCTCAAATTATAAAAACTTAAAATTACAAATTATATTCAAACCTTATTTGGGCTCCCTGCACAGCCCACAACATAACACCCTAAATTTTTAGCATATTGGCCCACCAAATTTCCAACGGATCCAGAAGCAGTCGAAACAAAGACCTTTTCACCTCTCTTGGGCTTGCATAATTCAAAAAATCCAGCATAAGCAGTAAGCCCACTAAGCCCTATATTTCACATACAAAAAACTAATACAAGCCCATATAAAGGTGAACAAAAACTAAACCAAAATTTTGGGCCCAACCAATCACTTTTAAAGCCGGTTTGGATCATGTTTTAGAAAGCTAAAACTGG
Source organism: Flaveria trinervia (assembly GCA_025506515.1). Taxonomy (NCBI): domain Eukaryota; kingdom Viridiplantae; phylum Streptophyta; class Magnoliopsida; order Asterales; family Asteraceae; genus Flaveria; species Flaveria trinervia. The sequence continues at coordinate 102,701,322 of CM046448.1, read as the reverse complement.
ATTTAACATATCAAAATAAAACCCATAAACATCTATATTTTGGATCAAAAGCTTTACAAAAAAGACAGGGTACAAAAAAATCGGTTCGTGAGTCGAAATGGTAAACCAACCAAATCCGTAAGAATGTAACCGGTTAGGTTAGGATTGAACCTGAACCACCAGTTTGTAATCGTTTTTAACGTGGCTTAGTCAAAACCGTACGAAGCCAGTATAACACAAACCAAACCAATCAAAAGAAAACAGAACTGGACTAATTACTCCCCTCTTCAAAATCTGATTACTAACATAAACCAATTCACCTAGAATCGGTTTTGACTTTTGTTGACCCATAACGAAACCGCTTTGGGAGAAAAACAGGTTTGTCAACATCTACATAGAGGCTGCTGAGAAATTAAGTTACCTAAAAGCCCAACATGGTATGATAATGGAAAGCCCATTGGGTCCAGTTTGCTTAAAATCAAGCCCTGTGATATGCTATACTCTGCCCAACTTATAAGGCCCACAACATAGTCATCCTTTTTAAAATTTGGATCCCCTGAAGCTACTACTTTCCCAACACCATAAACATCAATCACCTGAAAAATCCAATAAGAATAATAAGCTGTTGGTTTGAAAAATATAGGTTGGTGGTGGTACTCCCAAGGGTGCTAAAGGGGTTGTGTTCGCGGGTTAACGAGTCGAATGAGATACACACCTGAAACTTTAAGGGAATGTGAAGATCGTGCTAGACACATGAAAACCTGAACATGGAACATATATTCTTGGATTGACATGAATATGACCAACTTACTCTAATTTTTTAATTTTTTATTGCAAATATTACTTTAAATAACCATAACTATTCAAAATGTTAATAGAAGGAAGGTTTGAACCGGACCATCTTGTGATGTTTTACAGTAAAATATATTTTATTTATATAACGGGTCAATCCGTGATCATGCAAGGTCAACTCAAATGGTAAACCCGACCCATTTAACCGATTTAGAATAATTCAAACCCACAAATTTTGTTTTAAGATTATGCATTGTTAGAAATCTACGCCCCTAAAAACTCCTAGCAAAACAAACCCAAACAATAATTTCCTGCTATTATGGATGTTTATTTTAACATGTATGATCATAACTAAATTAATATTTTTTTAAAAGGACGTGTTATAAGCACGCTCATACATTTTTATTCTCTCTCTTTCTATACACACGTAGAGGTGGGCATAGAAACTGGGTTCGGACCCGACCCGGTGTACCAGACCCGGACCCGGGTATGGGTAGTACCCGATGGAAGGCATACCCGGGTTGGAACCGGGTTTAGTGTTTTTGAGTTTTTTAGCGAGTCCGACCCGACCCGACCCGACCCAGTTTAAACCCGAATTGAACCGGGTATTAGACATAAAAACAAGAAAAGAAAAGAAGGAAAAAAAAAACCAAACCTGGTATTGGACCTGGTTCCAGACCGGACCCTACCCTTCCCGGGTATGGCAGGTAGGGTTTTCAAGTAACTAACCCGATCCGGTTTGCACCCGGGTACACAAAAATCCGATTGGGCCCAACCCGGTTTGAACACGGTTATGAGTATAGCCCAAAACCCGGTTTTCCCATCTCTATACACACGTATAGATACATAAACCTAACCGGACCGGACCGGACCAGTGCCCCAACCGGATCATGCTTTGTGGGTTGGACCGGCCGTTCATATGAAAGTCAAACAACATTGCATAAACATAACATAGGCCCAATAAAAAAGGAATATTTGAATATATGTAAAATAACTTGAGATCTAACTAACCTCACCAGGAGCTAGTGCTACAGCAAACTTAGAAGTTTTCTGAGAAGAACTAACGGTCTTCATTCGGTTAATCTGATACGGGTCGATCGACACATAAAGATTCTTGATGATGATATCTTTTGAACCGGGCTTAACCGATAGGGAAAATGGTTCGGTCTTAAGCTCAAAATCACTTTCTTTTGGTTCACCATCAATTTGAGCCTTTATGGTTATGTATTTATTTGTAACCTCCATTAGCAAATTGTATGAAATGAATACAAATTGATATGACTTGAAACCTGAAAAATATTGTGGACCTTTAAATGGTTAGGTACAAAGGGAAAGAGGATAAGGAGCCTTTGCGTTTAACAACACAATAAAAAGAAAATGATATTGTAAAGGGTACATACAAAATGATTATTTTCTTATATTATTGATAAAGGATTCTAATATCAAGACACTTACCCTTATTAATCGTCATCTTCATATATGCATCGTATAGGGTTATACGAGACGTATAGAATCAACGATAATAAAAATGTGAAAAAAAATTAGGGGCTTTAGAGGGCTATATGCCCCATTAAGCTTTGTACGACCCTAAAGCAAAATCAAACACCAGATACGAGAAAAAACTCAAGAGGCTGTCAAAAAGGTTATGTGTCCCATATAAAACTATACCTATACAATACGTATAAGGCTACAAAACCTGTACAATATTCCGTTGGATGTTGATTTATATTGAAAAACCGTCTAACCATCAGGACCCTTGATATATAATTGATATGTTATATTAAAATTTGTATATTTATTAAAAAGTATTTCATAATTGTTACGTTATATTAAAACAAAGTGTATATTTATCAGTAGAATATATTAAATGGTAAGAAAATGGAAATGTAAATGCATCCAACTATACGTTAAAAAATGGAAATGTACCCAATTTTTTTTAACGGCAAATGTGCGACACTGCTTCGGATGATATGTGTTATTTTAATCAAGCACAACTATCCGTTTTCCAATCGGGACCACATCCCCAACTCCCCCAGAAAAAAATCCATTCCTAAGAAAACCCCTGGATCAATTTTAAATATTTTGCTCAAAGTGAGACTTGCATCTATTACCTCCTAATGTTTACATGTCATAGGCACCTTAACCAGTTGGAACTAATGATCATTCGCAAACGTATCAAACTATATGTTGTGATATCTTCTTTAATCATCTCTAATAAACAAAATATATTTTACCACATGCTGTCTTCTCATATTTGTTTTAGCACGTGTCACCATCTAAGCAAATCAATCATTTAGTGATGACATTAAATGCTAATAATATTTTTTATAGACTTTTCATATTAATTATATTTTATAAATTAAATAAAGAGTTAATTACATAAGTAGCTCTTGTGATTTATAAAAAATAACATGTTTGGGTACTAACGATTATTTTTAACAATTTGAGGTATTGTATTTTTAGTTTTGTAACAAGAATGGATATTAAAACTAATAGACATTAGTTTTTCTATTAAATTCAAATAAAATAACTATTATACCCCTGGATGGCATTCTCTTTTACTAATAGAACATTTGTGTAAATACATATAACCTAAAAAAACCTAACCCCCACCCACAATCACCACCCATATCTCTTTTGAAAATTAGAAACCACCACTGCTGAATCCACCACCACTGTTACCACCATCACTACCGCCCACCAACACCATGGTCAAAGCCTAGTTTAGACCCCAAATCACTACTAAATCCATTGTTGGCGCTGCATAACAAATACCCCAACCCACCCACTGTTGTCTCCCTCCTATTCCTAATTTAGACCATGACCATGACCATGACCACACCACTATATCAATAGTTACCGCCCACCATACCTTTGTTAACACCGTTCCTTCTTAGCCCTCTGGGGGAGTAATGTGGTTTGTACCACTACCATCGTAAACAAAGCAACCACTCCCGAAAAACCCTAATATAATCAAAAGGGTAAGCCATCACCATCTAGCCATCACCATCTAGCCACCACCATCACCACCATTTCGTCTGACCATAACCATCTGAAAAAACCACCACAACTAGTATCAAACACACCAACAATTCCCCCACCTCAGCTTTTTCTCAAAATCCTATACCGAATTGGGGATTTTTGGTTTTGGAGCTTGTATGCAGATGTGGTAATTCCATGGAGATGAGGTGGTTGTGCGATGGTGATGATGATGTGACGATGAAGATGATGTTGATAGTGTTGTTTCATTTAAAATGTTGAAGAACGGGTGGTGGTGAGGACGATATGAGGGGGTGGTGGTTGGCGGTGACAGCTGCTGGTGATGATAGCTAATGGTGGGGTTGCTGGTGGTGGTGGCTAGTGGTGGGGGTTGTTAGTGGTGGTGGCCGACGGTGAGGGTTGGCAGTGGTGGTGGAGAAATTATTTTGAAACCTTAGTAATTTAGTGGATTTAATTACATGGGTGGTCCTTGTGGTTAGGCTCGATTTTACTTTTGGTGCCTAACTCTATGAAATTACAAAGTTGATCCAAAACTTTGCACAAACGTAACAACAATGGTCCTAAAAACGGATATCCGTTAAGTTTTCAGTTAATATTTTAAAAATGACTAAAATACTCTCGTATCATTGTCTTCTCCAATTGATTCCGGCAACCTTCCAACTCCGACGGCCTACAACTGCATCGCAACCCACCATCTTCAAAGATGGAGACTTTAATGGCGATGGTGGTGGTGGTGGTGGTGATAATGGCGGTAGAAGTTGAGCAGATCTTAATTTCATTAACAACTATCAGATCTAATACAGATACCGGAGGTGGAGGGTCACCGAAGATGGAGGGTCAATGATGGATGTGAAGGTCGTTGGAGGTGTTTGAAGGTGGTGATGGTTGAAAGTGGTGGTGGATAAATATTGAATATGGTGGTGACTGAAGGTTGAGGGTGGTGGTGGTGGTTGAAGGTTGAGGTGGTGGTGGTGGTTGAAGGTTGAGGGTGGTGGTGGTTGAAGGCTGAGGGTGGTGGTGGTTGAAGGTTGAGGGTGGTGGTGGTGGTTGAAGGTGGTGATGGTTAAAGGTTAAAGATATTGGTGGTGAAGGTTGAGGTTGGTGGTGGTGGTTGAAGGTGGTGATGGTTGAAGGTTAAAGGTGGTGATGGTAAAGGTTGAGGATGGTGGTGATTGATGGTTGAGAGTGGTGGTGGTGGTGGGGGATTGAAGGTTGAAGGTTGAAGATGATGGTGGTGGTTGAAGGTTGAGGGTGGTGGTGGTGGTTGAAGGTGGTACATGTGGTGACAATGGTTGAAGGTGGTGGGGGTGGTGGTTGATGGAGAAGAAGAGAGGAGAAAGGGGGTATTTTAATCATTTCACACGCACTTAACAACAATAATTAACGTCCATCTGTTTCAGAAACCATCATTGTTACATTTGTGCAAAATTTTGGACTAACCTTGTAATGTCTGAGAGTTAAGGACCAAAAGTGAAATCGGGCCTAACCATAAGGACCATCCATGTAATTAAGTCTAATTTAGTATGTATACATATATATTATATGTGTATATGTGTATATATGTATGCATATTAATTATACAAGCAATCCCTTATATATACTAAATGACACAAATAGTCCCTTTAAGTATATTAATAGTCCACTTAAAATAAAAAAGACAAAAATGCCCTTAGGTTTAACAGAAAAATTAACGTCTGTTAGTGTTAATACATTAACTCGTTACAATTAAAAAACACAATACCAAATCTGTTACAAAAAGTCTTATTAGTAAAACATGTTATTTTCAATAAACCACATGGACCATTTGCGTAATTAACTCTTAAATAAAAGTTTCTTTTTATTAAAACGTAAAAAGTTTTTAATACAAAAACCTTTTAAAAATGTCATTGTTTAAAAAACATTATTTAGAAAAGAATTAGAGTGTTTAAGAAAAACATTTTTTAGTAAGAGTTTTTTGAACGGCTGGTTAATTATTAGAAGTTAGTAACACGTAGTTAATAATGATTTACCACTGCCAATGTTTGAACCGTAGACCTCCAAAAAAAGTAAAACCTCTCATTTGAACCACTAGGTCAAAAGATATTGGCTAGTAAGAGTTATTTAAATATGAAGTTTGAAAAAATATAATTATTGTTTTACTACTTAAAGTAGTTATATATATATATTGTTATTTTGAAAAAATATTTTATAATGACTAAATGTTAATTTAATAACTTATAATTTATTATTTTTATTCAACCTGTGTATTTACGGGTTTTTAAACTGGTTTTATATATAGAAAGCAATGTTGGTAGCGTTGTAGTTGCAGTAGTTATTGCTTTTGCTCATTGTTGTTGCTAAGTTGCTGGAAAAAGAAAATAAAAAAATAACCATTAACGAATAAGCCAAACTAATTGAAATAGTGAATTAGTAGCGCATTATTGTTATCTATCCTCTAGTTGAAGGTAACGCACTTTTCCCATTAAGGCTTAGGTCGGATGTTCAAGCCTTGTAACGCATTTTCTTCTAGATTTTTGCCGTTATAAAAAACTGAAAAAGAGACGGCTCAATTATTTTGTTTCATAACCAGTTAAAAAAAGTTTAGTTGAGAAATGCTACAAGAAATAGGAAACAATTTAACCAGAATATCCATAACTAAAGCCGAATATCATGGTTATCTATCCTCTTGTAGTTGCTTTAACCATTGTAAGTTCGTATGTTATCAAATGACGAACTTATAGTAAAACAGAGAAAACAAGAAGAAAAATAGTCAATTCTTATAATTTTATTGCGTAAGTGTATCATATACAAAACCATATATATAGATTATTTTTACAACAAATACACACTTCCCTTTTAAAAATCTACTCCTAAAATTACTTATTATTCATTTTGAGGGACTTGAACACACACTAATATGATGGACATAAACACTAGGTGACACAAGGGTAAGATACCATTAGCAATCATATGTAATTATCAATGTAAAAACACAAGGTTAATGAGAAACGAGTAACCATTTTGAAGTTACACAATGATATTGATACTAAATTTTATATACATATTACTCCCTTTTGATATCAACTTAAGAATTATAATAATATATTTTTTTTCAATAGCTTGGATATGTTGTTTCTTTAAAAACCTTACCTAGACAAAACCATGGTCAAAGTAAAAAAAATGTAACGTATTTTCTTCCATTGACGATTTCTAATTAAATCCCTAAGTAGAGGCACCCTAACCTCATAAATCAATTTCTTAATGTTGAAACCATAAAGTATCGTGGTAAGCGAATTGTTTTGGTTAAGTCATACTATAATACGCTATTGCACTTCAACGCTAGTATAACCTCTTACCTCACGACTAATTTTTAATGAATTGTTACATACTCAATTATATTATCTCATTGAAAACTTAATGTATACATAAAGATACATATACTTCTACACATACATACATACATATGCATACATATGCATACATACGTTCATAAATATGTTTATTCATACTTATAACATGTGTGTTGTATATAGCTTTAAGTGACAAACGTCAACATCATGTGAAATCTTTAATATATCTCCTTTTGATCTAGCAAGAGATATTGCATTATCTTTATATAGTCTTGTCCGGCTTCCTTCGACCTCGAGTTTACTCCTCATATGGGCTACCACTGGCATAACGCTACGCTACCTAGAAAAGCCAATTTGAGCATATGGTCATTGGTGTATGCCATACAAAATTCAAATAACACCATATCGACTATATAAAATCGCGTGAACTATTTGATCCATATTCTAACATTAGATATGATGCAAATCAACAAACGGTACTCGGTATATCCCATCAAAGCATATTCAAGTTTTATCATTTTATTATCGTTATATGTAAATGCTCATGTTTTCTATCCTTATACAAGTCAGCTATCACATTCCTTGAGATGCATTGATCTCCTTGTGAGACTCAAAGATCTCACCACACCAGATACATTTAAGTCCCCTTATAAAGTTCATAGACTTTATGAGATGATAAATTTTCAACTATTATGATGTAGTTTCCTTTTCCATAACCAATACCCTTTTGTTACTTACCACCATGTTTTACCTATTGTTATTCTTTTGTTACACAAACCAAATCAAAGCCTAATTGACACTCAATCAAGATATGAATTATATAGCCACAAAAAAGTCAAAACAATAATAAAACCACATAAATTTAGCCATGTAAATACTTGTATAATCATTCGGAAAATAATTTAAACTTTGGGGAATTATACGAACTCACCTAAGGTCCATCAAGTTTCTTGAGATGATATTTAGTCACCAAAACTTTATATTTGTACTTTTACCCCTACGAACCGAAATATTTGTCTATTTTGATCTAACTCATAAGTTAACGTATGGAACGGGTATCCAAATGATGAAATCATTTAGAACTAAAATTATTTCACAAACAAAAAAATGAGAAATTGGGAAAATAGAATACATTTAATTGTATGAGTTCTTATAATAACATTTACAAGTTTGTCTACGGTATTGTAAAACATGTTTAAGGAATTTTTTTATTAATAGGGTAAAATTTAATAATATATTGACTTGGGGTTAAAAACTAAACATTTTGGCATCAAGGGTACCCGCCGGTGTGACCGACGAGGTCTCCCACTTAAAATCCGTGCCCTGCAAAGTCTGTCAAGGCCTTGTCTTTTCCTCAGAACCCGCCGGTCACACCGGCGAGTTCTGGACAACATTGATGTGACTTCTAGAGACAACTTTAATACTTTAATATTGATGTGACAAAAGGGAGAACCCGCCAATGGGACATGCGGGTTCTTTCTTATTAGGTTTTATATATACACTTCATCCGTCTAGAATTTATCCTCAAACAACTTCTCAACAACTCTCGAATCCTCAAAACAATCTTCAAACCAAAATAAATAAGTCATACTATTTTCACTTAACCCTCATCCTCAAACAACTCAAACCGAAAACCTCTTCAAACCAACAAATTTCATCATGTCTAGATCTTATTTTATCCAAATATATTGGGGTGGTGATGTTTTATATGTGAACAGAAATATTATGTGTGATGCTTCTACTAGAAGTACCACTGTTGTTCTTCAAAAAATTCGTACGAAGCGTTTGTTGACAACTTTCACGAGAATATTATAATATGAAGTTTAAACTATTTTACACGTATAGTGTTTTTTCCCAAACATTCGAAATTTTAATAACTCGAGTCTTGAAGTATTGTATCAATTGGCAGATTATGTGGAAAATTTCATTGGAAATATTCATGTAATTTTGGATCCAATAATGTCACTCCAACAATCAAATTGTATGGATCTCCTACGAGGGTTTTCTATATCCGAATCACTTGAACAAACTCTTATTACCTTTTCAGGCAATGCAAGTTCACGTGATCATCAAGTTGGCCCGTCAAACAATTTCAACATGGGGTATATTTCAAATCATCAATCAAATGTTGATCTAAATGGCGATGAACACGGGGGATTTGATAACTTGGATGATAATGGTTCACAAAGAAGTGAAGATACTGAATCCGTTCCGTCATGTGATGTATCAACCGACAATGATGATGGCTACGAGATTAGTTAGCACCATAATTTTGTGGTTACTCAAGGAATCTCTTACGGAGAGGTGACCTTTTCTGAAAATCCTCCAGAATTAAGAGATTATAAAGCTGTTGATTTTGATGATAAAGACTACATGGATGTATGGAATGAAGAAACAAAAGAAATCCATGTCGGCATGTTCTTTAAATCAAAATATGATCTGACGCATGCGGTGCGATTATGGAATGTTGCACGTAACCGAGAAATGTTTATTGTTGAAAGTAAAAGTGATGCGTATAGAGCAAAATGCTACACAACTAGCCTTAATTATAGCAATGATCTTCCCATTGGTCCTGAATATAGTTGGTTTGTGTATGCTACCAAGCCTAAACATCACAACATGTGGAGAATATCTAGATGGGTCAATGCATACAACTGCTTTGGTAGTGTTGTTGGCAATAACAACAGAGGTTTGAAATATAGAGATATTGTAAATCACATCATCCACTTTATTTGCCAAGACCTTACTTTTCCCGTCAAGCAAATTCAGGCACACATAAAAGACACGTTGAATGTTGATGTGTCATATAATAAGGCGTGGAGAGCTTGAAAGACTGTTATTGAGATAATATACGGTACTTGAGACAGTAATTTTGAAGAACTTCCAAGGTACATCAATGCTCTACAAGAAACAAACCAAGTTATTATGGAATGGTTACATCATTCGATTAGTTCATCTCAATTTCATATGTTTAAATATGTGTTTTGGGCATTTGGTCCGGTAATCAATACATTCAAACATAGTCAGCTTGTGATATCTGTTGATGGTACTTTTTTGAAGGGATCCTATCATGCTAAGATGTTAATTGCAGTTTTTAAAAATGCAAAAAACTACGTAGTACCGGTAGCTTATGCCATCGTTAACGAAGAAACGACAGATAGTTGGAGTTGGTTTTTGCAACACTTTTGGTCCCATGTTGGAGTTCATCATGATTTTATTGGAAGGGAGAAAAATTGTGTGTTATTTCTGATAGACATAAAGGAATTATCACCGCTATGCACAATATTGAAGATATGGTAAACAATATGGTTCATCGATTTTGTCTTCGACACATGCGTAGTAACATGATGCACAAGTTCAAGGTGTCTAGTTTAAAAAAGATCTGTTGGTTGATTGGAAGCACCTCTCAAGAAGGAAGTATGATTTATTTGTAGTTGAAATGCAAAGTCTCATGCCTGAAGCTTGGGGAATATTTGAAAGCTATCAAAGAAAGAAAATGGACGATTGTACATGATAAAAGTCAGTGTCGTTGGGGTAACCTAACGACAAACATTTCTGAAAGTTTTAACAACACACTGTGGGGAGTAAGGCATATGGCAATTAAAGCCATTATTAATTGCACGTTTGAGAAATATATAAAACATCAAGAAATTGCAACAACTTGCAACACAAGTTTACCCCCCCCCCCCCGCTTATGGCATTTGTTTAAATCCCGTGATCTTATTGGGCAGCAACATATCATAACAGATTTTGATCACCACGAGGCAAGATACAGGGTTTTGTCAAAGATAAATAATAATCAAGCTGGTGGAAATGTTTATACTGTGGAGTTCAGTGATAGAACATGTACTTGTGGTAAATGGCAAATGCTAAGATTCTCGTGCTCGCATGCTATTGTTGTTTGCCGACACAAGGGTGTGTCAGCTTTTTACACTGTGCATGAGGTATACACTACTGCAGCTTATCAAAAACAGTATAGTAGTCATTTTTACCCACTTCGTCACCCTGATTACTGGACAGTCCCAGGTTGGAGGATTAGAGCAGACCCATCAAAGGTTACAACAAAACGAGGTAGGAAACGCACCCACAAGATACATAATGAGATGGATGTTCGTCATCATCCAGATGAACCCGTTGTACGTAAATGTTCCATATGTAGACAACCGGGTCATAACATGAGTACGTGTCGAAACTCACAACCATGAGTACGTGTCATAACATGTTATTGTTATTGTGTTTATTAAGTACTTCTATTTATTGTGTTTGTCCTTATATAATACATGAATAATTAGATAAAATATTGGATAGATAAAACTTGCATAACATTTATATAATAATCAAAATATCCATACATTAATTATAACATTAATACAATAATTAAAATCGTTGTGAAGGCTGAGTAGGATTAGGAGCATCTGAATCTCCATCTATCTCGGTTGCTTCATCATTTAAGTCGAATCGGTGTGACGGATTATTTGAAAACCGAGAAACAACATCATCGGTCTATTGGAACTGAGGGTAATATGGTAATGGACTAGCACTGTCAAAAATGTTTGAAAAATTTGTTTGCGGGGATGAGTAATCAGATGACGGACCCGCGTCACCAAAATTTTGAGTGCCCATTTGAAAGGGAGGGGTAAATTGTGGTGATCCATTGTCTTGCCCCATATGAAAGTTTTGGTTCCCTATACTTTGTTGGCTCATATTTTGTTGTTCCTTTATATTTTCTTCTCTAACCATTCCTCGTCCTCGTCCTCTACCCCTTCTACGTAAACGTTGAGTGACAGGTGGAAGTTGAACTTGAACTGGATTTTCCATCACATGGGCCGGTAGATAACCTCCATAATTAGCATGTGAAAAATCCAAATATTGCCTCGCCAAGTTGCTAACCGTTTCATTATCAGCCATTTGAGGAAAACTGACTCATTCCTTGCATCTACAAATTTTGTTAAATCAATTTTGTGTACTAATAATAATAATAATAATAATAATAATAATAATAATAATAATAATAACAATAATACCATCATTGACAAATTTTGTCCATCATTTTGGAACCCATACGGATTTGGGGCTTGATGGGCCGGGTTCGTTACAAATCTAACTGTACGATCCATATACCACCGCATGTATTCTTCTGAAGCAACAATGGAATTTGTGTAGGTTCTATTCACAACAGTAGCATGTCGATTATGCCATGTTTGGATATACACAATATGTTTTTGTTCCCATTACTATTTCTCCCTCCTTTACGCGATATACTGTGACGTCACACATGTTCCTGCTGTGTCATTGGTAACCTTCTAGGGATCATTTGAATCATGCCAAATTGCCTCATTACCCTGCTCGCATTGTGTGGCTCAATATATTCTCAAAAAATGAGAAATATATCACTATTCCAACATAAATTGCCACTTCTATAAATCTCAGATAGAGAGTGAATAATTTCATCATAAGACCTCCAGTTAAACTAATACAAAAACAAAATTTAAATTGTTAAACTTTTCGTAATATATATTTTGTGATTAATAAAAAAATTAATACCATGTTATTATTTATCGAATGTAATGATGATCTATACGCGCTCAAGTAGTTCGGAGTGGTTGAAATATAGCTAAGTTTTCCACCCCTTCATCTTTAAATATAATTCAAAACAAAAATTGATTAAACAAAATTAATAAATATAATTCAAAAAAATAGAATAACAAATATTACATGATTTTAACATACCTTGCACCATATGGTAATGCGTATGGTGTATTAGGGTCAAGACTACGGTCATTAATCGGAGAAAGGGTAGGTAACCTTTCCCAAGCCCATAATTGTAACAAAAATAACGGTCTACTAACATCAGTAGTTGATATTTTTGTTGCCTTGCATAGCTGTTTGTACAACCATTCTAATGTAGCACTCCCCCAACTTAGTTGGCCACACTCTTCTAAATCTTCTACATGTGTTAACAAATTAACATGTAACCAGTTGGAAGATGAATCGGAGAATAAAGTCGCCCCAATCATGTGTAATATTATTAATCAAGCACGTTGCTGGTATTGTTCAATAGAGGCATTTAGAGGGAAATATTTTTCTATTTCTTTTAAAATGGGAACCAAGTTTATTTTAAACCTTCTATATGATGGGGATCAAGAAAACAACCTGTCAAACGCCCAAACAAATCTTTTATTTCAGTTTTGTTCATCACCACATTAGTGCCAGTAATTGCATCACCATCAACTTGCAAACCCCATAAGACTTGAACATCTTGAAGGGTTACTGTGCATTCTCCCACAGGTAAATGAAACGTGTGGGTTTCAGACCGCTATCTCTCCACCAAAGCCGTAATCAAACCACCATCAAGCTTATGGTAACCGCAATCAATAATACCACCAAAACTCGCCATCCTTATATAACGCATAACATTATTAGGTATAGGCTTGTGTTTGATGAGTCTTCAAAAATTGGTATCCCCCCGTCTAGGACGCAAGACACCAACGCAAGACACCAGCATCGCTCGTTGGATTCTAAAAATAATGAGCAGCTCTATGCTCACCAACCAAAAAATAACAATTCCGTATTCAAAGGACCCGATGTAACACCCCAATTAGCCATTGAATCAAATACGCGGGTTTGTTGCAAAATAGATAAATTATGGTGAAAGATGTTTGTTTTGTGAAATGAAGTTGTGTGTTGTGAAAGAAATGTGTGGTTATATCATAGGAAAGTAAAAAAAATTAAAAACGTTCGGAGGAAACCCTAAATTACCCAAGAACTCGCCCGTCCCATTGGCGGGTTCTTGGGTTGTCTTTTCAAACACTGACTGCTAACCGCTGACCGCTTTGACCACATGCCAGAACTCGCTGGTGTGAAGGGCGGGTTCTGAGGAAGAAGACAAGGGCCTTGGCAGCTTTCGCAGGGCACAGATTTTAAAAGGGAGACCTCGCCGGTCACACCGGCGGGTACCCTTGATGCCAAAAGATTTACTTTTTAACCCCCAAGTCGATATATTATTAAATTTTACCCTATTAATAAAAAAAATCCATCTTTAAACTTAGAAGCACAATCTTTTAAGTGACGATTTATCCACCGAGTTTGCGACTTACCCCTCTTCCTTTCCAAACTTTATCTTTTTCCCTATCTTTGTCCGTTGGGACTTGGGAGAGCTAATCTTTTGCCCTCGTTTTGTCTCTCTATCATGACCCCTTAAGTTATAACCGGTGTTTCATTGATAACTCTTATTTTCTCTATTTTTTTGTGTTTCTCTAAAACAAATATTATTATAGTATTATATCTTATAGAATTTCAAATTTATCTTACGTTATAATATGTTTCTTTTTATTAAATTTCATTATTTCAGTGTAAATATCAATCTAAACTAAGTCGTCAAAATCAAACCTTACAAATTTCAATACTCGAACGTTACAACACATTGCTTTTCGCCTCTCATACTCTTCTTAAATAAATATTTTATCTATGTCTTAGGCATCAATACATACACGTGAAAGACAGAATTTGAGTACTTTGATTTCAAATGTAGGTGCGCATGCTGACTGACAACTCCACCTGGTGGCATGCATAACACCAACAAAGCTGACAAAGTGATAAACACCAAGTGATCTCCATCATCCACACCACCTCCCTACAACACATTGATCATATCTCTCTCGCTCGATACACACACACACATATACGTGTATATATATATATATATGTAAACAATCATACTTTGTATCTCATATCACTTCAGTCATGGGAACAAAGACCCTCTTTTCTCTTCTTTTAGCACTACTTCTCCTCTTCACATCTCGTTAGTATCTCATACATAACCCTTCAAATTATTCTTGTTTTTTATGTTATATATAGAGTTTACTGTTGTTTAATTAAGTTTATATATATATATATATTTATATTAGTGTTGTTGTATGATGAATGCAGAGTGGAGCCTTCCAGTTGCAGAAGCACGAATGTGTCAATCACAGTCTCATATGTACCATGGAGCCTGTTTTCGTGACCACAACTGCGCTCTCGTGTGCCGCAACGAGGGTTTCTCCGGAGGAAGGTGCAGGGGCTTTCGCCGTCGGTGTTTCTGCACCAGGCTTTGTTAAATTTAGCTATCTTGGAGAAATCTTGAATTTCGGTCGTGTTGGTTTAAACTTTGTTATGGTTGTTTAAACTTTGGTTATGAAATGTTTAAACTTTGGCAATGGGGGATGTTTGGGTTTTAGTGTGTCTTAAAATAGTTTGGTTAAAGTAGTGATTAATGTTTGAAACTTTATGGTTTAAAACTTAGGTTATTTGAGTGTTTGGTTTTTATATAGTTGTATTTGAGGTTTATGGTTTAAAATTTTAAATTATTTATGACTCCATTTGTTTTTTGAAACAATTTCGAATGGTGACACTGCTAACGCGTTGTACGCTTTATCAAACCTAAAAGTCGATTACAAAAGTTTGACCATTCACCATGTTAGATTCATTGATCACGTTGGTATTAGTCCGATCTTAAAAGTTGTACAAGCTCGAAAATAGCAAGGGAATAAAGATTGCACAAAATGAAATTACTTGATCACAAAAATTCACGGAATAAAAACAACACAATAAAATTTATTGATATTTATTTGAAGGCACACAAAATTTACGAAATTCCTATATAATCCATACTATATATAAAACCTATGAGATAGGTAATTTAAGATATTTTAAAATTAAGAAAATATATTTGTTTTAATACATAAGGTACAATTATTTTTAAGAGTAAAATAATATTTCTAACATTATTTATAGATTACCTCTTATAATTATTTACATAATAATCTTACACTTACTGTAAATTACATAAAATTTTACATTATCTACTTATAAACCAAAAAAACTTAATTTGTTTTAAGATTTCAGTTATAGTTTGTTTCTATTATCTTTAAAAACTGTTTGATACTATAATTGTAACATGTGTGTTTTTTAAACGTTTTTATGTAAATTTTTTGCTGAACCGATCTATATTTTATAAGGTACAATAAGTTAATACGTAAATATACAAATCGTCATGCAAAACCCATTTATTTGATGTTATTTTAGCTTAAAAAACACAATATACTTTTATAAAATCACTATAAGAATAACAAAAACTAAAAACTCGTGTTGAATGTAAAATATTGTTCCGTCATATTACGCGAATGCCCTTTTAGCATTAAACAAACGTGAAGACTAAATTTCCTTACCTACATCCAACAAATTTATTTTTTAAAGATTTTATAGGGTATGGTGAGAGATTGCAAACTACATCCAAATCAAAATTACTTTTTTAAAGATTTAACAGGGTACGGTGAGAGGTTGCTAACTACATCCAAATCAACTATTTTTTTATAGACTTTATAGGGTATGGTGAGAGATAGCAAACTACACCCGATTTTTTTCACTATTTGAAGAGGTTGCGACTTACTATTAGTAATAGTATATAATATGCGTGTATTTATATTCTAATAATGTGTGTATATATATTTATCTTCTAATGTGTGTATATATTTAGCTTTAGGATGGGATGTTATTTTCAAATGGGATTCATTATTGGTCATCTAATTCTTTTTATTTTCTCAATCTTTTTCTATACATACATATTAATACATAAAGAGATAGAGATGATATTGTAATTTAATAACAAAAATGAGTTTCTTCATTGATAATTTGATAATTGAGTGGGATATAAGTAGCAAAAGAGAATAACGGCAATACATAAAAACCACGACGTGTAGAGAGGTAAACCCATCTAATTTTTAAGGAATTTATAAGATGTAGTTTTGACCTTATAAGATTTTATATAAATTTTATTCAGAAACAAGTTGAGTCAAATTTAAACGTTTTCGTACTTATCTTTAAGTACGTTTTGACTTGAAATCTGTTTCGACATAAATTTTATTTCGAAACAACTCGGGTCAAATATAATATGCTATCATTCGACATTATAAATTGAAGCTTTTTTAACTGTAATCTATATTTTATTATACCACAATACAGTGTCACCACATATGCTTATTTTCATGTACATGTGAGTTGATCTATGTTTTAACATAAGTTTTGTTTGGGTCGTGTCAAATATAGTAAATTTTTATTTGACGGTATAAACTTGAATTACTCTAACATAAATTTAGTTCGTAAACGAGTCGGGTTGATCATAATTTATACTATATCATGTCACATACGCCGCAGACGCAACACGTGGCTAGTAAAATTACAAGTTAAAACAATGAACTAAACCGACCCTCTAACTATTAGATAGTGACGAGATTAGTCTTACAAACCATACACCATGTTAGATTCATAGCATCTCCAAACATTAAAACAAGCCGAGCCCATTATGTCACTCTTGAGCAACTCGAGCTCGATCATTAAAAACTCAAACGAGAAGCTTACGATATATAGAGTTTAACTAGTTGTTTACTCAAATCCATCATATCATGCGTTCCTGAGCTCCTCAAGCTCGATTTGTTAAATTCTCGAACCACAAACTCACGATACATCGAGTTTAACTAGGCTTGCAAGCCTAACATGTAAATTGTGCATAAATAATGTAGTTTCTACTCAACATAATACATTCTATATAACTTCAAAACCCAATGTCAGCTTATGTTTACGACCCTCGGTAACTTGAGTTGCAACTAGTTACTACGCATGCGTGCGTGCACACGCACACACGCACACGTACACATGCCCACACACACACGTTCATACGAAACTTGCACGATTTGATGACGACGGCTTTTCGTATCACAATACTCGTCTAATTAAGATTTCACTGTACTTTTTAGAGAGCAAACGTACCCAACATACTTTTAATTCGATCCATTGTCATCAAATCATCAAAATTACATTAAAATTAGTGAATAATTCATGCATTTTAGCATGGTTTGACATTTAAAGTCAAAAGGATATCTTCGACTTCAAAACTGGAATGAATCCTAACAATTTAGGAAATGTTTCGCTAAACATACAACCTCACGTAAAATACAACAAATACGAACCGACTTTATTACCAAAATGCAGTAAATATAGCAAATAACTTTTCAAGTGTTGGCATCTTATGTTGAAAGTATTGGGTGAATAAATGTTTAAATTGTGTGGTTAACATTTTGTCCCACATTGGTGTGAGAACAAAGTGGGATTTGGTGGGGTTTGATTAATAAGTGTCGCCTTACCATTTTTATTGTATTTTTATAACATATTTTGCCACAAATCCTACCCTTTGAACACTACTGTTTTTGCAATCATGACTTCTGCTATTGCTGTTATGACTACCTTGGTTGCACCACTACCTAGTGCGGTCACATCGCATGCCGAGAAACCAAAAAAATTCACCGGCCTTAATTTTAAACGGTGGCATCAAAATATATTCTTTTATCTAACCACGTTGAACTTAGCAAGGTTCTTGACTGAAACTGTTCCCCATGTTTAAAGGGAAATGGATGCTTGATCATTCAGCGCGATTGAAGCTTGGACTCATTCGGATTTCTTGTGCCGAAACTATGTTTTGAATGATATGGTGGATGCACTGTACAATGTCTATTGCAAGGCCAAAACTGCTAGAGAACTATAGGAGTCTTTAGACCACAAATACAAAACGGAAGATGCAGGTATTAAAAAGTTTGTGGTAGCTAAGTTTTTGGACTTTAAAATGATAGACACTAAAACTGTCATGAGCCAAGTCCAAGAATTGCAAGTTATTCTTCATAATATTCATGCGGAATGAATGAATCTAAGCGAGACATTTCAAGTTGCTGCTATGATTGAAAAGCTACCACCAAGTTGGGTTGATTTCAAGAACTATCTCAAGCATAAACGAAAGGAACTGACCATTGAAGATCTTGTTGTTCGTCTTCGTATTGAAGAAGATAACAAAGTTGCTTTGAAAAGGATTGATGGTCCGGTAACAGCAAAGGCCAATGTTATTGAACATGGCCAATCTTCAAAGAAAACAAGAACAATGGAAAGGGTGGAAGAAATAATCATGGGAAAGGTTTTAACCTTGGTCCTAAGGGGGAGTCGGGAAGAAAAAATTCACTGGAACTTGTTATAACTGTGGAAGGCAAGGCCATAGGGCCAATGATTGCAAACTTCCAAAGAATGAAAATGCTCGACAAGTGAACATGGTTCATGAAGTTGAAAACCTTGTTGCAATGGTCACGGATTTCTCAATTTTGGTCACCGAAGTTAATTTGATAGGCCAAAACAACAAGGATTGGTGGGTCGATATGGGGGCTACCCGTCATGTGTACCTTGACAAAAGTCTCTTTAGCACGTTCAAGGAGGTGATAGTGGAGAAAAAGTATTTATGGGAAATCCCGCCACAGCCGAAATCAAAGGGGAGGGGAATGTTGTTTTGAAGTGACTTCTGGAAATGAACTTACTTTGTCTAACGTGTTGTATGTTCTCAAAATTTGTAAGAACCTTGTGTCTGGATGGCAATTGAACAAGTTTGGGTTCAAAATTGTGTTTGAGTCGGATAAGGTCGTGTTGACCAAAAATAGTTTGTATGTTGGTAAGGGCTATGTCCTTAATAACATGTTTAAATTGAATGTAATGGTTGTGAATGCAATGAATGAAAACGCTACTAGTTCTACTTATTTGCTTGACTCTTCTAATGTTTGGTATGATAGACTAGGACATGTTAATTTTAATTCCATTTTTCTTTCGATTAAACTTAATTGCATACCAACATTCGATATCGACTCAAATAATAAATGTGAAACTTGCATTGAAGCAAAACAAACAAGATCGTCATTCAAAAAGGTTGAACGAAACACCAAACCCATCGAGATGATACACACTGATGTGTGTGATATAAAAGCAATTCCTACTCGTGGTGGGAACATACGTGACCTTTTGTTTCAAACTCATGCATCTTTATCGGTGTACTTTTATCAGGAGTCAGACCATATGTGACACTTTGACCTAGTCGTCACCTTTAGGTTTTCAAACCGTCACATTTTGGCCAAAACGTAACGGTTAGGTCCAGTTTCTTTTAAATTTCTTACCGTGCGTCTAAAATTTCCCAATATTTATTTGTAAGTGGTTGTGTATAATGTTGTTATAAATTATAATTATTAGGCTGCACGTACTTTATATTGTTGTACATACCATTTGGTTAGTGTATACTTTTGTCTGGGTTGAGATTTTTTTATCCCTAAAGTGCAGCCTTTTTTTTCTTTGACTATAGTACCCATAATGTTTGATGGTTTTCTCTGATATTTTCATTTTCAAATGACAGAATACATATTAATATACAAAGGATACAACTCTCTTATGATGTACATTACAAATAGTGAAAATTTATATGTATTTTTCACTCTGATGATGATGCTATGAGGTGTGAAATGACTTTAAAGTAAATGCAATAATCTTTTTGAATATGAGCTTCTGAATCAAATTTTACAACCAACATTTGTTGTATATGTATCATCGAAACAAGTATTGTAATCAAACATGTGTTAAATGTTCGTATTGGGACTTAATATGGATGATTAGTGTTAAATGGTTCTTATTTTTCTATTTAGTATAGTTAGTAGTTTTGCTACATTCGATTGTTAGCGAGTACGTCAATGTCATGTTTTTCTTGTATAAAGTTACATAATCAGCAACGCCCTCTTAACAAAAGGATACGAGATAATGTTTCGACGCTAATGTTTTTATGATTTAATATAACCGCCAAAACGTGGGGTTATAGAACTTGGTGTAATCTGGATTATAGTCCCGCCCATGTGTCGATAAGATATGCTTTGACTATCTATAAATAGATTGATATTATTATTACACTTTTCTATTCATAACTCCTTATCATGTGCTGACGATCTGCCCTTGCGCGTTTACGATTCATGTGCATATTAAAAATAATATACGTAATTCCTTTGCACTGAATCACCTACCCCTCATTGCACCCACTTTACCTACCCATCATATTTAGATATATGTATTATTATTTATTGTAAAGTGAAAATTTCAAATGCATAATATTTTAAAACTAAATTTTTACAAGTATTTTTTTTTATCAAAACTAGATAGGAGCAAAATTGATAATGTTCTTCATTCTCGAGATTCACCATCAGTTAGTGATATGATAGCTTTGTTGCTTGATGTTCCAACTTCATCGCTCTATGTCTTAGCCTCAACCGTCATCATCTTTATTTCACCTTCACTTGAATTTGTCTTTGATTCTATACATTCCCTCGTTATAGTATTTGAGACTTGTATTGTCAAAACCAATTTTGCTTGAATTGTTAACACGGAACATAATTCTCACTGTTCGTCTGGCAAAGTTTTTAGCACGATATACAACCATTTCCATTTGATACTTGATGTCATTTTCTTCAACATTATTTGTGGTTTACTTGTTACAGATGATTTACAAGAACATTTGGTGCACCGAGTCTCCCTACCATGAAAGCTTCATAACTGGACATAAATGTAGTGAATAATGTAAGATGTTCCTTCAGAAATTTGAACAGTTTGTTTGAAAGGACTAGATGTAGCAATATAAGCTTGTTGGGTTCGAGGCTAAATGGATGAATAAGTTAATTGAGGTTGTACTAATGTATGTTGAGATTGCATGAGAGAATATTGATAGCATTGGAAACTTGTAATTAAGATACTAGTGCTTCTTAAACTATGGGAACAAAAATGCTTCCTAATTGTTGTTGCTGACACATTTGTGAGTAACTCACATAGTAATTTGGAGTACTAGCTATTTTTGCATATTAAGTCGTAGCTTCAACACCTATGTAATCTAGATGATTTTTAGCTTTTTGTTTGTCGTTCATCTCATATGACTCGGTAGAGATCAAATCACTAAGTGGCGGAGTGAACAAATCTTTGATTCTCTTAATAGATGTGTAGTTGTTATTCCAACTGTAAGATAATGAATTCAGAAGCTTCTTGTTAACAATAATATTTTCCAAAATGATATCAACACTCTTCCTATTTGTTACCAATTTAACAAATCTAGAAATTTGAGTATCCAAAGTTTTACCAAGGACTTGATTGAACATGTCAAATTTCTTAAAGTAGGGGAGACTGTAACATCCACTCATTTTCAAGACTTAAACCTAAACCCGAATTCATTTGAGTCTATTTTAGAAATCAAACTCACTAGTTAGCAACTTAATTTATTTTATATCTTTCAAATACAATAATTATCATTTTTTCAAAATGTATTTATTAAATTATTTAGCATTTTGTAAAAATTTTATGAATCTATAAAAAATATAAAGGTTGTTTGTTATTTATGACTTCTAATTATAATATAAATTAAATTGTAAAGTTTTTATAAATATTAAAAAGGTTCATAAAGATTTTTCTAAAAATAAAATTTATTAGTTAACTAAATATGATTTTACAAACTTTAGGGTTTGAATTGCAAATCTTAAAACTCAAATTAAAGAGTTTTTACATAAAATAACAATGGATTAAAGATCAGGGACTAAATTGTAATTTGTTTAAAACCAACCCAAACACCCCCACCCCGTTTTTCCGGTACCGAGCTCCGGTGAGGCCGGAACTCTTGGCTCTCTGGGTTTCAACCAAACATATCGGTTTCTAACCGTTCATTGAGAGTATTAGAACCATTACATGCGTTCTAATTAAGTTTAACATCGGTTGTAAGAGCGTTCGAGCTTGAGTAACCGTCGACCATCAAGCTTCAACGTTCGGGAATTAAACTCTAATAATAATCAAATTAAATGAATCTACACGATTGTCTATCTATCCTAAACATTTACTACTTCCAATTTCACTTGAAACATACACAAACATCGAGTTCGACCATCACCCCCATTCGCGACCTGCAACAGTGTCATATCCATGTTTGAAACAACTTGCATCAAAATTTGTAGAGGGCTTTCAATCATTGAGTCTAGAAGAAGTTTCCTCTGCAATGAATTTGGGTATCATCAACGTTTGCAACATGAACCCTACAATACCCAGGTCGCGACTATTCTTCAACCGGTGCTATAGAATTCAAACAACTTTCGGTAAATTAAACACATATATATACTCAAAATTACATGGAGAATCAAAGCCCCATGTCTATTTCTGTAAACGTATTTGATTTGGTGTTCAATTTTGGTCTAAATCAAACTAGGGTTCTTGAGTGATTTGGTGGTTATTTGAAAGATGATTTTTATTACTTGATTTGTAATTTGAAACAAGTTCTGGGCTTTAGCCCAACTGGTTACCACCTTACACTATTAAACCGGAGGTCTTGGGTTCGAACCTAGCCTTCGGCATCTATTTTTTAAAAGCTAAATTTATATATTTTGAACTTCAAAAATTATACTAATATGTTTTTAAAATCAAAGTAAAAGTTATTTAAATAACTAAAATATTTTAGAAATTATTAAATTAATCTTAAATTTCTTAAAAACTTATGATTTTAAATATAATTATTTTTTTGAATAACAAAGGTTATAAGACATTATTAATTCTTGATGTAATTTAAATGCTAAAAATATATTATGGTTCAAATTTAGATTATTTTAAAACATTATAAACTTATATGTTAAATAACTAATTATTCATCTAATCATTTAAGTATGTTATATCATAATTAGTTAATAAAATTATTCGTTAACTTTTATTTAAATTCTTGAAATTTATAAAACAATATAATTTGCTTTATTCTTATATGATAAATCATTTAAAAGCTCCAAAACTTTATAAAATGATTTTAAATAATCTTAACATCATTTAAATAAGTCTTTAGTTAATTCTCTTTGTCAAGTTTTAAATAATTAATTATTAAATTAATTATTTCTTTTCACATATTAAACTTAATTTCTATTAAATCAATAACTTAAATTGTTGAAACATTTTTAATTATTCTTGGACTTAATTGATTTATATTATCTTTATTAAACCAAAATATAAACAATTCATTATTTTACTTAATTATTTAAACCCCTAAATTCTAATTAAAACCCTAGTTCACGTCTCACTATTAATCTTATTAGTAAACTTAATCTTGGAATCCATACATTTAGGTAACTTGTAAAAGAAATCGTTGGAGCCTCGTTTAATCTCTTATCATCATTCTTATACTTATTTTCCAAGTGAGTTTCCCATATGAGTTCTCCATGCCCCTTTTTTTTACTTTATTTCACACCTTTTGGGGTGAAACATAAACTTACACTTGTAAACATCTTGATACTTGTAAATGCACATGCAATTCATCTTTACTTTTTGTCATGGTTATTTGTGTTATTGTAAGTCTTATATGAGATACATATTTTGTTTACAATCATTAACTATTGCTAGCCTGGTAACGTCTTAGATCTTTGGGCCTGACAAGCCTATTTGGTGCTAAAATCGATGTATTTCCGACTCCTGATGACGTATGCTTGTTCATCATGGGAACCAAGTACACTTAGCCAATCTTATATACTTGTAATCAAGTCGAGGTTTTGTTATAACAATAAGTGTTCTATAAGCTTGCTAACTCGTAACCATGGACATGAATTGCTACTTGTAACCCTTTTATATATACATATATGCGTGTGTAACCATGGGAACTCACCAAATTTATAGTTGACCAGTTATTTTTAACATGTTACAGGTTTCCTACTTGAAGATCTTCTTGTGCTCATATAGGACTTGGTCCTAGTTTAAATTGAAAGTCATATGTTATTGGTTGTATCTTGATTGTTTTGTAATTACTTGTTTGTCTTGTAATTTTTAATGAATAATGACATATAATATTATTTCAACTTAATTAGTTCCATGTGCTATGAGTAATCGTATCCCATTCGTCCGCCCCGATGATTCTTCCGTCGGTCGGGGTGTGACAGATTGGTATCAGAGCCATGCTTATAGCGATTTAGGTTATTAGAAATGGAATGACCTAGACTATTACTAAGTACCTTTACACATGAGTCCTCTCATGTATTTTATATGCTTAGATAGGATTTTATGTGCCTTATGTGTTTATACTTGATTATGTGGTTATATGCCTTATATGCTTATTCTTATACTTGGAATCTTATCAAAGCACACAAACCTTAAATCATATTCTAAGGCAGTATGTGCCAAAATTAAATGGTTTTCAAATTGAACTTTAAATCGTTGTTCGTGGTTTTCAAGTCTCGTCAAAATCTATGTCCTACAACTTGAAACATGTAATGCTGGAAGAGTGGGATGCTTGTATCTCGAGGTGTTCTGTCTAGGCAAGGTATTCATATAAATCCAAATCAACTGATGGATCCGTTTACCTTACCTGGGAACCCTTGGGATGAGTGTCCGCTTATAGGTACGCATGTCTTCATTAAAGTTGTAGTTGACTTAATACTTTGATAAGTCAACATAATGTTTTAGTTTGTGAACCGAACGTTACTGTGACATCCGTCACCTTAAGGTCCGTCTATTAACATGGTTTTCCGTTAACTTTTCTTTGACCATTCATTCCTCATCTTTATTAACTCCTTGTGTGGATATCATACTTGCTTTATTATCTTTGTGCTTGTGCTTCCTTTGTGAACGTGTGCTATATTTAAAACTTTTACAAATTTCATCACTGTTACCACTAAATATATCATTTTTTATAAAATTATTGTCATTAATAAAACCATTTTTAAGTGCCAATTATCATTAAATACATTTTTAACATTAATATAACAAGTGTTTTTGAAGTCGTTTTCAACCGAAACAAACTTTGGGAACTCGGGGGCTAAGTGCAAGGACAAAAATTGACATTTTGCAAACTTGGGATAGGTATAAAAACCCCATGTCCCAGCCGTTCTTCATTCTTCTTCACTTCTTCTTCTTCATTCTTCTTCACTTCATATCTTCTTCTTCTTTGCACCAAAACCGCCCCGTTTCGTCTTGTTTTCGTCATCTAGACTTCATCTACAACCTAGTCTGCTCCATCCTTGCAGGTAGACGACCTTGGTTGTCCCTTTCTTGCTCGTTTTACTGCTGTCCATTTCTAGGTTTTCGGGTGTTCGGGTTCAACCTGAACACGTGAGGTCGTGTGAGTGCGTGTGATGTATTTTTCCGTGTGCTTCTTGTTTGTGTGTGTTTGTAGTGTGTTTCTGGAAGTTCTTGTTGTGTAAAACTCGTGCTCGGGGCAGCCGAAGGCTGCTCTGCACTTCAGCAGTCGCGAACCTGCAGTTCAGGCGACTAGGTCTGTCATGCGACTGAGCCGTGCGACTGGGTGAATCGTGAGACTGAGTCATGCGATTGTGTTATTCGGGTGACTGAGTTGTGTGTCTGGGAGGTCATGCGACTGAGTCATGCAATCGAATGAATGCGTGCGATTGAGTCAATGCGGATGAATGATGTGTGCGATTGAGTCAATGCGGATGAATGTTGTGTGCGATTGAGTCATGCGACCGAATGAATGTATGCGATTGTGCGTGTATCGCACGACTGAAGGCCAATCGTACGAATGAATGTTCAGTCGTACGAATGTACCTGATTCGTGCGAATGAAGGTTGATTCGTGCGTATGGAGGTTAAGTCATGCGATTGGGTGTTGTGTGGTACGACTGAATGCTAGTCGCATGAATGAAGGCTCAATCATACGAATGAAGCTGATTCGTACGAATGAGGGTTGATTCGAGCGAATGGAGTGTTGAGTTGGGCATCTGGTCCTGTTGTGCGATTGAAGTTGTTGTGTGTGTGAATCTCTTCTGTTGGTCGTGTGATGTTGAGGTAACATTAACACAGTTGTCATTGCTTGATCACAAAGACTAAAGTCAATGCTATCAACATGCAAATATTGTTCCTAATCAAATCAACCTAACATTTTACAATTATTAACAACCCATTTGGGACTACAATATTTAACAAGCACTTTCTCTTATAACAATGGTGTCTTTACACAAATATCATCGACAATGGCGACTACTTCTAGTACTTGGATCTACATAAGATCTAATACGTGTGTTTGCTTGTGTGTGTTACCCGCGACCGACCCGATACAACCCAAACCGACCGAACATTACTATTTGCTTTATACATATCATTAATGCTTAACAATAACTGTCAATAGGTGTTTGACCGTTCATTACATACAACATTTGGGAAACTTGATCATTCATACTTACCAACTAACAAGTGAGTTTCGTGGCCCCTTTTTATGCTTATACAACTTTTCAATCATTTACAAACTTGGGGGAAAAGTATGCTCACCCATTTTCATTATGATGTACAACTTACATACAATTTACATACTTGGAATCAACGTGTTACTATCTTGTGAGTACTTATCTCATACATGTTTGAGTCTGTTGTGTGGTTCTTTCTTTACAACCATTTAATTCCAGTGTGGGAACCGACGGATAGGTATTGGTAGTACTACTGGGTTGACACCCCTACCCTCGTTTGTTGGTATACTAGTTAGTACCAACAGTCGCCAGGAACAGGCCTTGGGTGAATATATTCCGACAAGATTCTGTGTGTACGTCGTTAGGTTCGGTTGTAAAGTTCATGTCATGTGATTTTGCTTACTTATAATTGTATTCATGGTATTCCACAATATTATTATACAACATCAATTACTTATTTACAATTTAAACCTACGAGCTCACCAACAATTTTGTTGACCATTTTGAGCATATCTTTTCAGGTGACAACGCTAATTGAAGATCTAGGTGTGCTGCCTTAGTGGAGACCCTAGGATTCATTGTTGAGACTAAACATACTTGATAATCATATATTTTTTTAAAACATTGTTGTAGTCTGTTTTAAACAACATTATTCATTTAGCACTTGTTTCCGGGTTGTGCGAATTACATTACAATGTTATCTTCTTTGTTTATGTGAATCATATATCATGTTATGCTTATGGCTATATTGTCGTGAATATTGACTAAACACGACACAAGTGTCACACCCCAACCTTGACGGCGGAAACGTCGAGATGTGAGGGTTAAGATTGTTCACAGCCACATAACGCTATATTAAATTGTAAATATTAATATCATAAGTCTTGAAATAAAAATACAATCATAATTCCCAAACAAGTAATAAGTTCGAATGCAACAAAACATAAAGTAAACTTTTTATTTCATTTACTAGGTCCAAATCCTAGATTATGGCATGCTTCAAAAAAAGATCACTTTAAGCTTGAGGTTGACCTGAAACATGATAAAAATAAGAGTCAACTAAAATAGTTGGTGAGTTTCCAAGGTTTTCATACATAATAAGAAAAGAAAGTTACAAGTAGCAATTCATGTCATAAGTTATAAGCTAGTAAGGTTATAGAACACATATCGTTACAACCAAACCTCGACTTGATTACAAGTATAAAAGATTGGCTAAGTAATTTGGTTCCCTAGTGCACAAGCATACGGCTCCTAGGAGTCGGCAATACATCGACTTTAGCGCCAATAGGCTGTCAGGCCCAAAGATCTAAGACGTCGCCAGGCTAGCATAGTTAATGATTGTAAACAAACTATGTATCTCATATAAACACTTACAATAAACAAATAACCATGACAAAATATAAGTTGAATTGCACGTGATTTACAAGTCTCAAACGTGTATAAGTGTATCATGTATAAGCTATCATGTTTCACCCCAAGTTGGTGTAAAATTATGAAAAAGGGACAAGAAAACTCACGTGATAATATGTATATAATGGAGATTATTTAAGATAGTAAACGTCGTTTCAAGATGAACGTCACAAGGCACCTAACATATGTAATTACAAGATTTAAGTTTAATATTGAATTATTGATTTAACGAGAGTTAAAATTTCGAGTGGAGTTTGAGGATCTTTGTAGTCGTCTAAAAAAATGTACAAAGAAATATACCATTTGTGTAAATTATTATAAAAATAACATTAATTCATCGATAATACTAGTGAAGTTTAAATATAAACTTGAATAATATTTGAATAATCAAAATTTTAACGATAATAACTTAATAGTAATATCTGGACCAATAAAATTTATTAATTTATCATTCAAAGTCCCTTTAATAGAAATTATCCAAGAACATCCTTTGTTAAAATTCTTTTTTTTAAATTAATTAATTACTTTAGAAAAATTATAGAAAATAATTTGATGTCTTTGAAAAATATTTAGAGTTTACAAAAACCCTTTTATATTTATTAAAAATTTTCTATAATTTATTTAAGGGCTGAAAAGCCTTAAAAAATGTTTGAGGGTGCCCGGGTTCGAACCCGGGACCTCTAAGTGGGATGAGAGCGTTTAACCAGTGAACCAAGGCATCCAGCCGCGGTAGATCTTGGTTTTAAAACTTAAAAACCCATATAAACAAAACCCCCAATTCATAAGAACCCTAGAATCGATTTGATTCCAATTGAACATCGAATTGATATGATAATGAAATCAATCATAGGGCTTTTGATTAGCGAATAAAACCGAGTGAGTGGGTGTATTTAATTACCCTAATGAAGACTGGATTGACGAGCGAGTGTGGAAGAACTCGCGGCTGAACTCGAACCTGATTGAGATGCAAATGGTGATGGAACCCGAATTAAATTTGAATGTAGCTTCAGAAGAAGGTCTTGATTTAAGATTTCCAATCATTTCATGAAAGTGTGGAGAAGGAGGGGTTCAGTTGTGTGAGAAAACTCCGCGAGTGTGTTTAGTCGTTTGTATTGATTTCAGGTGCTTAGGTTGAAATTGTACTTAGAAATCGATTAGAAACGTTTAAACGATTGTGTGGGTTCAGTAATTTGATATTATCACTTTAATGGTCGTAGCGTTGCGGGTTGATGATCGACCGTTACCCCGACCTTGTACCCACTCGCATCCGATGTTAAAGACCAATTAAAGTCCTTTAATGGGTTCGAATCGACTCAAGAACGTTTGGAACAGTTTCGGGATCAAGAAACGACCTGTTTTTGATGTTTAAGGGGTCGCCGGAGCCGGCCGGATCTTGGCCGGAAATGGTGCCGGAAAAACGGGTCGAGAGGGAAGGGGGTTTGGTTTTAAATAATTACACAATTGGTCCCTCTAGTTTATTATTTAATATTTTCTGCTTAAAAGTTCCATTTTAAGTTTCTAAAATGACAATTACCCTCAAACTTAGTTTAAGTTTTATAATTTAAATATGGTTAAGTTTATTAATCTTTATTATTAGTAATCTTATTATTACTACTATTATTCAATATTATTATTTACTTTTATTAATATTAACCTTATTATTATTATACATATTTAACATTTCATGAAACCCAATTACAATAAATAATAACACAACAATCACGAAAGTTTCAAATTGACGAAGATAACCTTTGTAAGAGTAAACGAAGTTAACTTTTAGTTAACGAAAATACGAAATGTTACAGTCTCCCCAACTTAAAAGAATTTCGTCCCGAAATTAAAAGAAATGAAACTATACAAATAAGAATGGGTATCTCTTCTTCATGTGCTCCTCACGTTCCCAAGTAAATTCAGCGCCACGTTTATTTTCCCATCAAACCTTGACGATTGGGGTTGTTGTGGTTCTAGTCTTCTTCATTATACGATCCATGATCTCTACAGTTTCTCGACAAAATGTAATGACTCGTCAATCTGAATGTCTTCCAGCGGAACATACAGGCTTTCGTCGGCCAAACACTTTCTCAAATTTGAGACATGGAACACAGGATGAATTCCACTAAGGTCGAAGGTAACTCTAGTTTATAAGCCACTTTCCCATCCTTTTCAGGATTTTGAAAGGTCCTACAAATCTTGGAGCCAGTTTTCCCTTCTTTCCAAAGCGAACCACACCTTTCCACGGTGAACCTTGAGAAGACCATCTCCCATCTTGGAATTCAATGGCTTACGTCGCTTGTCAGCATAACTCTTTTGACGACTTCTCGCCACTTCAAGGTTCTTGCGAATGATAGAAACTTATCGGTCGTCTCTTGTATAAGTTCAGGACCAGTGATGAAGTTTTCACCAATGTCGGTCCAACAGATCGGTGAACGACATTTACGACCATAAAGTGCTTCAAACGGTGCCATCTTGATACTCGAGTGGTAACTATTGTTATACGAAAATTCCGCGAGCGGTAGATGCGTATCCCATCGCCACCAAAGTCAAGAACACAGAGACGTAGCAAATCCTCCAAAGTTTGGATCGTTCGCTCGGTTTGACCATCAGTTTGAGGATGGTAAGCCGTGCTTAGATCCAATTGTGTACCCAAAGTTCTTGCATAGACGACCAAAAATGTGAAGTGAAACGAGCATCTCGGTCAGATATGATGTGCAGAGGTACCCCATGACGACTTACAATCTCATCACGTATATACGAGCTAACTTTGATGTCTTGTAAGTGTCACGTATGGTATAAATGTGCCGACTTGGTCAATCGGTCAACATCACCCATATGCTATCATGTCCTCGAGAGGTTCGGGGTAGCTTTGTTATGAGTCCATGGATATGTGTTCCCATTTCCACATAGGGATCTCGGGTTGCTCAAGTAATCCACTTGGACGTTGATGTTCGGCTTTAACCTTCGTACATGTGAGGCACTTAGCTACATAAGTCGCTATGTCTTTCTTCATTCCAGGCCACCAATATTGACCACGTAGGTCCATGTACATCTTATCGGAACCAGGATGAATAGAATAACGAGTTTGATGAGCTTCGTTCATAATAAAGGTACGAATGTTATCGTGATTTGGAACCCAAATACGATTGGCGAAGTACATCAACCCATGGGTTTTGTTTCCATTGAGTTAGAAGGATTATGCTCCAACTCATCCTTCATTCTTCCTTCTTTTGTAACCATTTGTTGAGCCTCCAGGATGCTAGACTCGATGTCACTATCTATTCTCAAGTTTTGTAGTAGTACGACGGTCTCGTTGACATCTAATCGGATTTCAGTATCGAACTCACCCAAGGTGTCAAACCATTGACGTCGATCGCAAATTTCTTGGAATGAAATCATCTTGTTGTGAATTTTCCGGCTCAGTGCATCAGCTACAACGTTTGTTTACCAGGATGGTAACGAATGTCACAATCATAGTCACTAATCAACTCCACCCAACGACGTTGTCTCATGTTGAGATCTTTTTGATTGAAAACGTGTTGAAGGCTTTTGTGATCGGTGTAGACTATACATTGCGTACCATACAGGTAGTGCCTCCAAATCTTCAAAGCAAACAAACAGCACCAAGCTCGAGATCGTGTGTTGTATAATTCACCTCGTGAACCTTCAATTGTCTCGACGCATAGCTATGACCTTCCCTCGTTGCATGAGAACACAGCCAAGGCCTTGCTTAGATGCATCACATACACGGTGAAATCGTCGTTTCCATCGGGTAGGGTCAATATAGGAGCATTGCACAACTTATGCTTTAACGCTCTTCAAAAGCTTCTTCTTGCTCCGAACCCCACTCGAATGGTTTATTCTTTTGTGTCAAAGTATGAGACGGCTTCGCGATCCTCGAGAAATTGGCAATGAATCGCCGATAATAACCAGCAAGACCAAGAAAAGAACGAACTTCGGTAGGAGTTGTAGGAACACACCAATTCTTCACAGCTTCCACCTTTGCAGGATCAACGTGAATTCCTTGGCTATTCACCACGTGTCCTAGAAATTGAACTTCTTCGAGCCAGAAATCACACTTCGAGAACTTTGCGTACAATTGCTCTTTCTTTAACAACTCAAGAACCAATCTCAAATGCAGCTCATGATCGGTGTTGGACTTGGAATAGATAAGTATGTCATCAATGAAGACGATCACAAACTTGTCTAGATAAGGCTTGCATACTCGGTTCATGAGATCCATGAAGACAGCAGGAGCATTGGTTAAACCAAAAGGCACATCACATAAACTCATAGTGTCCATAACGAGTACGGAAAGCGGCTTTTGGGATGTCATCCTCATGAACTCGTAATTGATGATATCCAGAACGTAGATCAATTTTCGAGAATATGGCAGCTCCTGAAGTTGATCAAACAAGTCATCGATGCGAGGAAGAGGATAACGATTCTTGATGGTAAGTTTGTTAAGCTCGCGAATAATCGCACATACGAAACGATCCATCTTTCTCTCACACGAAAAGAACAGGTGCACCCCAAGGCGAAGAACTAGGACGGATGAAGCCTTTCTCGGACAGCTCTTGCAGTTGACAAGAGAGTTCTTGCATTTCCGATGGTGCAAGCCGATATGGTGACTTGGCCACGGGGTTTGCTCCCGGTACAAGTCATTTTAAACTCGACTTCACGCACGGGAGGTAAACCACTAAGGTCATCGGGAATACTTCAGGAAAGTCTCGTACGATAGGGACATCCTTAAGTTCTTTCCCTTTGACTTTCGTGTTGACCACATAAGCCAAGAAGGCCATATACTTCTTGTTTAAGCACTTTCGGGCTTGAGTGCAAGACATGAGTTTAAGCCCTTTGAAGATTTTTCACCGAACACCTTCAACGTATCTCCAGAGGGTAACGGTATACGAATGCACTTCTGAAACAAATGATCTCGGCATGGTGTTTGGCTAACCAATCCATACCAATGATGACGTCAAAGCTCCCAAGTTTCATAGGGATAAGATCGATAAGAAAATCATGCGTGTCAAGACTTAAGATGCAATCACGAACGATACGTCAACGGTAATTGGTTCTCCATCGGCAACTTCAACAGTAAGAGGTCTTTCTAGTTTCGTATGTGGCTTAGCAAGTATGGATTCAAACTCTAATGAAACAAAACTTTTATCGGCTCCAGAATCAAATAGGACATAGGCATAAGTTTTGTTAATAAGGAACATACCTGTTCAATTTTAAGGTATTTAACAATACAGGTAAAATATGAAATGAATTCTATCACAAAATTTAAGGTGAGTTAACGTACCATTCACCACATCGTTGTTTGCTTGTGCTTGGTTAGCGTTGATGTTGAAAGCACGTCCTCGGGCTTGTGGAACATTACCCACAGACGAGGGCATTGTGGGCGAAAATGCCAGGTTCCCACAGTTGTAGCAAACACGGTTTGTGACCACAGCGGCATTGTTAGGTGCACGGTGGCAAGTCGCCACCAAATGACATATTTACCGCATAAGGTGCAAATGCGGCATGGTTGATTCCCCGATGATGATACCTACACGTGTTGCACATCGGTTGAGGACCAGCATAAGCCCTAGCCCCAGGCACTTGTGCCACAGGTGTAGCGCAGGTACAAGTTGTCTTTGGGTTGTTTGGGTGCAGCCACGACATAGTTACGCGCCGGTGTGAACTTGCGCTTCTTGTTGTTGTTGTGGCTGTTAGACGGTTCAGCTTTGGTCTCCTTAACCGCCTCGGTAGCCGTCTTCTCCACCTTCTTTGCACCCTTCACAGACTGGTGCCCGCTCTATATGGTTCTCGGTGAGTTGAGCGGTGATTGTAATGGCTTCTACCAGGTTGTGGGTCGGCTACCCACCACAGCATCTTGAATTTGGGGTGGTACACCCTTAATGAACTTCTCGATGTTGCGGGGAACAGTGTCGACCATATGGGGCAGCAGTATACTCAACTCATGATGCCTAGTTGAGTAGGCCAAATGATCACCATCATTTTGTTTCAAATTCCAAAACTCTTCTTCCAACTTTGAAATTCACTTCTTGGGCAGAACTTCGCAATGGCGATGTTCTTGAACTCTTCCCATGTAAGTGCTAGAATGGCATCGGGTCCACGATTCCTCTTCTCGCTATTCCACCAGGTAAGAGCCCTTTGTTGGAACATACTAGTGGCATAACGAACCTTGAGTGCATCGGGACACTCACAATAATAAAGGTATTCTCCATGCTTTCAAACCACTCAAGAAGGCCAGTGGCTCCTCCTTGCCACTAAAACTAGTGGGCTTGCAAGAGCTGAAGTGTTTGAAGGTGCAAGTTTGATTATTCCCGTGTTGATTGTTCCCGTTTTGATTGTTGCTATTTCTCCATGACCATTTCCATTGTTGCTAGCGTTGGTCATTAAGGTGCTATTAAGTTCAGCAACCATGGTCGGAATGACAGCAGCCATTTGTCGAGCAATCATGGCGGCTAACTTACGATCGGAACTTCCACGCTTTCCATGATGACGAGACATGCTGGAATATACAAATGAGTTAGATATGAGTATTGGAATAACAAGGATTAACGCTCAACAAGGATAAGGCAAAAAGTTGTAAGGCACATGGAATGGTTCCATTTGGTAACGCATTACCATTTGGAAACGTTGACACGTCAAGGTAAGTTGACCCACTCGCCTTAGAAATTTGTGTATGTTGACCATGGTTTATCACTCATCCCAGAAATCCCCAGGTAAGCATAACTAGTCCCGTAGGATTTATGCGATATGCTTGCCTTAGCCCGAGGGCCTTTTGCCAGGAAATCCAGAATATAGGTGTCCATGTGTCACACAAATTTCTTAGGTTTATGAAATCAAAACCATGATGAGATTTACATAGATTAGACATAAGTCTAAAGATTTAATTCTTAAGCATAAGTATACGATCCACGTTTTGACGAGAATAGATTAAGAAGTTTCATTTGTCGGGGAGAGTCAATGAGTCAAAGTTAGGTTTAGGGAGACAAGTAACAAAATTTAGAACACAAGGCAACCTATGCTAAGGCACACATTGCACATAATAAAGTATAGCATTATGTAGCATGTAACAATATATATATTCCTAAGAATATAAATATATCCTATGAGGTTCATGCATAAGCTATAGTCTAGGTCACCATTACTAATAACCTAAATCCCTATAGTTATGGCTCTGATACAAATCTGTCACACCCCAACCTTGACGGCGGAAACGTCGAGATGTGAGGGTTAAGATTGTTCACAGCCACATAACGCTATATTAAATTTTAAATTAATATCATAAGGTCTTGAAATAAATACAATCATAATTCCCAAACAGTAATAAGTTCGAATGCAACAAAACATAAGTAAACTTTTATTTCATTTACTAGGTCCAAATCCTAGATTATGGCATGCTTCAAAAAAGATCACTTAAAGCTTGAGGTTGACCTGAAACATGATAAAAATAAGAGTCAACTAAAATAGTTGGTGAGTTTCCAAGGTTTTCATACATAATAAGAAAAGAAAGTTACAAGTAGCAATTCATGTCATAGGTTATAAGCTAGTAAGGTTATAGAACACATATCGTTACAACCAAACCTCGACTTGATTACAAGTATAAAAGATTGGCTAAGTGAATTTGGTTCCCTAGTGCACAAGCATACGGCTCCTAGGAGTCGGCAATACATCGACTTTAGCACCAAATAGGCTTGTCAGGCCCAAAGATCTAAGACGTCGCCAGGCTAGCATAGTTAATGATTGTAAACAAACTATGTATCTCATATAAACACTTACAATAACAAATAACCATGACAAAATAATAAGTTGAATTGCACGTGATTTACAAGTCTCAAACGTGTATAAGTGTATCATGTATAAGCTATCATGTTTCACCCCAAGTTGGTGTAAAAATATGAAAAAGGGGCAAGAAAACTCACGTGATAATATGTATATAATGGAGATTATTTAAGAATAGTAAACGTCGTTCCAAGATGAACGTCACAAGGCACCTAAACATATGTAATTACAAGATTTAAGTTTAATAATTGAATTATTGATTAACGAGAGTTAAAATTTCGAGTGGAGTTTGAGGATCTTTGTAGTCGTCTAAAAAAATGTACAAAGAAATATACCATTTGTGTAAATTATTATAAAAAATAACATTAATCATCGATAATAACTAGTGAAGTTTAAATATAAACTTGAATAAATATTTGAAATAATCAAATTTAACGATAATAACTTAATAGTAATATCTGGACCAATAATAATTTATTAATTATCATTCAAAGTCCATTTTAATAGAAATTATCCAAGAACATCCTTTGTTAAAATTCTTTTTTTTTAAATTAATTAATTAACTTTAGAAAAATTATAGAAAATAATTTGATGTCTTTGAAAAATATTAGAGTTTACAAAAACCCTTTTTATATTTATTAAAAATTTTCTATAATTTATTTAAGGGCTGAAAAGCCTTAAAAAATGTTTGAGGGTGCCGGGTTCGAACCCGGGACCTCTAAGTGGTGATGAGAGCGTTTAACCAGTGAACCAAGGCATCCAGCCGCGGTAGATCTTGGTTTTTAAACATTAAAAACCCATATAAACAAAACCCCCAATTTCATAAGAACCCTAGAATCGATTTGATTCCAATTGAACATCGAATTGATATGATAATGAAATCAATCATAGGGCTTTTGATTAGCGAATAAAAGAGTGAGTGGGTGTATTAATTACCCTAATGAAGACTGGATTGACGAGGTCGAGTGTGGAAGAACTCGCGGCTGAACTCGAACCTGATTGAGATGCAAATGGTGATGGAACCCGAATTAAATTGAATGTAGCTTCAGAAGAAGGTCTGATTTAAGATTTCCAATCAATTCAGGTGAAAGTGTGGAGAAGGAGGGGTTCAGTTGTGTGAGAAAACTCCGCGAGTGTGGTTAGTCGTTTGTATTGATTTCAGGGCTTAGGTTGAAATTGTACTTAGAAATCGATTAGAAACGTTTAAACGATTGTGTGGGTTCAGTTAATTGATATTATCAAGCTTTAATGGTCGTACGTTGCGGGTTGATGATCGACCGTTACCCGACCTTGTACCCACTCGCATCCGATGTTAAAGACCAATTAAAGTCCTTTAATGGGTTCGAATCGACTTCAAGAACGGTTTGGAACAGTTTCGGGATCAAGAAACGACCTGTTTTTGATGTTTAAGGGGTCGCCGGAGCCGGCCGGATCTTGGCCGGAAATGGTGCCGGAAAAAAAGGGTCGAGAGGGAAAGGGGGTTTGGTTTTAAATAATTACACAATTGGTCCCTCTAGTTATTATTTAACATTTTATGCTTAAAAGTTCCATTTAAGTTTCTAAAATGACAAATTAACCTCAAACTTAGTTTAAGTTTATAATTTAAATATGGTTAAGTTTATTAATCTTTATTATTAGTAATCTTATTATTACTAATACTATTATCAATATTATTATTTATTTTTTAATATTAACCTTATTATTATTATACATACTTAACATTTCATGAAACCCAATTACAATAAATAATAAACACAAACAATCACGAAAGTTTAAAAATTGACGAAGATAACCTTTGTAAGAGTAAACGAAGTTAACTTTTAGTTAACGAAAATACGAAATGTTACAACAAGTACCCTTGTTGTCGGGTGTCGTCATGACACGCTTGTCATCATTTATTATAACATGCCACCTCGAAGAGTTACCCGCAACAAAAGTGACGGAAGTGAAGCCCCGAGGGGCAGAGGTAGAGGCAGAGGCAGAGGTAGAGCACCGAGAACAAATGACGGTCCTGCCAATAATAATCAGGAAACAGGAAACTCTGATATGGCAGCTCTGATCGCTTAATAGCTGGTCGCACTGATTCCGACTATTGTGGCCAAAGTGAGCAATGCTCTTTAGAATCACCCCCTACGGGGATGGTGGCAATGATAATGAGGATAATGGGAACCCGACTGGAAACGAGAGTAATCAGGAGACCGGGAATGGTGGAACAGCTGGTAATGAGACTGGGGTTGTTAATTCTAGAAGGGGATGTTCATACAAGGAATTCGTGGCCTGCAAACCGAAAGAGTTTGATGGCAAAGGTGGAGCGGTAACGTTGACTAGGTGGCTTGAGAAGATGGAGGCAGTAATTGATATCAGCGAATGCCTTGACAGCCAAAAGATTAAGTACGCCACGTGTTCACTACAAGGCAAAACACTAACTTGGTGGAACACTCAGGTTCAGGCTAGGGGAAGAGAATCAGCAATGCAAATGTCGTGGGATGAGTTTAAGGCCCTAATCACTGAGGAATACTGTCCGCGCAACGAGATGCAGAAACTTGAGCATGAATTCTGGAATCATGCTATGGTAGGGGCTGGGCACGCAACTTACACTGACCGTTTTCACGAGTTGGCAAGATTGGTTCCGCATCTGGTAACTCCGGAATCAAAAAGGATTGAGAGGTATATTTGGGGACTTGCGCCTCAAATCCGGGAAATGGTAACATCAGATGCTCCTCCTACGATTTAGAGCGCAATTCTGAAGGTTGGCGCTCTAACTGATGAGATGGTGAGATCAGGGGTATTGGGTAGGGGAGCAGTGAAAAGGAAAGATGTTGGGGAAACGAGCCGGTCGAGTGCCGGGAAATTTGATAAAAGGGCCAAGACAACCATAAACTTTGTGGCTGCGAATCAGGGCAGGAGAGAGTATGTTGGGCTGCACCCCCAATGCGACAGGTGCAACTTTCATCATCCCCCAGCGATGCCGTGCCGGGTGTGCGTAAACTGTAGACGCCCAGGACATCTAGCAAGAGACTGCAGAGTGGCGTCGAATCTGGTGGCACCAGTCAACGCGGTTAACCCCGCTGGAAATGCCAGAGGCTGTTATGAGTGTGGAAGCCTCGATCACTACAGAAACATGTGCCCCAGACTAAATCGGGCACCGGGTCAGCAAGGGAACAACCAGCAACCAGTGATGGCCATACCTGGAAATCAAGGCCCGGCAAACCAAGGAAATACGGCTCGGGGACGTGCATTTGTCATTGGAGCCAACGATGCCCGTTAGGACCCGAATGTTGTCACGGGTACGCACTTACTCAATAATCACTTTGCATCTATATTATTTGACACTAGAGCAGACAATAGCTTCATATCCTCTGAGTTTGTGAAATTGCTTGATTTGAGTCCTAGTAGGCTAAAACCTAGCTACTCTGTAGAAATGGCCAATGGTAGGGTTGTTCAGGCTGATGAAATCATTAGAAAGTGCTCGATGATATTGGAGGGCCATGCCTTTGATATAGATTTGATACCCTTTGAGTTAGGAAGTTTCGACGTGATTGTGGGAATGGATTGGTTGTCGAAACACGGAGCTGAGATTGTCTGTCGGGACAAGTAGTACGAATCCCTGTGCCAAACGGGGAGGTACTCAGAATTCAAGGAGAACGACCGGGAAGGAATCTAAAGCTTATCTCTTACATGAAAACACGCCGAAGTTTACAAAAGCAGTGCTACGCTTTTCTGGCTCATGTGGTAGAAAAGAAAGAAGAGGAGAGGAAATTAGTAGATATTCCAGTGGTACGGGACTACCCAGATGTATTCCTCGATGACTTGTGTGGTTTGCCTCCTCCACAACAGGTGGAATTTCGTATAAAATTGGTTCTTAGAGCTACACCGGTAGCAAAGACGCCATATCGGTTAGCACCATCTGAAATGCAAGAGTTATCTAGTCAATTACAAGAACTACTAGAGAAGGCATTTTTTTTTATTCGGCCGAGTCACTCACCATGGGGAGCACCGATATTATTCGTCAAAAAGAAAGATGGGTCGTTCCTCATGTGTATCGATTACCGTGAGTTGAACAAGTTAACCGTGAAGAATCGGTATCCTCTCCCCAGGATCAACGATCCGTTTGACCAGTTGCAGGGAGCTTCGTATTTCTCCAAGATCGATCTTCGTTCTGGATATCATCAACTAAGGGTTTTTGAGGAGGACATACCAAAAATAGCGTTTAGAACTCGTTACGGGCACTATGAGTTCTTGGTTATGCCATTTGGGTTGACTAACGCACCAGCTGTGTTTATGGACCTAATGAATCGGGTGTGTAAACATTACCTGGATAAGTTTGTGATTGTATTCATAGACGATATACTTATCTACTCCCGATCGAAGGAGGATCATGAAGAACACACTGTTACGGGAAGAGAAACTTTTCGCCAAGTTCTCGAAGTGTGAATTCTGGTTACGGGAAGTGAATTTTTTGGGTCGTGTGGTTAACGAGGATAGGATTCATGTAGATCCTGGCAAGATTGAAGCGGTGAAGAAATGGGATACACCCTAGACACCTTCAGAGATACGACAATTCTTAGGATTGGCCGGGTACTATCGTCGCTTCATCGAGATTTTTTCAAAGATCGCTCAACCATTAACATTGTTGACTCAGAAAGACAAGAAGTTTGATTAGGGACATGCACAAGAAAAAGTGTTCCAAACGTTGAAAGAGAAGCTGTGCAACGCACCGATATTGTCCCTCCCAGACGGAACTGATGATTTTGTGGTATACTGCGATGCTTCACATCAATGATTGGGATGTGTACTAATGCAGAAGGATAAGGTGATTGTCTACGCTTCGCGACAACTTAAGGTGCACGAAAAGAACTACACAACTCATGATTTTGAGTTGGGCGCTGTAGTATTTGCACTCAAGATATGGAGGCATTACCTATATGGAACCAAATGCATCATATACACAAATCATAAGAGCCTCCAACATATCCTGGATCATAAGGAACTTAATATGCGTCAACGACGCTGGGTAGAGCTTCTTAGTGACTACGATTGTGAAATCCGGTATCATCCGGGGAAAGCTAACGTGGTGGTTGATGCTTTAAGCCGCAAAGAACGCGTGAAACCACTATGTGCTCGAGCTTTGGGATTGACTATTCAAACGAACTTGAAAGCTCAGATCCAAATTGCATAAAGTGAGGCGTTGAAAGAGGAAAACCTTGCGGGAGAAGAATTCTGAGGGTTGGACAAACAGATGATTTGCAAGGACGATGGTGTACATTACTTCATGGACCGTATATGGGTACCCAGATGGGGAGGTGTACGTACCTTAGTCATGGATGAAGCACACAAGACGCGGTATTCTATTTATCCCGGTGCAGACAAAATGTACCACGATCTTAAGGATCTGTACTGGTGGCCAAGCATGAAGAAAGACATTGCTATGTACGTCAGTAGATGCTTGACATGCTCGAAAGTTAAAGCTATACAACAGAAACCATCGGGATTATTACAGCAACCTGAAATTCCCGAGTGGAAATAGGAGAACATAGCTATGGATTTTATTACCAAACTTCCTAGAACGAGCAGCGGACATGACTCGATATGGGTCATTGTGGATCGAATGACGAAATCAGCATATTTCTTGCCGATCCAAGAAGAATAAAAGATGGATAAGTTGGAAAGGTTGTACATAAAGGAGGTTGTGACAAGACGGAGTGCCGGTGTTGATCATATCCGACCGTGACAGCCGGTTTACTTCACGATTTTGGCAGACACTACGGAAAGCGATGGGCCTTCGAGTAGATATGAGTACCGCTTATCACCCCCAGACAGATGGCCAAAGTGAACGAACTATAAAAACACTAGAAGACATGCTGAGAGCGTGTGTAATTGACTTTGGTGGTAGTTGGGACACTCATCTACCGCTGATTGAGTTCTCTTACAACAACAACTACCATACCAGCATTGGATGTGCTCCGTTTGAAGCGTTGTATGGAAGGAAATGTAGATCACCCGTTTGTTGGGCCGGATTGGTGAAAGTCAGTTAACAGGCCCAGAGATCATTCAAGAAACAACCGAAAAGATTTTCCAAATCAAAGATAGACTAAAAGCAGCCAGAGATCACCAAAAGAGCTATGCCGACAACCGTCGGAAGCCTCTAGAATTCAACGTTGGGGATCAAGTTTTACTCAAAGTCTCTTCCTAGAAAGGAATTTTTCGGTTTGGAAAGAAAGGGAAGTTAGCCCCAAGATACGTAGGACCGTTCGAGATTACAGAAAGAATTGGTCCAGTGGCTTACCGATTAAGGTTACCACAAGAACTCAGCGGCGTACATGATACTTTCCACGTGTCGAACCTCAAGAAGTGTTTGGCTGATGAATCACTTCACGTACCAATTGAGGACATCAAAATTGACAAAAAACTTCATTTCGTCGAGGAACCTATTGTGATCATGGATCGAAAGGTCAAACAATTGAAGCGTAGTAGAATACCATTGTTCACGTGAGATGGAATTCAAAACGAGGGCCAGAGTTCACATGGGAACGGGAAGATCAGATGGAACTTAAATATCCACATCTATTCGAGGATGACACTCTTGGACCTAACTTTAGCTGAATTTCGGGACGAAATTCTCTCAACTGGGGGATACTGTGACATCTGTCACCTTAAGGTCCATCAATTAACGTGGTTTTCCGTTAAATTTTCTTTGACCATTCATTTCTCATCTTTATTAACTCCTTGTGTGGATATCATACTTGCTTTATTATCTTTGTGCTTGTGCTTCCTTCATGAACGTGTGCTATACTTAAAACTTTTACAAATTTCATCACCGTTATCACTAAATATATCATTTTTATATAAAATCATTGTCATTAATAAAACCATTTTAAGTTCCAATTATCATTAAATACATTTTCAACATTAATATAACAAACGTTTTTAAAGTCGTTTTCAACCGAAACAAACTTTGGGAACTCGGGGGCTAAGTGCAAGGACTAAAATTGACATTTTGCAAACTTGGAATAGGTATAAAAACCCATTTTCCCAGCCATTCTTCATTCTTCTCACTTCTTCTTCTTCACTTCTTCTTCTTCATTCTCTTCACTTCACATCTTCTTCTTCTTTGCACCAAAACCGCCCCGTTTCGTCTTGTTTTCGTCGTCTAGACTTCATCTACAACCTAGTCTACTCCATCCTTACAGGTAGACGAACTTGGTTGTCCTTTTCTTGCTTATTTTACTGCTGTCCATTTCTAGGGTTTCGGGTGTTCGGGTTCAACCCGAACACATGAGGTCGTGTGGGTGTGTGTGATGTCTTTTTGCGTGTGCTTCTTGTTTGTGTGTGTTTGTAGTGTGTTTCTGGAAGTTCTTGTTGTGTAAAACTCGTGCTCAGGGCAGCCGAAGGCTGCTCTGACTTCAGCAGTCGCGAACCTGCAGTTCAGGCGACTGGGTCTGTCATGCGACTGAGCCGTGCGACTGGGTGAATCGTGCGACTGAGTCATGCGACTGTGTCATTCGGGCGACTGAGTTGTACGACTGGGAGGTCATGCCACTGAGTCGTGCGATCGAATGAATGCGTGCGATTGAGTCAATGCGGATGAATGATGTGTGAGATTGAGTCAATGCGGATGAATGTTGTGTGCGATTGAGTCATGCGACCGAATGAATGTATGCGATTGTGCGTGTATCGCACGACTGAAGGCCAATCGTACGAATGAAGGTTCAATCGTATGAATGTAGCTGATTCATGCGAATGAAGGTTGATTCGTGCGTATGGAGGTTAAGTCGTGCGATTGGGTGTTGTGTGGTACGACTGAATGCTAGTCGCACAAATGAAGGCTCAATCGTACGAATGAAGCTGATTCGTACGAATGAGGTTTGATTCGTGCGAATGGAGTGTTGAGTTGGGCATCTGGTCCTGTTGTGAGATTGAAGTTGTTGTGTGTGTGAATCCCTTCTGTTTGACGTGTGATGTTGAGGTAACATTAACACAGTTGTCATTGCTTGACCACAAAGACTAAAGTCAACGCTATCAACATGCAAATACTGTTCCAAATAAAATCAACCTAACATTTTACAATTATTAACAACCCATTTGGGACTACAATATTTAACAAGCACTTTCTCTTATAACAATGGGATCTTTACACAAATATCATCGGCAATGGCGACTACTTCTAGTACTTGGATCTACATAAGATCTAATACGTGTGTCTGCTTGTGTGTGTTACCCGCGACCGACCTGATACAACCCGAACCGACCGAACATTACTATTTGCTTTATACATATCATTAATGCTTAACAATAACTGTCAATAGGTGTTTGACCGTTCATTACATATAACATTTGGGAAACTTGATCATTCATACTTACCACCT
Source organism: Flaveria trinervia (assembly GCA_025506515.1). Taxonomy (NCBI): domain Eukaryota; kingdom Viridiplantae; phylum Streptophyta; class Magnoliopsida; order Asterales; family Asteraceae; genus Flaveria; species Flaveria trinervia. The sequence goes on along the minus strand of CM046448.1, from coordinate 102,656,584 downwards.
AACAAGTGAGTTTCGTGGCCCTTTTTTATGCTTATACAACTTTTCAATCATTTACAAACTTGGGGAAAAAGTGTGCTCACCCATTTTCATTATGCTGTACAACTTACATACAATTTACATACTTGGAATCAACGTGTTTCTGTCTTGTGAGTACTTATCTGATACATGCTTGAGTCTCCTGTGTGGTTCTTTCTTACAACCATTTAATTCCAGTGTGGGAACCGACGGATAGGTATTGGTAGTACTACTGGGTTGACACCCCCACCCTCGTTTGTTGGTATACTAGTTAGTACCAACAGTCTCCAGGAACGGGCCTTGGGTGAATATATTTCGACAAGATTCTGTGTGTACGTCGTTAGGTTTGGTTGTAAAACTCATGTCATGTGATTTTGTTTACTTATAACTGTATTCACGGTATTCCACAACAATTATTATACAGCATCAATTACTTATTTACAATTTAAACCTGCGAGCTCACCAACAATTTTGTTGACCATTTTGAGCATATCATTTCAGGTGACAACACTAATTGAAGATCTAGGTGTGCTGCCTTAGTGGAGACCCTAAGATGTATTTTTGAGACTAAACATACTTGATAATCATACATTTTGGAAAACATTTTTGTAATCTGTTTTAAACAACATTATTCATTTAGCACTTGTTCCCGGGTTATGGAAATTACATTACAATGTTATCTTCTTTGTTTTTGTGAATCATATGTCATGTTATGCTTATGGCTATATTATCGTGAATATTGACTAAACACGACACAAGTCCCCTTGTTGTCGGGTGACGTCATGACACGCTTGTCATCATTGATTATATTGCATCTCTAATGCTTACCATGTGTTATGACGATCCCGTCTCGTTACGTCCCCGTGTTTCCGCTCTTAGCAGGGGTGTGACAGTTACACTCGAAACATCTTGTTATTTTGACTCGTTTCTTCATTGATTTTGTTTCTTTGAATCTTAAAATCATTATCCCAAATCTCTTAACGACCCTTAATAATCTTTCCGAATGTCTTCCCCTCAAAACCGAACTTATCCTGAAAACCTATTACAATGATGCACTTATTATAAATTGAATCCTTAATCATAACAAACACGATTCTCGTATTAACTTTAAGGTAATAAAACTTTGAAACCCCAAAGACATAATTAAACAACAATCAATCATCCTTAAACCCCGTAAAAGTTGTTTCATTGAAAAGCTTTTATGAATTCCATATTCCATCCAAAAACATCGTGAACTTATCTCTGAGTCTTGTGTCACACCAATACTTAGTGCTTTCCTCGAGACAAAACCTTCCCAATTACCTTGAAACATTTAAACTGCAAACGTTTATCAACTAAAAATTCTAAATTAATAATCTTGTACCCTTTGTCAAGGGACATATAAAATCAGGAACTATGGCACTCAACAAACTTAAGCATATCAACACATCATACTTAAACTCATTGAATTTAAATGTTCCAGTGTCACTTGCAAACGTGACAAAATCCAAGTCTCTTCGTATCCTTGAAATTAATCTACTTGTGATTAAATTTCGGGACGAAATTTCTTAAAGTAGGGAAGACTGTAACATCCACCCATTTTCAAGACTTAAACCTAAACCCGAATTCGTTTGAGTCTATTTTAGAAATCAAACTCACTAGTTAGCAACTTAATTTATTTTATATCTTTCATATACAATAATTTTCATTTTTTTAAAATCTATTTATTAAATTATTTAGCATTTTGTAAAAATTTTGTGATTTTAAAATCTATAAAAAAATATAAAGGTTGTTTGTTATTTATGACTTCTAATTATAATATAAAATTAAATTTTAAAGTTTTTATAAATATTAAAAAGGTTCATAAAGATTTTTCTAAAAATAAAATTTATTAGTTAACTAAATATGATTTTACAAACTTTAGGGTTTGAATTGCAAATCTTAAAACTCAAATTAAAGAGTTGTTACATAAAATAACAATGGATTAAAGATCAGGGACTAAATTATAATTTGTTTAAAACCAACCCAAACACCCCCACCCCGTTTTTCCGGTACCGAGCTCCGGTGAGGCCGAAACTCTCGGCTCTCTGGGTTTCAACCAAAAATATCGGTTTCTAACCGTTCATGGAGAGTATTCGAACCATTACATGCGTTCTAATTAAGTTTAACATCGGTTACAAGAGCGTTCGAGCTCGAGTAACCGTCGACCATCAAGCATTCAACGTTTGGGAATTAAACTCTAATAATAATCAAATTAAATGAATCTACACGATTGTTTATCTCTCCTAAACGTTTACTACTTCCAATTTCACTTGAAACACACACAAACATCGAGTTCGACCATCACCCCATTCTCGACCTGCAACAGTGTCGTATCCATGTTCGAAACAACTTGCATCAAAATTTGTAGAGGGCTTTCAATCATTGAGTCTAGAAGAAGTTTCTTGTGCAACGAATTTGGGTATCATCAACGTTTGCAACATGAACCCTACAATGCCCAGGTCACGACTATTCTTCAACCGGTGATATCGAATTCAAACAACTTTCGATAAATTAAACACATACATATACTCGAAATTACATGGGGAATCAAAGCCCCATGTCTATTTCTGTAAACGTATTTGATTTGATGTTCAATTTGGGTCTAAATCAAACTAGGGTTCTTGAGTGATTTGGGGGTTATTTGAAAGATGATTTTTATTACTTGATTGTAATTTGAAACAAGTTCTAGGCTTTAGCCCAACTGGTTACCACCTTACATTATTAAACCGGAGGTCTTGGGTTCGAACCCAGCCTCCGACATCTATTTTTTTAAAGCCAAATTTATATATTTTGAACTTCAAAAATTATACTAATATATTTTTAAAATCAAAGTAAAAGTTATTTTAATAACTAAAATATTTCAGAAAATATTAAATTAATCTTAAATTTATTAAAACTTATGATTTTAAATTAATTATTTTTTTAGAATAACAAAGGTTATAAGACATTATTAATTCTTTGATGTAATTTAAATGCTAAAAATATATTAAGGTTCAAATTTAGTTTATTTCAAAACATTATAAACTTATATGTTAAATAACTAATTATTCATCTAATCATTTAAGTATGTTATATCATAATTAGTTAATATAGTTATTCATTAACTTTTATTTAAATTCTTGAAATTTATAAAACAATATAATTTGTTTTATTCTTATATTATAAATCATTTAAAAGCTCCAAAACTTTATAAAATGATTTTAAATAATTTTATTTAAATAAGTCTTTAGCTAATTCTCTTTGTCAAGTTTTAAATAATTAATTATTTCTTTTCATATATTAAAATTATTTCTATTAAATCAATAACTTAAATTATTAAAATATTTTTAATTATTCTTGGACTTAATTGATTTATATTATTTTTATTAAACCAAAATATAAACAATTCATTATTTTACTTAATTATTTAAACCCCCAAATTCCAATTAAAACCCTAGTTCACGTCTCACTTTTAACCTTATTACTAAACTTAATCTTGGAATCAATACATTTAGGTAACTTGTAAAAGAAATCGTTGGAGCCTCGTTTAATCTCTTATCATCATTCTTATACTTATTTTCCAAGAGAGTTTCCAATGTGAGTTCTCCATGCCCTTTTTTACTTTATTTCACACCTTTTGGGGTGAAATATGTTAACCTTATAAACTTATACTTGTAAACATCTTGATACTTGTAAATACACATGCAATTCATCTTTACTTTTTGTCATGGTTATTTGTGTTATTGTAAGTCTTATATGAGAGACATATTTTGTTTACAATCATTAACTATTGCTAGCCTGGCGACGTCTTAGATCTTTGGGCCTGACAAGCCTATTTGGTGCTAAAGTCGATGTATTGCCGACTCCTGATGAGGTATGCTTGTTCATCATGGGAACCAAGTACACTTAGTCAATCTTATATACTTGTAATCAAGTCGAGGTTTGGTTGTAACTCTATATGTTCTATAAGCTTGCTAACTCGTAACCATGAACATGAATTGTTACTTGTAACCCTTTTATATATATATATGTGTGTGTTTAAACCACGAGAACTCACAAACTTTATAGTTGACTTGTTATTTTTTAACATGTTTCAGGTTTACTACTTGAAGATCTTCTTGTGCTCATATAGGACTTGAACCTAATTTAAATTGAAAGTCATATGTTATTGGTCGTATCTTGATTGTTTTGTAATTACTTGTTTGTCTTGTAATGTTTAATGAATAATGACATATAATATTATTTCAACTTAATTAGTTACATGTGCTATGAGCAATCGTCTCCCATTCGTCCGTCCCGATGATTTCGCCGTCGGTCGGGGTGTGACACTTTTACCCTTTAAAATCCTTGAACTTTTGAGATATTTTAGTGGTCAGGGCCATGGAAATAGTAGCATAGGCTTTGTCATCGAGTTCAAATCTCTTCATATCATCTTCATCCTAGAGATGCTCAGGCTTTTGAACCATTTCACCTTTGCCAATTTTGTTTAGAGATATCTAAGGTCCATATTGATTGACCTCTAAATCTTTCGTTTTGTATATATATAACTTGATTCTCAAACTTGTATGCCTAGTTGACATAGTCATCCTCACTCAACAATCTCGGTGGCTTAGTATTAGTCCCTATCTCAGTATCAAGACTTAATGTAGCAGTAAGGTTCTTAAGATTAGGGTTGATTGCCATTTCTGAAACTTCAACTTTTAAAACATAAAAAATTCTTCAAATAATGAACTTCTCACATGACAACAAAGTGGCTTCTCGCGTGACATGTTTTGTAACCGTCTTTTGCAAAAATCTGTACTTCTCGCGCGAACAAGAGTTAATTTGTAACCGTCAAATGTGAGTAGTTTAATTCTCGCGTGAAATCTCAACTTTCACACGAATCTTAATATTTTTTCAGTAATTCTCTCTGACCAATTCGAACTTTTCCACTTAAAATTCAACAACCAAATTTTCCATAAATGATAATTGAGTTTCATTTTACTAAATTAAGTTCAGTTGTAGTCCTACTGGTCACTAATTGATTTATTTAAGGCCATTTTAAATGTTGAATTTACTAAAAAATAGAATAAAACTTCTTCAACTAGTCTTTGATCTCAAATAACTCAAATCAAGCTCAAAACCTATCAAATCAATTCGATCTTCATCTAGAAATCGAATTTTTCAGCTTGAAATGTCTTCCAAATCACTTCCAGTCCAACCAAATTGATCTAGAGCACACATGCTCTTATAACAATTTAAGAACTCATATAAATTCGATAAGATCGATCTCGTTCTAGAATCATGGAATTAATCAAACACGGATAATAGAGTGTACAATAAGAGAGAGATCAAGTATGAACACTATCACAATGTAAATAACTTCAATATTGCTAAGAGAAAATAGCGATTAGAAAGTAAAATTTCAAGTATTCTACTTATTAAACAACAAAAAACTATATTTATAATAAACTAGCAGGTCCTCGCGCGAAAACAACATCTCACGCGGATACTAAGTTCTCATGCGGATACTAAGTTCTCGCGCGCATACTAAAGATCTTCAAAAGCTTGTTTTGATTTCATGAGCCTCTATATTCAATAGTTACATTTAACATAAAGATGTTTTTTTAAGTTTTAAGAAAGACGAAAAATATAACTAAGTTGGTGATTTATGTATTTTACTAATATGTTACATTATGTACTAATAAATGTAAAACTCTCAAAACATGTATATGTATATGGTTAATTGTAGTAGATCTAGTAGAAAATACATATTTCTATGTTTGGTTTATAAATCTACTAACCGATGTATAAATTTTTTTGCTCGTATAAGGATATGTCTTGATATATTTCAATGTATGAATGTTCAATATTTACAACTTCAATGTAAATTGTTGGGAAAAAGGCTTATTTAAAAACTATAAACCGTCATCTAAAAATGATATGTTATAATATATATCTTGATAAAAATACTAGTATAATGACTTGTGTATATATTGTACATAAAGTTTTTCTTAAAATAATAAATATGATAATCACCCTCTAAAATATACATGTAATCATAATTATTTATTATCAACTTAGACGAGTTACGACTTGAGTAAAAAAACTTACTTAATTTAATAAATCTATGTACTAATACGTATGGATTACGTGATGACCATACTTATTATATTATATATTCTATATAAATGTATATTGTATAATTCTAAGAGGTATCACCAACTTTTAATCACTTAGTGTTTGCTTAAACCGTGTGCTTTAAAAACCATGAACGTTGCCCTTTCGTGTATCCACCTATGTGGGGGTGACAAATCGAGCTTAAACGACGTAAACACCTTACGTATTGTAATTGTTTGGTTGATAATATTAATCGAGTTTGTTTATAGTTTGTTGATATCACACATACACACACTTCCGTCTTATTTAATTATCAAATGTAATATTTTGTAGATATGATCATTGCGAGAACATTACATTTGATATCAGAGCAAAGTGTTGCTCTTGATACACAAATTTTCATTCCACGATCATCCATTTTAAGATGTTAAACTTGAATATTGAAGTCGTGAAGGTTTTGATCGATTTCGAAGGAGAAAAGGTGAAACCAAGGGTCAACACACATAGAATCGGTTTTGTTACATGCTATACCTGTGATCTGCATCATTAAGCTTAGTATCTTCGAGTTTATACGGTGGAAAACAAAGATTTAAGGCCGCAACAATGATTCAAACTCAAAATGTCAATTTGTTTGAAGTTTCTTTATGGTATAACTACATTTTGCGAACACTACTATAAAACCTTTTTTTGCGACAAAATTTTGCAACCAGTTTGCTATAATTCTATATTTTCCATATAGTCACGACAACTTTCCGACAACTTTCCAACAAGTGACTAAAACAAAATGAAACCTTAAAAATTCACACAAATTTACAACATAACAACTATAAATAAAAATGTTGTCGTAAATCTGTCACAAGAATGAAAAGATTTCCGAAATTTTTTTGACAAAATTCCTACAATTTATTAATTCGATGTAAATACTCAAGATATAAAATAATATATACAACGAGGAAAATAATTTTTGGTGGCAAAGTTGTCCAAGAAATTGCTACAGTTGCGACTTTCTTGCGACCAAAACATGTTTTTTATTTTTTGATTTTTGCTAAGATATTTGGAGCGACAAATTTGTGAAAATATATGTATAATTTGATTATCTTAATCCAATAATTTGCCTTTTTACAAACAGAATAAAATAAAAACATACCTTTGTGGCAAAACTGTTGCAAATCTTGCATTAGTTGTGACATAATTCCGGCACTTTTTTTATAGTTTTCTAACCATTCATTTCACATATATAAATCATTTGTGGTAAATTTATTGCAAAACTTGCATCACTTACGATAAATTTGCGACGAATTGTTTTAAATTCAATATCTCACGTAAAATAAAATAAAAACATTTGTTCTTTGTATAACTGTCACCACTTGCAACACAATTGCGATCACTTTTTCTAAAAAGTCTTATTTATAAATAAAATAGAACAAAACTATATGTACGTGGCAAAATTGTTACAACTAATTTTCCAAACAAAAGTTTATTTAATCTATTATTGTTGCAAAATTTTAGCAACTATTTATAAAAATTTTTTTAATCTAGTATCTTACCAGACAAATTCTTTTAATATAATATTTTTCTAAACAAAAGTATTTTTTGGTAGCAAGACTGTTGCAAAGTTGGAAAATTTGTCCATAATTTTTTATTTATCCTTTTCTTTGTTCGAATAGTATTTTTTTTAAATCCCCAACTTTGTGGCATTATAGAAAGTTTACTACGTTGTTTTTCGTTAACTATTATTATTATTATTATTATTATTATTATTATTACTATTATTATTATTATTATTATTATATATAATGTATTTATATATATACTATGATTGTATTTATATATATACTATTATGAGTACTAGTGTTTGAGCCCGTGTTTTGTTGCGGGGTCGTTGTACGGTAATGATGTGATTAATGTTGTACACTACAAGGTGGTAAATGGCGGATTACCCGTATGAAGATATGAAGCATGGATGCTACAACTCTCACTATGTAGTTTAAATTATTACGATATGACCAACATCCTTGTGGTTTAGGAAAATCAAGCAAAAGTTATGTTAGTTTAACCATTTAACTTAGATCAACACGAACACTGATTTGGGCCCAAGTGTGGATGAGCAAGCTTTAGGTTTTTTGGAGGTCTAAGATCGCTTATCAAAAGGGTTTCACTGAAATGGCCATAATTTGGGCTAGAAGTCTCCGTTTTGGGCCCAGGACCAGTCAAAACGACCGTTGGACCGAGGAGCACGTTTTCACAAACAGCCAAAGGCAGTTTGGGTCATCGTTTGGGACCAAAAACGGCTTATTTTATTAGTTATTTTAATTTTTGTCTTATTTTTACATTTTGTTGGACTTTGCGTTTGACCCGGTTTTTGGCCTGTTTATGTTTTGTGGCCTGTTCGAATTTGGTTTTGTTTCTTTATATGCTTGTAAGGGATGGATGAAATATTATTAAAGTTTATGATAAAAAAATGTTTTTCTCACCATCACAGTGTGTGTTAGTGTAAACCCTGATTATCGGTATTCTTTGTGAATCAACGATAGTTAGAAGAAATGTTACTGGTATTCTCGTGAATCAACATGTTCAATTACCTATCTTTCTATTTCCAACTGTATCAAACATGATCATGCTATGATGTGTTGCTATTTGCATCATCTGAGTGTTATTAACATCAAAATATGAGCAACATAGGAATGGTTACTACTGTTCTTTAAGCATCAAACAAAAGAGCACCATTTGACATTAACATACACAAATCAATTTATACCAACATAATTAGTTGCCACCTTAAAATGATAAACTATTTTATAGAAAATAAACCAAAGTGTAATTGTAACATGTTTTCAAACAATATTTATTCTGCCGAATGTAGAATTGCAGATTAAAATTAAATACAAAAATATTCTAAACAGGCCTACAGATGTTCAGTGTGATGAAGTGTCCACTTGGCTAAGAACACAACTGAGGCAAGAAATAGCAAAAATTAAAAGACCACACTTAGGGCATGTTTGGAATTACTTATTTTGATTGAAAAGAACTTTTACAAAAAAAGAACTTAATAATTTATGACTTTTGAAAAGGAGTTTTAAAAAATATGTTTGGATTAGCTTATAAACTAAAATGTTGTTGTAAAATGACAAAAAAAGACATACTTTAAAAATGAGAAGAGTTAATATGAGGTAGTAGAAGAATATAATATAAAATTAAACCAAAATGTTTTTAAAGTCAATAAGTAACTCTCCTCTTACTTTTTAAAATCTCCTTTTTATCATATATAAAAAGTCCTTTTGATTTTTTGCCAAACATCTTTTTTACTTATTAACTTCTCATAAGTTAATAAGTTAAAAGTAGATAACAATATAACATACACTACACTTAATTATTCTAAATAGTTTGCCAGATATTCCTGTTGTACGATGCCAGCCTTGTATGAACTTTAAGCTGCTAATATAAATCTCATAAATAAATGATAGATGTCACGCATAATACAACGTTAAGTATTTAGATGCTTATAATGAAAGAGTGAAAGTGGAGATTCACCTAAGGAACTTGTACATAGTTGGAACAAAAAGATGGAAGCCCAACACATCAAGAACTTCAATGATAGGAATCGGACTCGAGCAATGTCACACCCCAACCTTAACGGCGGAAACGTCGAGATGTGAGGGTTAAGATTGTTCACAGCCACATAACGCTATATTAAATTGTAAATATTATTAACATAAGTCTTGAAATGGAAATTACAATCATAAGTCTAATACAAGAAATAAGTTCAAATGCAACAAAACATAAGGTAAACTTTTTTATTCCATTTACTAGATCCAAATTCTAGGTTATAGCATGCTTCAAAAAGATCATATTAAGCTTGAGGTTGACCTGAAACATGAATAAAATAAGAGTCAACTACAAATAGTTGGTGAGTTTCCAAGGTTTTCATACATAATATGAAAAAGAAAGTTACAAGTAGCAATTCATGTCATAAGTTATAAGCTAGTAAGGTTATAGAACACATATCGTTACAACCAAACCTCGACTTGATTACAAGTATAAAAGATTGGCTAAGCGTATTTGGTTCCCTAGTGCACAAGCATACGGCTCCTAGGAGTCGGCAATACATCGACTTTAGCACCAAATAGGCTTGTCAGGCCCAAAGATCTAAGACGTCGCCAGGCTAGCAATAGTTAATGATTGTAAACAAACTATGTATCTCATATAATCACTTACAACACACAAATAACCATGACAAAATATAAAGATGAATTGCAAGTGCATTACAAGTCTCAAACGTTTATAAGTGCACGATGTATAAGTATCATGTTTCACCCCAAAATAGTGTGAAAAATGTAAAAAAAAGGGGCAAGGAAAACTCACATGACAATAAATATATAATGGCGATTAATAAGAAATAATATATGCCGCTCCAAGGTAAAACGTCACAAGACACCTAAATATATAAATGTTTCAAGATTTAGGTTAATGAGGTTTATCATTTAAACATGGACTAGGTTCCTTAGGATTTAAGAGAGTTTTTGTAAGCCCATTTTAGTTATTAATTATATATATATATATAATATATATATATATAATATATATATATATATATATATATATGTATTATTTATTTTGCAAAATAAGGAAATATTCTTACAAAATTTTAATTACATTGTTATTGGTTTGAGTATCATATAACTTTAATCGAATAAGATGTACGATTTATTAATGATTCAAGTAAAAATTTAATTTTTACATAAACTCCTTCGTATAACAATCTAATTTTTTTATAGAAATATTTAATTATTACATTTGTGAATAATTTTATATTAAAATATTACAAATTTTACAAGAATAAATTTCTAAAAAATAATTAGATGACTTTAAAAATATTTAGGGTTTATAAAATTCATTTTTATAATTATTATAAATTTTCTATAATTAATTTTAAGCCAAAAGGCTTTTAAAAAAATTACATGAGGTGCCCGGGTTCGAACCCGTGACCTCATGTATGGGGAACATTGTCTTAACCAGTGAACCAGGCTTCCAGCCGCGGTTATAACCTGGTTTTAAATCTTAAAACCATTGCGAATGAAAAACCCCAATTCCCATATAAACCCTAGAACCATGCTCGATCAAATTGAAGATCAATTCGAGTTTGTTAGCCAATTAATCATAGGGCTTTTGTTCATTAAGAAAAACCGAGGGTGATGATGTGATTTACTCACTTGATTGAGGTCGAATCGATGCCCTTTGGTTTGGAGCAGGTCTCGGCCAAGAACCGAATTTGATGGATGTGCAAAAGATGATGGAAACCAAATTGAACTCGTGGGAAGCTTTGAACAGTGTTCTTGATGCAAAACCCCTAATCAATTGGAGTTTAAAACACTCAGAAGGTGGCTCTCGTTTAGCTAGCAGGTTCGCGACGAACAGGGTAATCGAACAAGGTGAATTTGTGGGTTTCAGGTGTAATGGCACTTGCAACCGATTAGACTTAGATAAACGTTCGTTAGAGTTGAATTAATTGACTTATTATTGGTGATTAAGGCTCGAATGATTACGGGGTTTTAAGGTTTCGGTTATACATTCAATTGGAGTTTGTAACCGGTTATTAAACGCATTTAAGTGACATCTTTGGGTTCGATTCATGTTTCCGATCGGTTGCCACGATTTTGGGGGTTTCAATTCGAAAGAAAACTGAGGTTTTAGGGCCACCGGACTCCGGCCGGAGGGTGGCCGGAGTTGTGGCCGGAAAAAACGCGAGTAAGGGGTTTGGATTTTTGCAATTTGCATGTTTGACCCCTGTGGTTTTATCAATTGGCATATTACGTACAAACTTTAAAAATAAAGTTTCTAACTTTGACATTAAACCCCCCTTGTAGTTTAATAGTTGTCATTTTATGCTTAAAGTTAAATGTTAAGTTTCCAAATTGACAAATAAGCCCTCTTTACTAACCTCAAGCTTATCATTAACTAATTTGTTAACTTTTTTATAATTTGTCATTTATATTATTATTATTAATAATATATTATTATTATTATTATTATTAGTGTTAAGCAAAATAGTTCATTAACTCCCGAATTAACTCAACAAGCCCTCAAAGTTTTCATAAATGACATAAATGAACCATATAAGAATTAACAAAATTAACTTTTAATTAACGGAAATACGAGATGTTACAAGCAACGCCAGTTCAAACGCAATGTGCAAAAGTAAGATAGATTTACAGTTTGTTGGATACAGATTCACCACCAAAAAAACAATAGGTAATGATATCTAACCAAACTTAGAGATACAACACTACAGTTAGGGAATTGAGTCTAAGAACACCACCTCACGTGTCACTATTGAGCTAGCATAAACTATCAATTTAAGTCACATGCTCAGAGAAATCAACACAATTCTTCTTCATAAACTCTATGTCTATTGTTAAAACATAAGAACAATAAATATAGGATCCATACAGTAGACACATCCTAAACTTTGAAAACATAAGAACAATAAATGTAGGATCTATACAATACATACATCCTAAACTAAAGGAAACTGAAACCTATAGTACTAACTAATAAACTAAAAGTACAACCAGACAAAGCAAGTAATATTAACTACATGAAAACATGAATATGGCATATAGCACATGATCTTCAACGTGGGTTAAGGGCCAACCGGTCAAGAATTCAAATGATATCACCAGCACCAAATATTGATTGTACATCCAACTTCAAGTATTGTACCAAATACTATAAAACTTGCATGGCTACTGCATCCACATGTTGAATATAGAACATGATCTGACTGAATAATTTTAATGAACGGGTCACGTAGTATATAACACTCACTCTCTATGATATGTAAGCATTAGTCATTAACATTAAGATTTTCTCAAGGGGTCAAAATGATCGAGTTGGTAAGTGGTCAAAACAAGTAAAAGTTAGTATATGTATATAACATTAACTCTCCATGATATGTTCTGTTTGTGATGACACATAAGTCTTCAACTCGTGGAGCAATGATATCATCATACTTCCTAAAAAAAGTCAATAATCAAATATACAGAAAGATTGTGTTATAAATGGAAGTGGACAGTAGGTGAATCATTTGTTGATAAGAATAAAATAATGATAATTTATGCCAACTCAATAAACAAAAAAAGAACTTATGAGGCAGTGAGCATGCATATGATGCCAAGCAATTAAAGTCTTTGTTTTTCGATGTTTAGATAGATACCAATCAATAAGAGTATGGGTAGGTAAAATGTTTCATCTCGTAGCCCTATATTCTTCACAAACCTAAACATCATAAAACACCAAAGTTTTATAGTCAATATCCCATTGAAAAGCAAATAATAACAAGAAAATGAATGGTCCTTTTTATGAATAAGTATCAAAATATATAAAAAGTAAACATGCATAAAACAAATCAAGGTAGTTGTAGCTTAGATAGAAGATTTGTAACAAAAATGTAATGCAAAACAAAATATTTTGAAGTATAGAAAATAATGATTGTCATATGATTATTGTATAAATGAAAATTTTAAACCAAAATTATTCTTTAAAGCCTACCTTGACATCCACATTCTTTTACTTACAAATTTTAAAGGTTCTGTTTCTTATTGGCCAAAAAATCTTTTTTTCCAATATCCACTTGTTATATGCACCTCATTCTCTTCGGCTAAAGCAGAGGCCTTTAGTAAATTATATATGTAATATAAAAAAAGGTAAAAGTAAATGGTTTTATTTAATTTCAGAAAAAAACTGATTGATTTCTATGTGTATAAAAGTTCTAAAAGAACGTAGTAGTAACTGGTAAAGGGTTACATGGATCAACCGCTAAGAAGACCTTTGCTACACGTAAATGGTTGTATATAAGCTATAAATCAGAGGATCATTGTTCTTATAATCAATGTCAATGATAGTTTGATCATTTCCACTCTCCAGTTGGTTGATCTTGATTTCTACTACACAATGCGACAATCTAACTTTGATTATAAACAATAGTCTCAAGAAAAAATAAGCAGTGACAAATGGCTAGTTTGTGATCCTTTAGGCTATAAAATTTTCAACACTATATTACCTTTCAGCAAAGAGTTTCAAAGAGCAATACTTGGTTCCCTTTCTACATCATTAACACCATCTTTAGTTGTAAAGTTTTTTCTTTTAGTTCCTTTATGCTCTGCTCAATCATAACTTATGTTTCTTTTGTTTTCCTTTCCGAACTTGAGGAGCCACATAAAGTATTGGTACCAACAAGGCATTCTTTCCGAAAATATTTGTTCTTGTGTTGCTTGCTAGTCTGACAACTAGTAATATCAACACACATCACTAATGCTATAGTTCTATTTGAAATTTGACATATTGGTGACATCCTTGAGAACAACTCTTCTTTGAAAAGAAAGTTAGAGCCCACTTGTTATATGAGGACCCTCTTTAAGAGTTAGGTTGTAGAACATGATTAAATTCCTTTTTCTCCTTAGGGTGTAGTGGGGGCAGATCTTCAAATATGCCCAAAGCTGTAACACATGCTCTAGTAATCATTTTGGTGGGCTCTTTAATTTAGCAGCATGTATATTTTCTTTGTTCATGTCCATTTGCTTGTATATTTTCCTTGTTCATATCTATATAGAGGTGATTGGTGTTAGATTTGCTCTTATATAAAATCTGCAACTATAAATTTAAAACTCATGTTAGCATATCCTGGTATGGTTATTTAACAAAATAGTTGCAGCCAGTTTTGGTTACATAACTTAGGTTGTTATGTCACAACAAAAAGCCACCTGAAAACGAATTGTAGCAACATAGTTGAGCAAGATAATAGTGTAAATATTGTAACAAGCACCTTAAATCAAACAACATTACATTTTTATGACATATAACTCTAACTCATCTTAAACTATGAACCATGAAACAGATTCAAGCCTAAAATTAAACCATATTGGCCTACATCCATATCATTACCGAAAAATAAAGGCAAAACCACAACTAACTAATTGTTAATGATAGCCTGGATCTAATCATTAGATAATAAATTCGAACATGATAAAAACATAACTATAAATCATAGCCTTTTATGTCAATTTTGTAACATCAGTG
Organism: Flaveria trinervia; assembly: GCA_025506515.1. Classification (NCBI taxonomy): domain Eukaryota; kingdom Viridiplantae; phylum Streptophyta; class Magnoliopsida; order Asterales; family Asteraceae; genus Flaveria; species Flaveria trinervia. Next base: position 102,641,395 of record CM046448.1, on the reverse strand, counting down.
AAATATTTACCTCAGAACACTCAATTGAAGTCCAATCCTAATTCAAAAAGAACCTGCAAAATGGTTTCGGAAAGAGTATTAGAAACAAAATTCAAATTTTCAATAAACCCACAATACAAAAAAACTAACCTAGAATTGACTCACCATGTGAAATCTCACGAAGATGAACTAAAAACACCTAAAATCTAAACGCTTGCCATTCAAGAAGCACTATCATCAGAATTCACACAAACCCTGATTGTGTAGCTTCGACCACCTTGATCGATCGATCTTTTCATGGTATCATGAACAACCTATAAATTGAACTGCGGATTAAAGAAGGGGAAGATGGATGGTAGTGGTGGTGAATTGGTGAGGATTGAAGTCAACGACGATTCACTTTACTTCTGATTCAACCATCGATGGGAGGATAAGGGATTCAGGGTTACGGGTATATCCGAAAGAAAAATTATGTGGGAAGTCTGGCGTCTTATTTTTGGTATTAATTTACTGAACTGTCTTTCAGTTATGCTTTATAAATTATTGGAAATGCTCGTGCGTTGCGGTGGTATAGTTGTTGCATGATTTTTTGGGAATTCGATTTTAGTCGGTATCGGCTTGGTGCGTTATGACGTAAATTAAAAAATCAAAACATAATTATTGAAAAAGTTGAATAAAAGAAAATAATTATGAATATTACAAAAGTCTTTAAGATAATTATATTATCCCAATAAGAATAGTGAAAATATAGGTGGTATTTATAGTCAGAAATCACTTATTACCTAAATTTTAGGAATGTTTATTTTATGAATGTAGGTTAGAGTCTTATGATCATCAGAGTTAGTGTTTGGTGGTGATTTGCATATACCGAAGAAAGTTAATAGAGAAATTATCACCACAAATTATCATCTTGATTGTTATTAAGCTGTTAACAACTAATAAAGGAAAGGGAAAGAGGGATTAATGCTCGATCACAATTATAAAAACAACATTGAAAGTAAATGTTGATTTTATTTGACCATGTGTATATGTTTTAACATTTGTATTATAAGCAATCATATATTATACTTTATTGTAAGGGCATAAATAAAATAAAATGATTAATTTTTTAAAATTTAAGCATTACTTTTCATATGTGTTCTTAATCCATATGCAAAATTATCATTCTATCATCATCTTAATTTTATTGTAAAAAATATAGATAAATATTAAAAATTATTAAATTTATAATATGATCCTAGAAAAATATTAGTATTACAGTTATTATAATATGAAGATTTATATAAGTTATATACTTAAATATTTAAATAAAATAATATACTTAATTAAAATATTATTTAGTTATAAAAATATAATTAGTAAATATAATTTAAATATCAATTTATAGTATCATAAATAAAATAAAATTTAATGAAGTGAATTAAATAATATCATATTATTGAATAATATATTAATAATGTTTATTAAATAAATAAAAGAGACAATGGCAAAAATGCCAAGTTTTATAAAATTTAATAGATAAATTTATCATATCACCCTTAAAGTGTTTTAAAATTTTAATCAAATCCATATTCTACCATTCTTAAATATGATGCACTCATTTGTACATGTTGCTCTAAAACTTATATTTTTGATAAAATTACATATATATATCCAAAAAGATGTATTATATAGTAGTATAGATAACGTGAAATCAAAAAATAGATGCAAATTTATATTAAAAAGAACAAAATTTATAAATACCACATGAGTTTAGCCTAGTGTTTTTCTCACAACTTTACCACATGTTAATTTTTTATACTATCTAAGTCGTATTTAATATTTGGACACGTGTCATTAATAAAATAAAAATTAACAATTTAATAATACATTAAATTCTAATAGTTATATCTATATATACTTTACAAATGATAAAGTATTTTTTGATAAATTAAAAACATGCTTCTTTTTATTAAAAATATATTTTTTAAAAAAACAAAAATTTATAAAATACGAAGCTTTTTTTAATACCAAGAACTTTTAAAAATGATATCGTAAAAAGATATTAAAATAATTGAAGTGTTAAAAAATAATTTCTTAAAATAAAAGAGTTGAGTTGTAAGATGGAAGTTTGAATTTTTTTAGTGTTTTTACCTTAAATGGTTAGTTAGATTTAATTTCAATCATAGTTATATTAAAAATTATTTATAATTTTCAAATATTAATAATTAATAATTTATTATTTTCATTTAATTAGTGTAAAATACGCGTGTTTTTACATTACTTGTACGATATAACATTCAAGATGTTATCCACAGTACTATTTTACTTTTTATCCATAAAAGTATTTGTTGGTCAAAGTATGGTACCATGCCATGCTGCAGGCTAAGCCTTAACCTATTTTTAGTCTGCATGTTCCTTTTTCTGCTCATATACAGTTTATTACACGATGTTAACAAATATAATGGTTAAAGCCCTGTTCAAGTTATTTTGGATTTCAGTTTTAAAAATTATTTTGTGCCATCTTATTGTAGTTTCCCTATGCGAGTTTTTTTTTAAATTTTGTTTTTCTACTTCTTTTACGATACACTCTTTCTTATTTTCCTCACGTGTTTAGATTTTTTTTACATTCCCAAGTCATTTTTAAGGTTTATGCTCTTATAGGACAGCGTGGGTTTTCTTTCATTTTGTTTTTATTAGTGCTCATTCTCAAAGGGGCAAAACTTTTTCTTGATTGTAAATTAATGTATCATCGGAACATGTTATTTTTAATATATAAACAAATATAAGATAGAAAACTTGATTGAATGCTTTTAATGAGTTTAAAAATATTATTTAATTGAAAATGTGAAGTCATGAGTTGAAATCTCATTAGGTGCAATATGATTTTAGTGGGCCAAAGATTTTACCACAGTGAACCTTTAGGTGGTGGGTTTCCCTTGGAATGGTGGGCGATCCGGGTCACCAGCGCTGTCTGTGTTCGCGGGCGTGGGTGACCTTTCGCAAATGGGTTTACTCGGTGACCGAGCTTAAAAATTATTCTTTGACCGTTCAAAAAAAATTAAAAATTTGAAAAAAACATAATCTATAACATATAATAAAACAAATTTTCTTTTAACATTTGTCATTTTCTTTACAAACTTTTTTGCCAGTTATCATTTTCTATACATCCACATATTAATTTTCCCTCTAAGAGGGTATTATAGTAATTTAAATACTTATATAAATTTTTCATTCTTATTAAAATAAATTTTATTATTTTTTATATTTCTCTATCTTATCTATGTTCTTTAAAATACATTTTATACAAAATATTTTCTCTATCTTATCTATCTCTTATTAAAATAATTTTTTCTCTCTTTTTAAATCAAACTATGTTCTTTAGAAATACATTGTATTAAAGAAATTAGAACTTACATCTTTTAGTTAAAATCTAAATAATAAAAACTAAAAATCTTTATAATATGAAATTTTCTAAAACACTAAACCTTTTTTTAAACAAAACATTTTGAATCGTTTTGCTTTAAAAAATATAAACAAGTGAATTTTTTTATAAACAGTCTTACCAAAACAACAAGAATAATTACAAACAAGAGTTTTAAAAACATGACTTTTATAAAAAAATATTTTTCTGATATCTTAGAACGTATGTTTAAAATAAAACTATTTAGATAAGGTAGTTAAAAATAGTATAATTGTTTATTTGTTGAACTATTACATATATATAATTTTAATTATATCTTATATTAATATATTGTACTTTTACTCGTGTTTATTATTAATTATAACCCATTTAATTAATGGGTTTTAGCACATATATCTGTATATATAAAACTAAAATAAGCGTGAAGCAATTGTAAGTGTTATTATACCCACTCTCTCATTTATCTATATTATTACTAATAATATTGAATACTAAAAATATTACTCATATCATTTTTAAATTTAAAAAATGTATAATTTAATAAATTAAAAACTTATTTTTTATTAAAAAACATTTTCTAAAAACAAAATGTTATAAAATACTGATTACAACGAACATTTAAAGAAAACATTTTTCTTAAAACTAAATATTTAAAAATCACAACTTTTTTATTTAAAAATCAAATTTTTGATAAAACAAAAGTTTAAGAAAAATATATAGTTGTTTGTTTACTTAAAATAACTATTTGTACGTAATTATAATCATATTTTATTTTCAAACAGTATTTTTTTATTTATAAATTTTTATTTCTAATTAATTAATATCTTAATTTATTTAATTCGTGTAATATACACCGGATCTAACCTAATGTTTAAAATAAAAAAAACTTGATTGAATGCTTTTAATGAGTTTTAATAAAATAAACGGTAACTAGGCCTTTCCTTCCATGTTCCTACACCCCAAACTCACTTATATATATATATGTGAACTACTTTCACTCAATCTCAGAAAGTTGAGGGTTAGTGAGTAGGTGCCATATTATCATGGAGACAAATCACGTAACATGTTCTCTTTCGGTTATTATTATAATTATTATGTTACCTTCTTTGTCACACGCCAACTCCATTGTCAAGAATCTCCCTGGTTTTCATGGGGATCTCCCTTTCACTCTCGAAACGGGGTACGTTTTTTTGTAATAATTAATGTAGCCTGTAATTCAATAATAAGCTCATTAGGGTTAGATTATGTATATACATATATATATATGTATAGCTTATGCGTTTTTCAATGTTTTATAAAAAGAATACTTATATTGAGTTCTTGATTTTGCTTCCTTTGTGTGCATTGAAAGATATGTTGGAGTTGGAGCAGACAATGAGATTCAGTTTTTCTACTACTTTGTTGAATCTCAAAGAGATCCATTGCATGATCCTCTTCTTCTTTATCTCACCGGCGGTCCTGGCACTTCTGGACTGTATCCTTTCCTCTATCAGATCGGTATTTAATTATTTTGTTTTGTGTTCTTGAGGTCACACGTTCACGTCGAAAATAAAATAATTTGTTGCAGAAATGTAGGTTAAGAATGCGTATGTGGGACTGGGTTTGTACTTTGAAATCGTTAATTTGGCAGAAAAAAATATTCTAGGATTTACCTAGTATCATATTCTAGGATATGTTTTTGCTTGATTTGGTATTTACTCATGAAGTCCTTATTGGTACAAACAATATATTATCTGTAAGTGTTTTAGCATAGAGCTTTTATCATCAACTTCGCTTGATGGTTGATCTAGTGACCGATCAAGGATTTACTCTTAACTAAGAAAATTAAAACGGACGCTTTACGAGTAAAAAAAAAATTATTTCAAACCACAAAAGATTCGTGAATTCACCTACATGCAATTGATTGGAAGTTACAGGGAATTATCATAGAAATAATGACAAGGATGTCATTAAAAAAATATAGATCAACTTATTCCACACAAAAAATAGATTTATAAGTAAAATTCCCGTGTATTAATCTTTAGATAATTCAAGATATTATTGGTATTAATTAAACTATCTTTTGCAGGTCCTCTAAGCATTAATTTGATAATTCAACATGGGAGAAGCTCTCATTGGAGTTAAATCCAAATTCATGGGCAAAGGTGCATCTTTTTACCCTAACTTTTTTCACCATAAAATATAACTATTTTTTAACAATAATTCCTTTTTGTTACATAAAACAATACATATGTTTATTTTTTAGAATCGTAATGACTAATAATTCTGAAATTTTGTAGACGGCAAATGTAATATTCGTTGATCTACCTGCTGGTACGGGGTTTTCGTACGCTACAACATATGAAGCATCGAAGAGTAGTGATTCTATTTTAGCTCAACATAGTTATAAATTTCTAACTAAGGTGTTACAACTTTTATTTCTCCCTTAATACTTTGATTTAGGTTTAATTAATTGATGCTTATAATAACATGTATGTAATTGCAGTGGCTTGAGGAGCACCCAAGGTTCCTCAATAATCCTTTGTATATAACTGGGATTTCATATATGGGCATACTTGTACCGGTGGTTACTTTAGAAGTATATAAAGGTAACAACTTAATTATCATTTCATCATGTTTACTTTAGAGCTACATGAAATCAATAAAAGTTAAACAAAGTTATAAGACAACAAATACAAGTTGTTGGTCCTAGCTTAGCTAGCATTTAGCAATTTAGGCTTTTAGCTAACCTTACCAAACGTTTTTCTTTACATCTCCATTTTAAAGATATTTAAAAATCCATAGGTGATGAAAAGGGGTCGTGTTAGTCGTTCGGATGATTATATTCAATTCTGCTGCAAAACATGACGTTGATGATGTGTTCATGTACTTATTAACAACAAGATTTACTTAAAGATTCTGATGATTGTCTTCTCTTGTTTCCTTTTTTTTAATTAAATACATGGTTCATCGTCGGTAATTTACTAATATATTATAAGCCCAGGTGATGGAATATGGGTGATGCTATTTTTTCCTCTAACAGTGGAAGTTTATTAATGCTCATCCAGAGATCCCACATCACCATAATTACGTTTCTAAGTAAGCTAATATTATATGCCTAGCCATGTGCAACCGTTGACAATCATTTAATGGGATCTGTTCAGTATCTATATTTCTAAATACATTAATAATTATTTAATGGAAATTCTCTTTTTCATTTGGATATGTTTATATAAAAATTATTTTAAATTTAGAAGTGTTAAAAAAGAATTTTATTTTTAACATGTGTTTTTCTAATGTTATTAAAATTAAAATATTTTGATAATTACGTCAAATATGTTAAGTTATTGTATATCAAATTTTTTCACCATTTGTTACACACACATACACACATCATTAAGTTTTATATTTAATATCATTTCATATTGTTTTTGTCATTGTTTTCTTATATATTATAAAATGTGTTATTATTTTACGATTAAGTTTAACAATCAAAATTACATATTAATGTTATTTTACTAATATATTTTTAGGATAGGTTCAAATAAAAAGTATTTTAAATTTAAATACTGTAATATATATCTTTTATCTTTTTAATTAATAGTTGAGATTAATTTGTAGGAAATTTTTTGTTAAAGAAGTATATTAGCAATATCCACTTTTGTTTGACTTTTTACAAGTTATTCTATTTTTTTAAACATTCATAATTTTTATACACCAACATTATTTTGTGATAAAAAGTACACAATAAAAATGAATGTTTTTTTATCTTTAAAATAAGTATAATATTGTTATATAAACTTTTAATATTTTTTTTTTACGTTTTCTAAGCTTGTACATTGTTATTATGTCTTTTAGTGTTATTTATTGTGTTTTTTTAATAGTTACTGTGCTTTATTAAATACGATTGTGTTTTCTAAAATGGTTAATATGAAAAAGTATAATGATAGAATAACATTATTATGTGTCTTTAATATATATAGCATGATAATAATTAACAATTAATTAATCTTATATATGAAAAATATTGACAAAATAATATAGTGTCTAATTGTGTTTTTATTGTAATTGTGTAATTATGAACACTATATGTTTTGATAAATATATTAGTGAAACACCATCATTGTTTAGTTTTAGTTGTAAAACAAAATGATAATAATAAGTTTATATAATTTATGGATAAAGAATGATAAAAATAAAACATTATATTATTTTTAACACTATGACTTTTGATAAATGCATCAGTAAAAGTATATTATTATGCACTTATAGTTGTAAAATATAATTATTGATAGTAATTATATAATTTATAGAATCAGTGACAATAGTAACAAAAAATGATCTAAAACGTAAAATACAATAATGAACACATATAACAAATGTTGTAAAATATATGTTACAATAAACAATATGACACAATTAGCTGATTTATTTGACATAATGACCAAAATGTCAATCTCTTTAAAACAATAGAAGGATGTGTCAAACTCACAATCTTTTTTAAACTTTTTAAATTAAATATAATTTTTAATATAACCTTATCCTATTTTTTAAACTCGTCATTTTGAAAAAAACAAAATAATGTTTAGGAGTACAAAGTGGCGGACAAAAAAATACTAAGAGATAATTTATCAATGTATTTTATGTTCTAATCATTATGTATTATTTCATCATAATTTTAATATGTTACATAATTAATTTTTATTTTATCATTGTATTTTACGTAGTAAAAATATGTTCATCATTATGTTGTTTTTGAAATTCTTCATTAAAAAAACATAATTTTTAAAAACCATAATAGTGTTCAGGAACACAAAATAATAAATAAAAGATACAATAGAGTGCAAAAACAAGGCATAATGAAAGAACATAATAGTGTTATTCACTATTATGTTTCTAGACTATTTTAACAAAAATACAGTATTATTCATAAAAATACAATAACGAACGAAAAGATACAAAAAAGTTACAAAAGACAAAATGACAAGTAAAATTTATATTAGCTACAAAACATATTTTATTTATTTATTTATATAACAATATTGTACTCGTTTAAAAATAAAAAAACTTCTTTTATGGTGTAAGTTTTATATAAAAAGAACCAATGTTGTATATAAAATTTTTGAACATTTAGTGAACTTGAAATCAATCAACAAAATTAGTAATGACTTAAATATTAGAGAAAATTAAAAAATAGTCCTTATGGTTTAACCATATTGCAAGTTTAGTTTTTAGATTTTAAAAATTACAAATTGAGTTCAAACATTTGAAAGTTTGTTGCAAATTAATCCCCACCAAACATTTGAAGTCCAAAAATTGCAAATTGAGTCCGTTAGTTTTTAACGATCTAGAAACTAAATCTACAATATGGTCAAGCCATAGGAACCAATTGTGCAATTTTCTCAAAAAGTTTAAAGATTTTAAAAATCAAATAAAATAAAAAAAAAATCAAATAAAAATTAAAAAATTTCGATAATGTTTATTAAGAAATATAATAATCATTAAAACATAGAATAAATATTAAAAAGTTAATTAAAATTTAAAGCGTAAATTAAAGTAAAAATAAAATGTTTGACCATATTTGATTAATTTTTTTTTATCTTTTTGAGAAAATTACACAATTGGTCCATATGGTTTCACCATATTACAACAAATTATCAAATGTTAGGACTTATTTGCAAATTTTAAAATCTGAGGACCAAACCTTTAATATGATCAAAACACAGGAACTATTTATGTAATTTTCTTAAAATATTATTTTAACAAACTATCTTTAATAATGTGATGAGAACAATTGATTAAGCTTACTAATAAGATTGTTTCTTACATTTTTTCGAAATTTAAAAATTTTGTACTTGTACCGTCTTTTAAATTTTAATTGATATTAGTGATGTTGTGTTTCTTTTATTTTACCAAATTTACCCTTACTTTAATTTAAAATAATATTTGAGGGCAATCATGTATTAGTTAAATGAGATACGTAATTACTATAAGAAAATATGATTTCTTGATTTTATTTTATTTTCTCAAAAAATATATACTTATACTAATTTATCAATTTAATAATTAAGAAGCCAAAATACACACATTCTTAAACCTATTTATTTTGTAAAGTAAAATATCAATATTCAATTAGCAATTAATTATATTCTAGTGCAATATAGTTAATTCGCTCATTAATCTTTAAGAAAACTTAACTCAAACATGTTATTTTTTTCATACATCATGACATTTACAATTGTGTTTATACGGTATAACCCAACAAATCACAACACAAGTATGACAAAGTTAAAACATAAAACTTGAGATAACATATCTGATCTCATAGTTAACGCATTTCTTTAATTTGCAAGGCAATGAACGTGGAGATCAACAACAGCTGAATATTAAGGTAATTGTTTGTTACTTTGTTACAAACCTTTAATACCATTGTAAAACTTATTTGGGAAAATATTGGTTTACTTGACGATATGTACACCAAATTTAACTCATTGTTCACCAGGGATGTGTGATTGTTAGCCCTCTTACCGATAAATTCAGTGATTTCAATTCAAGATTTGAGTTTGCTCACAGACTTGCACTTATATCAGATGATATCTACGAGGTAATAAATTTATATCAAACAATCATGAGATTTGTCATTCTTTTGGATGTATATATAGAATGCTTTTGAACATTTAACAACATTTTACATGCATATGTAGTTATGGCAAACACGAACAAATGTCCATATCTAATTTATACATACATATCATCAAAAATGCGTCGAAACATACAAACATGCCCACCTTGTTGAAAAATAAAGTAAATCAGTGAAAATGAAATAGATACGAGAATATGAAAAAGCAAAAAAAATGTTAGTTAACAAAATTTCATGTATAAATAAAAAAAGTAAAAGGTGAGTAAGGTTTGTACATTTTAAGATAATAGAAATTGAAATGTAATTGGAATGTGTATTCAATTGCTTAAGTGAAAGAGAAAAACACCCGCTATATATATATATAAAATACATAAACCCTAATAGCAAAATTACCGTACTACCCAATAATATTATGCTTTTATTTAAGACATTGCTAATGATACGTTTATATAAAGTAGATATCTGAAGTAATTCACCTATTTCCTAACTACAAAGATAAAATCATCTGATACAAATGTACCTAAAAACCTCACAATTTTACTTATGTATATCTTGACATGTTGTTGATATGGTGTTATATTTCAGTCTGCAAAGGAAGCTTGCCGTGGTAACTATGTATATAACGATGTCAAAAACACCGCATGTGCAAACAGTCTTCAACGAGTGGATGAGGTACACATGGATCACTTTCGTTAAAATATTTATGAAAGTTGCATGCTGTGAGTCTAATGCTAATTCTAAATTTCAGTGCACAAGCAGAATTAATGCAGGAAATATATTAGACCCATATTGTGATGATGTTGATCCTGATCCAACTTGTCGGGTAAATTTTCTTTCAGAAATTCATGAAACATATGTTATGTATAATAAACACGATCGGACATACATAACGCTCGGATTTGAACTCTCATCGTTGGTGATGTGAACGGTGAATACATTATCTACCACCAGGGTGTTATAAGGAAACACACATGTTCATTTGTCAAGATGAAACTTTTGTAAATTAATATTCGAAAAAAAGAAAAATGACGAAAAAAATGATATAATTTTTCTTCTTAGGAAGCTGCTGCTATTTATTTAGAATATTTTGGAAACAATAAAGAGGTTCAGAAAGCTCTTCATGTTCGTGAGGTATGTTGTTCCCAATGACTTTATAACTTATGACATTATTTAAAATTTTCATCGACTTGCATTTCTAATAATTTAACATTCCTATTTTATTTTTATCTTTTAGGGGACTGTAGAAAAGTTTGAGAAAACTAATGAAACAATTCACTACGACTTGAAGAAACAAAACACTGAATGTTACGCATATGATATCTTTAGTAGCATTAGCTACCATAAAACACTTCTTTCAAGAAATTGTCAAGTTTTAATCCTCAGGTATATCACTAGTACTTCTAAATATAAGAATGTCATTTAAACTTTAGATATATACATCTGTTGATTACCACTAACTAAATGATGATAACTTATATGTTAACGTTCTCTTAAAATGTTAACTTTCAGCGGTGATCATGATTTTACTTTCCCATATGTTGGGGCGGAACAATGGATAGCATCTCTCGATCTTCCGATTGAGAAACCATGGAAGCCATGGTTTGTTAACAAGCAAGTTGCAGGGTGAGCTCATGTTACTAGTTGTCTTTTAGTAGCAGTATTTATCCAATTTCAATTTCGATTCTAATTATGTTATTATATATGTCTTTAGTTTTTCTAGTTTAAAGTTCATGCTTAATTAATTATAAACTAGGTATTGAAATGATGGATCTTTTCTTTGTAGATATCGGATGAAATACGCGAAGAATGAATACTCATTAACATATGCAACGGTTAAGGTAAAAATTTTAGTTCCATTTTATTCGGTCACCCAAACATGTTCGTTAGCGTATCCTAATGTTATAATGTATCGAAATGCTATGTAGGGTGCTGGTCATTCAATCCCATTATACAAACCTGAAGAAGCTTGGGTTATTTTGGATGGATGGCTTGATTCTCATTCTTATCTTCGAGACTCTTAAGCATGAATTATTCATATCATCAATGTTATTAACAATTTAAATAACTTTTATTAAGAAAAGAAATAAAGGTATTTTCTAATATTTCTTTTACATAAGAAAAGTATGCCGCATTACATTTAATTTGATGATAGCATAACATATTTGATGTCTGTGACTTATCCTTGTGTCGGGAACATACTAATTTAATGTCTGTGACTCATTGCTTTGGCTTGATAATCCTATTAATTTCTTCCAAATGAAATATAATTACTAGTCACATTTTTTTCAAAAGTAAAATTTTCAACTAGCCGTCCCAACTCAAAGTACACTTGTGATTCCTAAGCATGATACATAACAGAGACCATATTGTTAATTGCTTTAATGGTTAAAATAAGAGAGACATGTTCGTATAATCACTGACATGATGTTTAACTAGAGATATGTGTCTTATCAACATTCTAAATTTTCATAGTTATTAGTAACGTGTCGTTTCCAATAATGAAGTTAGCGTTGTTAGATTTTAAAAATGATATCTGTTTCATCATCAAAACTAGCATTTAAAATGATATTTGTTGTGTGCAAAGTGATGGGTTGTTACATTAAAAAAGAAAAGGTACTTGTTCTATATTTGACACCTTACTTACATGTTCTTGGTTACATCCTAAAATTAAATGGCCAACAATTGTTGCGTTAGGCGCGCCACTGGGGATACATGCACTACTGAATTGAAGATGTAAAAGAGATCACAATAAGTGTAACAAGATTCGATAAAAATGAATACGTGCACTGCTAAAGAAAATCATATCAATATTTTGTACTAAATTGGTGTTATACTTAATGATGTGTTTGTTGTCCCGTACAACATAAACCTAACCTTGCGTTTTAAGGCCTGCAATAACGTTAAATACTACGAATGGAGTATGATTATAAGTATCTGTTCAAATACGCTTTTAAGGGAGAAAATCATATTCGTTTTGTGATAACAAAATCGCATTGCATCTAATATTATTGGAATTTATTTTTTTCCTGACATTGATGATGACTTTCTTTGCCTCATGAAGCATTATGGAGAATGCGTGATTATCCTATTCATAACAAAAACCCATTCGCTCGCGTGTTAGTTGTTCACCTTGAGAACGTAACAAACATAACTTTCAGAGGCATTTTGATATGCCTTTACTGAGCAGACTAACCCCCAAGAATGATAGGAAGAAGGAACAAGAGAGTTGGGATAGTTTTCTCAAGCTTTTCTAAACTCAAAATGCCATTACAAGAAATTAAATATGCAAATGCAATCCTAACCAAGTTGAAAATACGTTTTCAAGCCTTAAAAAAATCTTTATGATAGATTTTGGTTCTTCCTGGTGACGACTGATTGTTGGCGATATGGCTGCAACTTATGAAATTGTTTCTCCATCCTTTTTATTTTCCTGAGTTGTCATATGATTACTTGCTTGTGATCTTGACTCCTTCGAAATTGTTAGTAAACGTTCATGTTCAAGCAAAGAAGCCTCGATTGAAGCAGTTTTAGTAGAACCTGTAGTGTAATTATGAAGGTGTACTGGATCTTTTCTAAAAACAGTCTTAAAAGGGGTAATTTGATTAGATAAATGATGTCGGGTATTGTTAGAAAATCTTGCCAAGTAAAGATACTTTTCCCAACTTGATGGCTCATTGAACACAAAGGCACGTAAATACGATTCCAAATAATGGTTCACAACCACGGTTAGATCGTTGGTTTGGGGATATTGTGCGCTAGGTTGGTGTACACAGCTTAAACAATTCATTCCAAAATATGCTGATAAAAAGTGGATCATGTATGGTCCAAGACAATGGATTTTGGTAACGATGTAAACGATATCTCTTGTAGGAACAAAGAAGTCAATGATGTTGTCGTGTGGTATGTAGGTAATGATAGAAAATGAGCAAATTTTGAATCATAGTTTACCTTTTAATGCTAGGAGATGTGTAATGAAGTCCATTAATATCGACCCATGGTGCCTCTGAAATAGGTAGTGACTGTAAAAGATCATAAGGCTTGTTTGTTGGAGCCTTAATGGAATGACATACTTCTCATTAACAAACAAAAAGAGCAATATCTCTTTTATAACTCGAACCATGAAAACGAGGCTGAAATACGTTTAAAGGTCACTTAAATGTCGCCCCAATGAAAAGCATGAAACTCTTCCGCCAGCTTTTTCCTGAGATATGGTATTGAAGGAACAAGTATTTGCCCGTTAACATAAATCAAACCATCATGTATGAGGTGGTGTTGAAAGGATCCCTCATATTATTATTATTATTATTACTATTATTATTATTATTATTATTATTATTATTATTATATTATTATTATTATTATATTATTATTATTATTAAATTCTATGTTGTGACTCTAATGCTAATTCTAAATTGCAGTGCACAAGCAGAATTAATGCAGGAAATATATTAGACCCATATTGTGATGATGTTAATCCAGATCCATCTTGTCATGTAGATTTCTTTCTTAAATTCATAAAACACATGTTATGTATAATTAACACTATCACACCGACACAATGCACGATTTGAACTCTCATCGGTTGGTGATGTGAATACATTATCTATCATTAGGGTTTCTCACTAAGAAACACACATGTTTATATGTCAAGATGAAAACTCTGTAAATTAAAAATTAAAATTAATAAAAATAATAAAAAACTAAAAATATATACATATATTTTAGGAAGCTGCTGCTATTTATTTAGAATATTTTGGAAACAATAAAGAGGTTCAGAAAGCTCTTCATGTTCGTGAGGTATGTTGTTCACGATGCCTTTATAACTTATTATATTATTTAAAATTTTCATCGACTTGCATTTCTAATATTTTAAGACTCCTATTTTATTTAAACTTTTTAGGGGACGATAGAAAAGTTTGAGAAAACAAATGAAACAATTCATTACGACTTAAAGAAAAAAGACAATGAATGTTACTCATACGACATCTTTAGCAGCATTAGCTACCATAAAACACTTCTTTCAAGAAATTGTCAAGTTTTGATCCTCAAGTATATCAATAGTAGTACTTCTGAATATTTGAATATTATTGAATCTTTTGAAAAATACATTATTTATTAGAATCAAAGTTGACTACAACCAACTAAACAACGACAATTTGAAGGTTAACTTTCTTTTAAAATCTTAATTTCCAGCGGTGATCATGATTTTACTTTCCCATATGTTGGGGCGGAGCAATGGATAGCATCTCTCAATCTGCCGATTGAGAAACCGTGGAAGCCGTGGTTTGTTTATAAGCAAGTTGCAGGGTGAGCTCGTGTTTCTAGTTGCCTTTTAGTAGTAGTATCTGTTCAATTTTAATTCTAAATCCGGTTATGTTATTATATATAATTTCGGTTATTTCTAGTTTAAAGTTCATGCTTAATTATAAACTAAGTATTGAAATGATGTGTCTTTTCTTTTGTAGATATCGGATGAAATACGCGAAGAATGAATACTCATTAACATATGCAACGGTTAAGCTAATCGGAATTCCATTTTATCCCGTCACCCAAACTTGTTCATTATCATATCCTAATGTTATAATGTATCGAAATGCTATGTAGGGTGCTGGTCATTCAATCCTCTTATACAAACCTAAAGAAGCTTGGGTTATTTTAGATGGATGGCTTGATTCTCATTCTTTATTTGAGCGACTCTTAAGCATGAATTATCTATATCATCGATGTTATCAATAAATTAAATAATTTTTTGTAAAATAAAGAAATGTATTTTCCAATAATTCTTTTACATAAGAAAATTATGCCGATTTAATTTGATGATAGCATAATATGTTTGGCAAAAAGAGCGCATCTTATCCTTGCATCGAGAACGTACCTGTATGACATTGTTACTATCACATATTTTCTAGAGTTAATTACATTGGGTACTAAAGGGTTTTTGTAACAGTTAAAGGTTTTTATAATAGTTTGAGGTATTGCGTTTTAAATTTTATAATATGTTTAGGTATGAAAATTAACAGCCGTTAGTTTTTCTGATAAGTTTAAATAAAATGTCTAAAATACCCATTTAAAAACCATTTTTGTAATTTTTGTTTCTCTCTTTTAGTTTAGTGATTATTTGTGTAATTAACTATTAAATATAAATATGAAATAATCCAACCTCAACCAACCCCATCATCATCTCCATGCCTGCTTCCCTTTCACACTTTAGAGAAACACCACAATTGGATTCACTGCCGCCGCCACTCATCGCCGCTACCGCCACTCACCATTGTGTCACCTGCCATAACCTTGTTCAATATCACTTCTTTACCTTCAAGCACTAACGGTCTAAACACCCAACCATCACCGAAACCCCTAATTAAGATCTCAACCCTCATTGAGCAATGGACACAAGAAACTGGGTAATGTGTGGATCAAATGTGAAGCCTAATTGAGCCTCGCGAACACCTATGGTTGCACCACCCTTGATTTCAATGACCAGGTAAGGATTTGGGTTTTTTCTTTTAAATCTTTTTTGGAGTAACAGGGTAAAACGAATGGACGAAGCTATGGTGGAGTTGTTGTTGATGATGATGTGTGATAGTTGTGATGAGGCAGTGATGATGATGATGATGCGGTGGTGGTGGTGATGATGTGGTAGTAGGGGTGACGAGGTTGGTCGCAAGCGGTGAGGGCAGTGGAATGGTCGCAGGCGGTGGGGGCGGCGGGGATGGTGGCCGGTGGCGAGGGTGACGGGAATGGTGGTCGGTGGTGGTGATGGTGAAATTAGTTTCAAAACATAATAAGTGTGTGTGTGCATTCATATATCTATATGTATATATAAAGCTACACAAATAGTTATTTTTATGTATTACTGACATAAATAGTCCCTATTAGGTAAAAGGACGAAAATGCCCTTAGATTTAACTGAAAGTTAATATCTGTTAGTGTTAATACTTTAACTCGTTAAAAATTAAAAAAAACGTAATACCCATCCTTTGAAATAAAAAACTCTTAATACCCAAACTTGTTATTTTCGATAAACCACAAGGACCATTTGCATAGTTAACTCTACATTAATTTTTTTCAACTAGTCATCCCAACCAAAAGTACACTTGTGATTCCGATGTTAGCATGATACATAAATGGAATAGGATCGTTAATCACTTTAATGGTTACAACAAGAGAGAAAGGATTGTATAACCACTTATATAGTGATCGTTAATCGCTTTAAAGGTTAAAATAAGAGAGATTGGATCGTATAACCACTTATAAGATGTATAACTAGATATATGTATGTTGGGAGAGAATTATATGACAACTAGTTTTAATTTAAAATTTTGATAACTAATCTTTTTTAAATGCCTATAGCTTTTTCATACGATATTATTTATTTAAAAAATTGCATCATAATATCAAAAATTATTTTTATATTTAATCTAGATATAATATTCATTTCTTATATATGTGTTGCATATATGTAGTATATCATTTTGTATTTATGTTAGTATCGTAATACTATATATATGTGGTATTGACGTATAATTTATTTTCTTTTGATAAGAATATTATACATAAATTAAAAACAATTAAAAATTGTGTAAGTTTTTAACAAAACAATAAAATATGAAAAAATTATAGTCATTTAAAAATAAAAAAATAAGTAATTCTGAAGTTCTCAAATTAAAATTGGTTCTCAAATGAACCGTAGCCTATGTATCTTATCAACACAGTTATTACTTATTAGTTAGGTATCATTTCCACTAATAATATTAGGATTGTTAGTTCTTAAAAATAATATTGTTTCATCATCAAAACTAGCATTAAAAATGATATTTGATGTGTGCTTAGTGGTTGGTTGTTACTTGCCACATCGTAAAATAGCATACCTTAAGAAAAAGTGGGAAAGCTACTTGTTTTATATTTCAGACCTTAGTTACATGTTATTAGTTCATTCTAAAAATGGCTTACAATTGTTGTGTTAGGCGTGCCACCAGGAGTACATGAATTACAAGATTTAATAAAAATGAATACGTGCACTACTGAGGAAAATCATGGCAATATTAGGTTACTAAAATTGACTTTATGCTTAATAATACGTTTCTTGTCCCGTACAACATAAACCTAACCTTACGTTGATAGGTTCAAATAGATCAATCTGTGTGTATGATATGATGCAATTGACAATTATATGAACAAAGTAATCAACAGATGCAATTATCAAAAAAAATTAATAAAAGTTTCATTAATATTAGCAAAGTATTACAATACATATAGAGAAAGTTCTATTCAAAGTCTGTGTCTAAGTTTCTACGTTCCCGTACAAAATACATATAATCATATTTATATTAATAAAGAAACAAAATAAACATATATTTACAAAATAAGTTCCCTATACTATGACAAAAACTAAACTAAAGAATAAATGTTAATTTTCATGAGCTTCAAAACATACATTTTCAGGCCTACATTAACGTAAAAATACTACGGATGGAATATGAGATAAGTATCAATTCAAATACATGCACCTCGAATGGCAGAGATAATATTCGCTTTGTGATAACAAAATCGCATCTTGCATCTAATATTATTAGATTTTATTTTGTTCCTCACATTGACGGTGGCTTTATTTGGCTCATGGAGTGGTATGGGGAATGTTAAATTAGCCTATTCATAACAAAAATCCATTCATTGAAGTATTAGTAGTTCTACACCTTGAGTAGATACCGAAATTTTGTTGTCAAGCCTTGGACTTCTTTGGAAACTTTTCTTCAGAAGTGAGAGATGGAACACGAGATTCGTCTGAAAGCTTCAATCGATACACTACATTACCAACTCTTTTAATAAACTTGTATGGACCAAAAAATGTTTTTGATAGCTTTTGCTTCTTCTTGGTGGCGACTGATTGTTTGGGGTATAGTTACAACTTGAGATAAACGTAATCATCGAGGTCTAATTCTTTCTCCATCCTTTTTTTTTAATTTTTCTGGGTTGTCATATGATTCCTTGTTGCTGATAGTAACTCTTTCAAAATTGTTAGTACAATGTTCATACTTACGCAAAGAAGCCTCGATTTAGCAGTTTTAATGGAACTTGAAATGTATTTATGAATGCTTATTGCATCTTTTCCATAAACAGTTTTTAAAGAGGTCATTTGAATAAATAATGATGGTTGGTATTGTAAGAAAATTCTGCCAAGTAAAGATATTATTCCTAGCTTATTGGCTCGTTAAACACAAAGGCAAGTAAATAGATATTTAAGGCCATGATTAGCGCTGATGATCTTGAAATAGATATTTAAGGCTATGATTAGCACTGACGATCTTGAAATGACGACCGTATTCTCTCCATTTCTTTACTGCTTCAGTGATGGGATACAACTTTTTTGTGTATATTGATTGGCTCTACATGGCGTGACATAGTTTCTTGCTAAGAAATGATATCGGGTGGTGGTTTTGGGATAGGAATGCGCTAATCGCCACACCCGAAGCACTTACCGATATTTCAAAGTCAGAAGTGAAATATGGTAGGGACAAGGTAAGTAGACTTTTCATTTGGGCTTTGAGGTGTAAAAGGTCTTCTTCTACTGCATGTGACCATGAGAAAGATTTAATTTTTAGGAGATCGGCTAATGGGATCACAATCTTGGCATAATGTTGTATGAAATGAATGTAATAAATCTATAAGGTCCCGTTCCCAAGACGCTTACAGCTGGTCAATCATTGCCCATAAAAGATATATTTTCATTAAATTAAAGAGAAACATTGCAGCAAAATCATCAAAATAGACATCTCATTTCATTATAAAGCTTTTGCAAAACAATACATCATTATCAAATTACAAAATATATGTTGCATTACGTCACAAAATCATTATAAAAATGGATGCCATTCAAAAGAGTTGAGTAACCGCCCCGTGCCATCCTCAACAACATTACCTACCAACTGGAAACACATAAAAGTCAGTGTTGCTGAATGAGTTCTAGTTTTATAGATAAACATACTTTATCTTTCGTTTAAAACCGTCATTTACTTTCTTTCAAATCATAACAATCTTAGAACGTGATCACACATCGTACGTACACATAGATAATATGTATTATTTTCATCATCGTTCATTTCGTACTTTTATTATCTTTCGTATTCATCTAGGTCCTGTCGTGTGCTTAACCCCCCTCTGTAACACCAAGCAATTCATCTAGGATTAAGCGACAAAGACCCCATACATCTGGTCAATCACAAAGACTGAAG
This sequence comes from Flaveria trinervia, assembly GCA_025506515.1. Taxonomy (NCBI): domain Eukaryota; kingdom Viridiplantae; phylum Streptophyta; class Magnoliopsida; order Asterales; family Asteraceae; genus Flaveria; species Flaveria trinervia. The sequence continues at coordinate 102,621,162 of CM046448.1, read as the reverse complement.
CCCTGTGTGCATCCTCATGGGGTATTTAACCCGCACACAGTTGAGCTACCAACCCCTCATTGGGTGTGAACCTCCATACATATGCTTGATCACACAGACCAAGCCCCAGTGTGCATCCTCATGGGGTAGCTAACCCGCACACGGTTGAGCTAACACTCCTCATTGAGTGTGAACCTCCATACATTTTCTTGCAAGACTTTCTTACGATCATTTGTTCATTAATGCATGCATTCTTCATTATGTTCCCCTTTTCATTATCTTTCACTTTACGTTACATAATACTTTTCATTTCATTCATTAACATACAAGTAAAGTCATGGGAAGACAATCAAGTAAAGCAAGGAACATAATAAACATACAACATCATCATACGAGACATAAATCATACATACATAACAACATGCATAAGCAAAAACCTTACAGCGACATACATGCCCCACATATCATCTATGACCTCCAAAGTCAACTTATAGGAACCCCCGGGAACCTTTCAAGTCAAAGCTCATATCTACCCATCTCCCTGAAATTCAGAAAGTTAAACCATGCTTTCCAGGGCGCATGAGCCCTATTTGGGCGTATGGGCAACCTCCAATCGCATGGCCTCCCAGGTGACTGAACATTAGGCGAATGGACCCAATGCGGATGGATACTAGGCGTATGGACCCCAGTCGCATGACCCCATGCGAATGAACCTCAGTCGCACGACTCACAAGCATATGGGCTCAAGTCGCACGACTCGCATGCGAATGAACCTCAGTCGCATGCCATTCGGTTGCATAGCCCTAGATGATGTAGAATGTCGTTCATCCTGAACCCAATCAACACTTTTCGGCCTCCAAACCCTCTCAAACCTGTTCTATGCCCAAATCAACCATCCTAAACCTTAGGAATACATACCACAACACCATTCAAGCACACACAATCCGGAAAACATACCCCACTCACATCACACACAAACACATACACACGGGTTCAACACACATTTCAAAAACAGGTTTTAGTATGTGTTCCAGCCTCAAATTAATCGAAAACATGTAAAGGAGGGGTCCTATAACTCACACAAACGACCCCATCGAGTAGAGCTTCAATCCAACCCGCTACACCTTAACTTTCACGCTTGAATCCACGAAACCGAAGCTTGAAACCTCTTTTCTTCCTCTCTTCTCTCTATGGCTGAATATTTGTGAGTGTGGGGGAGGGTGTGGGCTGCCATCCCGCTCTTATACCCCCACTCATTCAAGGTTTTGCCCGTTTTGGCAAGTTTGGTCCCTCAACTTTAGACTTTATTTCTTTTCTTTCTCTTTTCCTTCTTTCTTTGGCTTCAAGGTAAATAACTGGGCGTTACAAAATCGATTATAGTTAAGAATGCCTTTAGTTCTGTGATGGAAGAGGGAATCAACCATCATTAGATGGATGCTATTTTTTCCAATTTGGATGCTATACATTCAATTGAAATACAATGGCCCAAAAAAGAAAGTTTGTGTACAGTAAAAAGACACTTTGAATGCGTCTCATTTAACTGGTTGGCCATCAAGGTTTGTAAAGCGTAAAACGTAATGAAATAAGTCGCTCATGGCCAACTACAAAATGGACAGTGCATTAGTGAGGCCAAATGACATTAAGAGAAGTTCATAATGACCATCCATAGTCCAAAAGTCTATTTAGTAGATGTTTGCTTTTTGCTACCCGCCTTTGGTGGTTAATGTAGCATAAGTTGATCTTGGAGAAGATCATGTAACCATGGAGTTGATCGAGTAGTTCGCCTATGGTTAAAATTGAAATGTAGTCTTTTACCATAATATCCTTTTAGGCCCTATAGTCAACATAATTTTTTTCATGATCTGTCCTTTTTTTAACTAGCAGTAGCAGTGAAGAAAATAGGCTCTAGTTGGGGCGTATAATGTCGTCTTTCAACATCTCATGAATCAAACCGGTCATGATTTGTTTCAGGAAGTGTGGGTAAGGTTAGGGTTTGACGTTTACTGGTTGGGATTCAGTAGTCAAAAGAATATGGTGATATCTTGAGGTAGTATACAGTACGGTTTGTGGAGTAGGGCCAAAAAATGGTTAAGTAATGATGAGCCTTTTGGGCCTGGATGGGTGGGTTGTAGGTTTATGTGACATAGGGTTGTAAGAATTTGCATGAGCATGGTGTAAAGGGATATAACATAATCATGTCTTATTAGGGTTGATAATGAACTTAGAAAGACCGATTGACTTAAGGATTCCTCTTGCAAGGTGCAAGTCGTTCCATTGGTGATGAAGGAGACTTCTGGAATTGAGAAAGTGGTTGATAGTTGTCCTAGTATGCTTAAACAATCTACTCTTAAAACACTGTATGTCCTATCAATAGGTAGCACAAAGATTGTATAGGTAAAACTGCACTCTCGAAACAGGTGGACTGCCAAGCTATAGCCTTGATACTAGATGTGATGGCCTTTACCAACCATGATAGAGAAGAGTTTGAGTGATGTGGTTATTTAATTGAGGGTGGAAGCCCTATTAGTACGGATGATATTATGGGAGCTTCCACAATTGACTAAGATAATGATCGAAGATCTGACTTTGTGGCCACTGACACGGAGGGCTCGGGTGGATGAGAGACTAAAGTAGGTTTCTTGAGATAGAGAAAGGAATTAAGGGATAGGAGTGGTTTCATTTTCTAATATTATTAGATTTTATTTTGTTCCTCACATTGATGGTGGCCTTTATTTTCCTCATAGGGCGGTATGGAGGATATTTAATAAGCCTATTCACAACAGAAATCCATTCATTCGAGTATTAGTAGTTCTACACCTTGAGTACATACCGAAATTTTGTCGTCAACCCTAGGACTTCTTTTGAAAATTCTTTGGAGAAATGAGACATGGAACACAGGATTAACACGAGATCCCTCTGAAAGCTTCAATTGATACACTACATTACCAACTCTTTCAATAAACTCATATCGACCAAAAAATCTTTTTGATAGATTTTGGTTCTTCTTAGTGGCAACTAATTATTGGCGATATAGCTACAACTTGAGATAAACATGATCACTGGTATCTAGTTCTTTCTTTATCCTTTTTTATTTTTCTGGGTTGCCATATGATTCCTTGTTGGCGGTAGTAACTCTTTCAAAATTGTTAGTAAAATGTTCATATTCACAAAAAAAGTCTCGATTTAGCATTATTAATTGAACCTGAAGTGTATTTATGAATGTGTATTGCATCTTTTCCTTAAACAGTCTTAAAAGAAGTCATTTGAATAAATAATGATGGTTGGTATTGTAAGAAAATTCTACCAAGTAAAGATAAACACAAAGGCAAGTAAATATGATTCCAAACTACGGTTCACAACCTCAGTTTGATCGTTGATTTGAGGCGTTAGGCCATTGACAATTAAAAGCAGCAACATCTCTTTTTAACCTGAACCATGAAAATGAGGCTGAAATACGTTTAATGGTCACTCAAATGACTCTGATAAGATGCTTGAAAATTGTTCAACAGCCTGGTCCCGACAGATGGAATTAGAGGAACACGTATTCAACTGTTCACACAAACCGAACCCATCAGATGACGTGGTTTGGAACGGATCTCGCATCTGACTTGACCTGTTGAATGAGTTACTTGTATGTTTCATGAGTAGCAAACTAGTCTCTAGTATCTTCAAGCCATGAAGTAGTAGGATGTGAAAATGCCAAAAACAAAGCTAGGTTCACCCAATACAAAGTATCTGTGATGATGTTTTCTTTCCCCGGTTTATAGTACACCTAAAGTCATAGCCCATTAGCTGTATCATCCATTTTTGTTGCTATGGAATTTTGATAACTTGGGTCAATAGATATTTAAGGCTATGTTTAGCAGTGAAGATCTTGAAATGATGACTAAGGTGGTGTTTGTTTTTTTTTCCAAAACCTCTTCCCCACCTCTTCATATGCGTGCATGTAGACATGGAAAGAGGTTTTAAGTGCGCAGAGTGTTTGTTTTTTGGAAGACGTTTCATTAAAAAAACATCTTCCTAGACGTTTTCGTGGAGAAGATGTGGTCTTACCACTTCTCAACTCTTCTCAACCTATTCTCCTTTACCCCCAACCCTTTAAGACTTCATTTGTGTTCAACCCTCCCCACCACTCCTCTTCTCCCTCCTGAAACATCCTAGTCGTCGCCGCCTAACTGCCGGTCTCCCCCGGTCACGCCGCCTTTCTCCTCCGGTACAACCTTCCCCACAGGTGCTACCTCCTGAACCCACCTGCGCTACCTTCCTCCTCCGTTTCCCTTTCCTTTAGCGCCACTTCCACCGGTGCTGCCCCCCCCCCCTCCGCGGCCCTCTCCCTTTGCGGTGAAACTACATACGGAGCTTGTTAAGCTGTAAATTCATTATTTCATCTGATTCTGCTATACTAATGTATAATCATAAGAACAATGATCGTAAATTGGTAACGATAATAGTATAATATCATCATCTAGATGAAATTTTTAAAGAGATTCAGAGATCACAAGTTACTTAAAAATGGCAGAATGGAGTGATTGAGGAAGATGATCATAGTGTAGAGGGTGAGTGATTGAGTGGGAATGTTAAGGGTTACTTGAAATTTATAGAATTCAAATGATTACGGAGGATGATTTTGATTTATATACATTTTTAGATTTTAGATTTAGATTTAAATTAAATAAACTGAAATTTACCACAATGGACGTATAGTATCAAAATAGATATGGTGCAGTCCTGTCTTTATATTGTATTTGTATGCTTTTTATTTATATATTAATGTTAAAATTATTTTTAAAGTATAAAAAAGTTTAGTTTAATTACAGAATATTTTAGCATTCTGCAGATATTAAACAAACAAACAATCTTTTGTTGCAGACTGCAGATGTTTGGTCCACCTCTTCTGCCACAAATATATTTGCAGATGTGGTCCCCATACTGTAGACGTTTTTCTGCAGAAAAATAACAACACCTAAGTTAGTATTATCTCCATTTCTTTACCACTTCATAATGGAAAACAACCTTTTTTATGTATATTGATTTGCTCGGCATGGTGTGACATAGTTTCTTGATGAGAAATGATATCGGGTGATTGTTTAGAGATAGGAACACGCTAATAACCACACCCAAAGCATTTGATGATATTTCAAAGTTAGAAGTGAAATCTTGTAGGGACAAGGTAACTAGACTTTCCATTTGGGCTTTGAGGTGTAAAAAGTCTTCTTCTACTGTGTCTGACCATTAGAAAGATTTACAATTTTAGAAGATCGGCTAGTAGGACTGCAATCTTGGCATAATAATGTTGCATGAAATGACGGTAATAGTCAAATCAATCAGACTTAAGAATGCTTGGAGCTCTGTGATGGAAGAGGGAATCAACCACTGTTAGATGGATGCTATTTTTTCTAGTTGGGGTGCTATACATTCAATTGAAATCCAATGGCCCAAAAAAGAAAGTTTGTGTACCGCAAACACACTTTGAATGCTTCTCATTAAACTGGTTGGCCATCATGGTTTGTAAAGCGTAAACCGTAACGAAATAAGTCGCCCATGGCCAATTGGAAAATGGGCAGTGCATTAGTGATACTTTAGTTTATATTTTATTTATATTCTATTGTAATAGGTTTAATGTTAGTTTACTTTTATTTATTGTTTATTTTGTTTTGTTTTGTTGCCTAGCGAAACTATGAGCGAACAGTAGTTTTGCTCATAGTAAGCTGTTTAGTTCACCTGGCAAAAATGTTGGTTCTGCCAGAAGATTTATTATCTCGGCAGCATAGTTTCGCTGACAGCGAAACTGTCAGTGAAACTATAACTTGTATATATAGTTTTGATCTTACTTATTATTGAGTATCCTTGCAAAAACCCTAATTGAATATTTTTGTTGTAAGAGACCTTTATAAGCTATGATTCTACGGAAATATATTTGAGCTTTGTTTCTATTGATTCTATTGTATCCTTGATTGTTTATATTTGAATACTTTGTGGTTGTGACCATTCATCTTCATCTTCATTGTTTGGCTTTTGTTTATGATATTGATCGATTAAACATATCAATTGTATTGTAAAACGATCAAATTGACCAACAAAATGGTGTCAGAGCCATAGTGCTCTTGATTGTTTGAGGGTTTTGGTTGTTTTTGTGCAATATCATTATTTCATCAATTTCGGATCAAATCTGAGTGTATTTGATATGGAATTTGATTGAATTTGGCTTGTTATTAGTTGGGAAAACTCTGTTAATCATCATATCTCAAATCCATTAAGATTTAGGTGATCTCAAATTGATTTCATGTTGAAAAAGTCTTCTAGATTCATCCAGCGAAACTGCATCTTCTTCTTCCAGCGAAACTGCATCTCTTCCAGCGAAACTGCATTATCTTCTGGCGAAACTACAAGTGTTTTACACCTTGTAGTTGTTTTCTGCATCCCTACGAAAGTAGTGATTTTAAATGAAAGTTCAACAGTGCTTGTGTGCATATTACAAGTGAAGTTGGTGTCAAAAGTATCATGGAACTTGTTTCGTGCGAAATTATCAGCAAAACTAATCTGTCTAGCGAAATTGTTGATGAAATTCCTAGCGAAATTACTGTCAGCCCTGCGCAATTAGTCTACACTACGAAACAATCTTTCTCTGCGAAACTAGCTATCTTCTACAAAACTACCATCTCTTCAGCGAAACTAGAATGTCAAAGATGACTTCTCTCACCCTTGCCGGTTTAAAAAGTATGGCTCCTCACCGACCTCCGAGACTCATAAAGGGAGACAACTTTGAAGATTAGAAGCGATGTATCAAAGCCTTTTTCTTCTACACCGACCACAACCAATGGGAATCTATCATCTCTAGTCCGCATATACCAACTGTCACTGTTGGTGATGTTGTCTCTCAAAATAAGGATCCAACCACGTTCAACAAGAAAGATCTAAAGCTAGATGATAGAGACTAGAAAGCTTTTAGAGCACTAACTCTATATATCGCACCAGACATCTACAATCGATTTGCTAAATATGAAAATGCTAAATCTCTGTTTGCTCTTTGTGAGTTCTATGATGGTAACAATGAGCTGGTAAAAGACAAGAGTATTGAAGTTGAGAAGGAGTTCAACTTTTTTGTGGGATACAAGAATGAAAGCTTGACAGATCTTACCAATCGTTTTTTGACAGTTTCTAGAACATTGAGGAAATATGATGAGAAACTATCTAATAGTTAGCAGGTTAATAGGCTATTGGACTCTCTTCCACCGCAATGGAGTCTACATGTGAGAATTTTAAAGCCAGAAAGAGGTTTTACTAACTACAAGCTTATGGACATTATTAATAAGCTTAAGTCCTTTGAGCTTGACATGAAGAGAAGGGAATTCAACCAAACCATGATCCCTACATCTGGTTTCACTTAGAATACTGCATTATTGTCTTCCGCTACAAGCTCTTCCATGCAGGCATGTCGATAAGGTGGAATGAATCATGGTGATTATTCTGGAGGTAGTGGTAGTGCTGGGAGAGATCAAGCCGAATTGAAAGCTAATTCTAAAACACTAGTTCCTTCCGAGACAATGACACTCTTTGGTATGTTTGTTCAAAGTTATGAAGCCTTGGTGGTCGGGGAGTTGAAAGGTAAAGGGATGATAATGGAGGATATGTATCAGGTGGATCCTAATGATCTTGAAGAGACTGACATTCAGTGGCAAATGACAATGCTGACACTCAGAGCCTGAAGATTCATGGAGCGCACTGGAAGGAAGAACTTCGGAGGTCAAAGTTCTAACTCCAAAATGGGGTTTGATAAGTCTAAACTGAGGTGTTTTAATTTCAAATAGTTAGGACACTTCAAACGTGAATGTCCATTACCGATCGTTACTGATCCTAGTAACTCAAGAGTCCTACGACTAGGTTCAAGCGGGAATAAAGAATAGATGAATCCCAAGAAAGAGACAACTTTGATTTCTAACTTTGATTACAGTGCAGAGGTTTAAGAGACAAGAGAGGAAATTAATCAAGCATTGGCGGCTGAGATTGTGGAAGAAAGGAAGAAGGTTAATTGTGAAGATGATTTTGATCTATTCAAGAAAATTAGAGATGAGGTTGAAGTATCTTTGAAGGTAAAAGAGGAAGAGATGGTGATAGAAGGTGAAGATGAGAAGAAGCAGAAGGAAGGAAGTCAATCCACTAAGTAGAGTAATGAAAAAGATGATGTTGCTACCACTATCTAGGAAAACACGTTGAGTACTCCGGTGTGCCAATGTGAGAAAGCCTTAGTAGCAAAAAAGGTGGTGATGTGACTTCCTTATGTGGTAATTCAGGACATGTATTCTTCTGCATGCAAAATTAGACTATTTGGTGTATACAAAGCTAATCGTCTGTTAACTGATAATGAAAAAGATTTAAAACGAATTAATGAAGAACTTAAACTAAATGAGTCTAAATATTTTGTTAAATTAAATGAAGATTTGAAATAAACTGATCATTAAAAAGAATCGTATTGGAAAGAAATGTTGAGATCAACATCTTGACTGAAAGGGTTGCACTTGCTGAATTTGAAACAAGCAAGCTTCCGTCAATGCTTGATAAATGGACAATATCAGGAATGAAACATGATGATTTATGCAAATCTCAAAGGGGGGCTAGGATTGAAATAGGTTTGGGATATGAAAATGCGAAGGTTTATCCTCATCCTATTACTTACTGTTATGCTCCTATGCCTGTTCCTCATCCTTCTAATGATTTGATCATAATAGATACTAATAGTATGTCTGCAGGTTTAGAAGGTGTGAACACTAAGCACGTTCGTGAGGACTATCGCTATGGACCGACTAGCGGACTTGGATGCACTAGTCTTAATACACCTGAATTACAACATTTTGCATAGATAATAAATCTAGTTTAAATTCTGTCTTTGTTTCAATTCAATCTTTAACAGACACTGTCTCATCTTGGTTCAATGATGTTTCTATTTCCTTGTTAAATAATATGCACTGCAATGGTGTTATCTCTTCTGATCGTGTTGATGTCGTGAATGATTCCACTATGAAAAGTACAGAGAAAATTAAAAGTAAGTGTTTTGAAAAATTCTTTTCTCATCCTATTCCATCTTTTACCCCCAACTAATATTTCTCTATTAAATGAAAGGGTAGTGTCATCATCTAAGGTAAGTACAAGTGGTACTAGTACCATATGTACTTCAGATGGCAATGCTTTATTTTTTGTAAATAATCATTCTTTTGTAAACAAAAACAGACCTATAGACATGTATGAGTCTTACAATGATGTAGATTCTAGATTGTCTGAATGTGATAAGGAAATATACATTGATAAATCTCCTACCTTGTTGCATAACAGACCTAGAGTGAAATCTCATTGTTTTCGTTGTGGTAAACATGATCATGTTGTTAAGCAATGTCCTGAGCTACATCATAGAAAGTTAATAGGAATTTATTTGTGAGTAGATTGAATCAATTGGTTCATAATTTCTTTTGTAAGAAGACAAACTCTCCTAAACCCAAAGTTATTCAAACGTGGGTTCCTGTTTCACCTGGTTAATCTGGTCATTGATATCTTTGCAGGACACATCCACTAAAGTTGTAAATACTGTATGGCATGTTGATAGTGGATGCTCCAGACACATGACGGGGCTAAAGGACTTATTGACCAATTATTGAATAATCAATGGAGGATATGTCGCATTTGCTGGCGACAAGAAAAGAGGAAAATGGTTGGCCATGGGGAGGTTTCCAACGGCTCTCTTACTCTAGAGAAAGTCAACTTTTTACCTGAACTTGCTTTAATCTGTTGAGTGTCTCTCAAATTTGTGATAAAGACATTCCGGTCTTGTTCAAGTCCAATGAATGTCTCCTTCTAAAATCTGAGATTGATATTTCAGAAGAGATGATCTTATTGCGAGCACCAAGAAAGAATAACACATATCTTCTTGATTTGGTTTCAAAGGATTCAATGTCTACCGTCACTTGTTTTTTGTCCAAAGCCTCCACTTCTGAGTGTTTCCTATGGCATCGTAGATTGGGTCACGTTAATTTTAAAAATATAAACAAATTGGTTAAAAACAATCTTGTTAGGGAATTACCTTTAAAGAACTTTTCTGTGGTTGAAAAATGTATGGCATGTGCCAAGGGTAAACAGCACAAGAAATCACATAAACCAAAAATTGAAAATAACATATCTAATCCCCCCAAGTTTGTACATACTGATTTTTTTGGCTCAATGAGTGTTAAATCAATTGATAAAAAATATTTCTGTCTTATGATTACAAATGATTTCTCCAGGTATTCTTGGGTGAGATTTCTTACCCATAAAGGCGAGGCTACTGAGGAGCTATAGAAGTTAATTCTTTCCATTGAAACGATAAGCAAGAGGAAGGTTATGGCAATTTGAAGTGATAATGGTACCAAATTCCGAAATCAAATCTTTGATTCTTTCTGTGCTAGTAAGGTAATACTAAGACAGTTCAATATTGCGAGAACTCCTCAACAAAATGGTGTCATGGAAATAAAGAATCGCACTCTCATTGAAGCTGCTCGTACGATGTTGATCGAATCCTCTTTACCCATTATCTTCTGGGCAGAGACAGTGAATTGTGCTTTATATGTTCTGAACAGGGTGTTGATAGTCAAAGAAAAAATGAAGACTCCTTATGAACTCTTTCATAAGAGAAAGCCTTTGATTGACTTCTTTCGACCATTTGGTTGCTCGTGCACTTTACTGAATACTCAGGCTCAGAATTCGAAATTTAGTGATGTGTCTGATGAATGTTACTTCGTCGGCTATTTTTCTTCTCAAAAAGCTTATCAGGAGTATAACAAGAGAACTCGTATTGTGCAAGAATCTTTCTATGTTGACTGGCAGGAATCTAATTCCTCAAATGTTAGATCTAAACCAACATGGTTCTTTGACTCCAATATGGTGTTTAACTCTTTTAATGTTCCAGTTATTGATGATGATGTGTTCATCTCCAATGCCCAAACAAATATCATTTCTCCAACTCCTTACAGGGCATTCCTCAAGCCCCTTCCCATACATCAACAAATGATGCTACATCCGTTTGCATCCTCATCACCATCTTTTGTCATTCATTCACCTCCAGTTGTTATTACATCTTTTCCTTCATCACATACATCAACCTCATCTTATCCAGTACCACTAAATTCCTCAATTGACTCTATCTTATCGTCTTCCTCACCTTCATCGACCCATCAACAACCCTTCAACCAACCTTTTTCAATAACCTACCCATGACCACAGATTTCAAAAACTTCAAAAGATCATCCCCATGATAACATCATTAGATCTATCGCTGATGGAGTTCGGACGCGAAGTCAATCTGGTTTGATTAATGTTTGTCTATTCTCTTGTTTTATATCCCAAATCGTCCCAAAAAATGTTCATGTAGCTCTTAAGGATCCGTGCTGGGTTGAATCGATGCAATTTGTGACAACCCTAGATTAAGACATCTCATACACTGAGTTCATTCAAATATTTTGAGTCACATCTAGGTTAATATATATGTTTTTATACATGAACGTATGCATGCTTTCATTTTTTTTATTACATAAGTATATTATTCACTTATATTTATACATGTATACGTATGCATGGCTGCATGCATATATAAATTACGTGTGCATGTATTCATAAGCAACAATTCTTTGATATTGAACCATATATGATCAAGATACATCAACCAAACAACATCAAACAAACCAAAACACAACCCAACCAAACATCCTAAACATAAGTTAACATCAAAAGAAACTTGACTTCAAACTAAACCTAAACAAATCCTCTACACCTAAACCTCAAACCAAAGAACCATTAGAGATCAAAAACCACCCGGTTGACAACCTTAAACACCCGGTTTACACCTTAAACACCATTAACAATCTATGACTCAACACTCTCTTTGTGTAAACACCTAAACCTATCTTGCCACTAAGCTCAACCTCAACCCGCCACCTAGCCCCTAAGAACCGACTCACTAAACCTATAACCTCCACCTCACATCCTAAACACTAGACTTCATGATTACACCTCCACTATTTAAGAGGTCTCGGTCGAAGGAACCATGAGGAACATCAAAAACTCTCGGCCATTCTAAACCTCCTTCATCCGAGCACCTTAATCGCACACCACCACCACAACTTCAAACTACTTCCTCAACCCTCTCGGTTACCGCCTCTCCAATACCATCATCCCCATTTTCGGACATCATCATAGCAACTATTATCACAAATTCTATACACCTCTCGGTTACAAGCACGCAACATCCAAGTCTAAGCACCATCTCTCGAAAGACTATCAAGAACATCAAAACCAAGCAAGCTTAGATCATCCTCGTCTTCTTTTCACATTTTCCTTTTGTCAAACATTAAGGTTCTAACTCTAACACCCTACTTGATTAAGATTACAAAAGCAAAACATGTGTTTAAATAAACACATGTGACTAACCCTTTTGATTTAACACTCAAAATTTTGTTTAAACATCAAACTTATTTTTCAGACAAAAAGGAAGATTTTAAGAATCTGGAAACATGAAAACAAAACTTAAAAATCAAGTTTTAGCAAGAAATTATCAACAAAAGGGTTGAAAACCTAGTTGTAATTTGTTAAAATCAGTTCTGCATATTAACGACTATGATTGTGGGAACAAAACATTGAAAATATGTTAAGAATAGTGAGAAATATAATTCTGTAAATTTTGATGTTACTTCCATAAGTAAATTAATTTATATAAATTCTTAAGTATTTAAAAGGAAAAATTGTATCAGAAGAACCGATCTTAGTAAATATATGGAAAAATTATATACTGATCATTAAGAATCATAGAATCCACTGGAAAAATCTCGTGACCTAACTCAAAGTATTATCTGAAATATGAATTTTTACATGTTCTGCAGTAGGAAAATCAAAATAAATACTTAAATAGCATAATAAATCTGAGAAAATCATGAATAAATTGATAAATCCAAGACTTCAGAATGTATAAATTTAATAATTTTTGGAGCTATATAGCTATTTTTGTGAAAAAATTGGGATTATTGTAAAAATTACAGAAACTAATCTGTTATGTTTTAGACTTTGATAAATTTATAAGAAGTTCTAATTCCTATGATGAACCTTCTGTAAAATTTTGGGAATTTATGGACTACAGAAACTATTTTTGACAATTTATGATGAATTTATAACAATTATAGAAAATAATCTGTAAATTTCTTGGAAACAAGAAAATTGATGTGATATTCCAGATTATTAAATATATTTGTTATAAAAATTTCAAAATTAATTAAGGTACTGAAAATTTTGAAAAAATAGTTATGTTTTCTAAACTATAAAATTCTTTTGTTTATAGGTTACCATTTGGAGTAAAGGTGAGTTTCATGGCCCATTTTGTTTTTATTAAGTTTTGGGGAAAAAGCATACTAATTATGAATTGATGCATTACTACTGAAATTTATGTTACAACCATTAGTTCGGATGTGGAACCGTTAGATAACATTGGTAGCGCTACTTAGGAGATATCTCCTGCATTAACAGAATGAGTGTTATAATGCTATGTTATCTGATTTATGAGAATATGATATGACAGATTGAATAATCTGATTGCTATGTAAGGTTTGGTTGTATATATAATGCATCAATATTATCTGTTTAATAAACCTGTGAAGCTCACCAACTTTATGTTGATTATTTTTGGTATGCTTTTTCAGGAATTCATCATGACTAACAACCTAACGTTCTCCTTTGATGTTTTTAATGGCTGGGGTGAAGTTGTAGGAAAAGTTTGTGTAAACCTAACTGTGAACCTGTATGACTTCAGTGTGTCGGTGGATGCTCACTCCATCGTCTCTGAAGATGTAGCTGTTAAAACTTTATGATGTAATAGGATTATAATCTCAAATTTTGACTATTATGATTTTATGTAATCCTAACCTTAATATTATGTTATGAAATATGTATGATTATGTGTTGTTTGTTAATTAGTATTTGACAATGAGTTCTGAACAATCAAGTCAATCCCTAAGTATTTCACGCTTCCGCCGGGATGTGACAGGTTGGTATCAGAGCCATTGGTTATAGAGAATTAGGTACTATAAAATACCTAGACTATAACCATAAGCTCATATGTATAATTATGTGTATATATGATTTTGCGTGTTATGATTCCATGTATATTAAAGCATGTTTCATGCAGAGAACTTATAATATGTATAGAAATAGATAACTAACTATTGGGTTCAAACCATGAAAGGATTTGTTTTGCAGCCATGAGTACCGATAACAAATTTTGTGAGACTGACTCATCCGAATACTCGAATTATAATGATCACAAAGGACTTACGCCTGAACCTAAACCTCAGCAAATTCTAGAACCTTTTCCAACCAAAGGAGAAGATAATCCCGAACCTAAATTTTATGTCCGTCGTGCACCTGTAATGGTAGGAGGATATACCATTAAAACTCCTAGGAAAAGGGTACGACCCGGAAACAAATTTAAAACCAAGCAATACGAAGGCAAGGAGATACAAGAAACTAACTCCCTCAGGAACGAAGAAAGTAAAGCTAAGAGACAAAGGGTAGATGAAGATCAAAACACAGTCACTCAACCAACCCTTAAACAGCTCAAGAAAATTCAACAAGAAATCAAGAATATTCAGAAAGATGTTAAGGAACTGAAAGCACCTAAAGGAAACATCTTCTCAAGAATATGGAAATGGGTGCAGGGAAATTAGAAGCTAACTTTTGATGTGAAATCTTTAAATAAGAACTTAAATAAAAAATATCTTTTGTGTTTAAACTATTACTTGCTTATGTGTTAATTAGAATATTGTTAAGAATCTAAAATTTCTTCTTAATATTTACTATAATTAATTATAGAAAAGCATGCCGCCAAGAAAGGACACACAACCTGTAAGAAGAACGGCGCGAGTAGGACGACCTAGAACCAGACTTGGGGAAGAAACCCCTATAAACCCAAACACTAATGAAGATGAAAGGATCACGCGGATAGTAGCACAACAATTAGAAGCTGCCATACCCACACTAGTAACTCAGCTTCAACAAAACCTAAATCTCGGAATAACAACACCAGGTAATGAGATACCCATGGATGATACCATGAGGGAACAACCAGAAGAGGAAGCTATAATAGGAAGAGGGTGTTCCTATAAAGCTTTTATGTTCTGTAGACCTCGAGAATTTAATGGTAAAGGCGGAGTGGTACAGGCCTTACGTTGGTTAGATGAAATGGAGTCAACTCTAGAAATCAGCAAATGTGCCAATAACAACAGAACCTTGTTTGCTTCACACTCACTAAAGGGAGAAGCACAATCCTGGTGGAAGTTGGAAATGACCATCAAAGGTAGGCACGTTATGAATAAATTAAGTTGGGAAGAATTCAGGAATTTGATTATAGAAAAATACTGCCCTTATAATGAAATAGAAAAGTTAGAAACTAAGTTTCTAGCTTTAGAAATGAAAGGTGCAGCATATCGGGAATATACCGACAGGTATAATGAACTCTCGAGGTTAGTACCACACCTAGTGAACCCAGAATCAAAAAGAATAGGAAGATATATTTGGGGACTAGTGCCACAAATAAGGGGATTAGTAAAATCAGCTAGGCCCAAAACTTTTCAAGATACTGTAAGTTTATCAGGAAGTTTGACAGATGAGATGATAAGGAATGGATCATTAAATAACCCCAGATCCGGAGAAAAGAGAAAGTGGAATAATGATAACACAGGGGAAAGATTTAGGGGAACCCCTCAGAAACGAATAGTTAGACAACCCCCTCGGAACTACCTAGGAATGACACGGGAAAAGAAACCCCAGACAGAAAACCAGCCATGGTGCAGCACTTGCCAAAGATACCATCAAGGCAATTGTGCGATGGTAATCTGTTACAACTGCAAGAAAAAGGGGCATATATCCCGAGACTGCAAAAACCCTGCAAATCCAAAACCAGTCTGCTATCAATGTGGGAATGAAAATCATCGCCGAAACGAATGTCCACAGCTGAAAGGAAAAACACCGGCTAATCAGAACAACCCTCGGGGAAGAGCGTTCATAATGCAGGCAGAAGAAGCGCGACATGAACCAGAAGTTGTCACGGGTACGTTCCCTGTAAACAATCAGTATGCTACTGTGTTATTTGATACTGGAGCGACCCGTAGTTTTGTTTCAAATACATTTAGGCAACTACTTAACTTGACCACAGAAAAGTTAGATCAAAAATATATGATAGAATTAGCGGATGGTAAGGTAATCGAAGCTTATGAAATCATTCCTAATTGCACAATGAATCTAGATGAAATTATTTCAACATAGATTTGATTCCTATTGATTTAGGAGGATTTGACGTTGTTGTAGGAATGGATTGGTTAAGTAAAAATCAAGCTGAAATAATATGTTGTAAGAAAATGATCAAAATTCCTTTGGTTAAAGAGAATAGAATACTGTGTATATATGGTGAAAAACCTAGAGGTACCATAAAGATAATTTCTTGCGAGAATGCACAAAAATATCTAAGGAATAAATGTTTGGCTTATCTAACTCACATTGTTGATACTAAGATGGACAAAGCAAAACTGAAAGATGTTTCAGTTGTCAATGAATATTCAGATGTATTCCCTGATGAATTACCTGGATTACCACCCCCACGTCAAGTAGAATTCAAAATTGAATTAATTCCAGGAACAACCCCTATTGCTAAAGCACCCTACCGTTTAGCACCTACTGAAATGAAGGAACTAATGAGCCAACTTCAGGAACTTTTGGATAAAGGATTTATACGACCTAGTGTGTCACCCTGGGGAGCACTAGTTTTATTTGTCAAGAAAAAGGATGGAACATTTAGAATGTGCATAGACTATAGGGAACTCAATAAAGTAACTATAAAGAATAGGTATCCTTTACCTAGAATAGACGACCTATTTGATCAACTACAAGGATCTAGTTACTTTTCAAAAATAGACTTGAGATCAGGATATCATCAGCTAAGAATACAGGATGAAGATATACCTAAGACAGCATTCAGAACAAGGTATGGACATTATGAATTTCTGGTGATGCCATTTGGATTAACCAATGCTCCCGCCATATTTATGGATCTGATGAATAGGATATGTAAACCCTATTTAGATAAGTTTGTCATAGTCTTTATAGATGACATTTTAATCTATTCTAAGAATAAGGAGGATCATGAGCAACACCTAAGATTGACCTTGGAGTTGTTAAGAAAAGAAAACTATACGCAAAATTCTCAAAATGTGAATTTTGGAAAAGAGAAGTGCAATTCCTTGGACACATAGTCAATCAAGAAGGAATACAGGTAGATCCAGCAAAAATAGAAGCTGTTAAGAATTGGGAGGATCCCAAGACACCAACAGAAGTACGCCAATTTCTAGGATTATCAGGATATTACAGAAGATTCATAGAAAATTTCAAGGATAGCTCAACCCTTGACTGAACTAACTCAAAAGGACAAGCCATATGTCTGGGGAGAAAAACAAAAGAATGCATTTGAACTTTTGAAAAGTAAGCTATGTAGTGCACCTATTTTGTCATTACCAGAAGGGACTGACGATTTTGTAGTATATTGTGATGCGTCTCGTCAAGGATTTGGATGTGTATTAATGCAACGAAGTAAAGTCATTGCATATGCCTCTAGACAAGTTAGGGGAAGTGAGAGAAACTACACTACTCATGATTTAGAATTAGGAGCAGTAATCTTTGCACTTAAGATTTGGAGGCATTATCTATATGGGACAAAATGTACAATATACACAGATCACAAAAGTTTACAGCATATATTTGAGCAGAAAATGCTGAATATGAGACAAAGAAGATGGATAGAATTACTAAGCGATTATGAGTGTGAAATCAAATATCACCCCGGTAAGGCAAATGTAGTTGCAGATGCTTTAAGTAGAAAAGATAGGGCTAAACCATTACGAGTACGAGCCATGAGAATGGAACTACAATCAGATCTACTAAGACAAATATGGGAAGCCCAACAGAAAAGTAAGATAGAAATAAAAGGACAAGAAAAGGATTTACAGGCAGATACACATGGAATTCTAAAATTTAAAGAAAGGATCTGGATACCTAATGATGCCACACTTAGAAAGGTTATATTGGAAGAAGCACATAAGTCAAAATACTCAGTACATCCAGGAAATAACAAAATGTATAAAGATTTGAAAAATCATTACTGGTGGCCTGGCATGAAGAAATCAGTTGGAGAGTTTGTAGAAAAATACAATACGTGTTCAAGAATCAAAGCAGAACATCAAAAGCCTTCAGGATATCTACAACAACCTGAAATTCCAGAATGGAAATGGGATCAAATTACTATAGACTTTGTAACCAAGTTACCAAGACTTCAAGTGGCTACGACACAATTTGGGTTATAGTAGATAGGTTAACCAAATCTGCACACTTTCTGCCAATTAGGGAAGATTACAAAATAGAAAAATTGGCAAGAATCTACATACGAGAAATCGTATCCAGACATGGAATACCAATCTTCATTATATCTGATAGAGACAGTAGATTCATGTCAAGATTTTGGCAAACCCTACAAAAAGCTCTAGGAACCCAAATAAATCTTAGCACGGCCTTCCACCAACAAACAGGGTGTTGATAGTCAAAGAAAAAATGAAGACTCCTTATGAACTCTTTCATAAGAGAAAGCCTTTGATTGACTTCTTTCGACCATTTGGTTGCTCGTGCACTTTACTGAATACTCAGGCTCAGAAGTCGAAATTTAGTGATGTGTCTGATGAATGTTACTTCGTCGGCTATTTTTCTTCTCAAAAAGCTTATCAGGAGTATAACAAGAGAAATCGTATTGTGCAAGAATCTTTCTATGTTGACTGGCAGGAATCTAATTCCTCAAATGTTAGATCTAAACCAACATGGTTCTTTGACTCCAATATGGTGTTTAACTCTTTTAATGTTCCAGTTATTGATGATGATGTGTTCATCTCCAATGCCCAAACAAATATCATTTCTCCAACTCCATTACCGGTCATTCCTCAAGCCCCTTCCCATACATCAACAAATGATGCTACATCCGTTTGCATCCTCATCACCATCTTTTGTCATTCCACCTCCAGTTGTTATTACATCTTTTCCTTCATCACATACATCAACCTCATCTTATCCAGTACCACTAAATTCCTCAATTGACTCTACCTTATCGTCTTCCTCACCTTCATCGACCCATCAACAACCCTTCAACCAACCTTTTTCAAATAACCTACCCATGACCACAGATTTCAAAAACTTCAAAAGATCATCCCCATGATAACATCATTAGATCTATCGCTGATGGAGTTCGGACGCGAAGTCAATCTGGTTTGATTAATGTTTGTCTATTCTCTTGTTTTATATCCCAAATCGTCCCAAAAAATGTTCATGTAGCTTAAGGATCCGTGCTGGGTTGAATCGATGCAATTTGTGACAACCCTAGATTAAGACATCTCATACACTGAGTTCATTCAAATATTTTGAGTCACATCTAGGTTAATATATATGTTTTTATACATGAACGTATGCATGCTTTCATTTTTTTTATTACATAAGTATATTATTCACTTATATTTATACATGTATACGTATGCATGGCTGCATGCATATATAAATTACGTGTGCATGTATTCATAAGCAACAATTCTTTGATATTGAACCATATATGATCAAGATACATCAACCAAACAACATCAAACAAACCAAAACACACCCAACCAAACATCCTAAACATAAGTTAACATCAAAAGAAACTTGACTTCAAACTAAACCTAAACAAATCCTCTACACCTAAACCTCAAACCAAAGAACCATTAGAGATCAAAAACCACCCGTTGACAACCTTAAACACCCGGTTTACACCTTAAACACCATTAACAATCTATGACTCAACACTCTCTTTGTGTAAACACCTAAACCTATCTTGCCACTAAGCTCAACCTCAACCGGCCACCTAGCCCCTAAGACCGACTCACTAAACCTATAACCTCCACCTCACATCCTAAATACTAGACTTCATGATTACACCTCCATTATTTAAGAGTCTCGGTCGAAGGAACCATGAGGAACATCAAAAACTCTCGGCCATTCTAACCTCCTTCATCCGAGCACCTTAATCGCACACCACCACCACAACTTCAAACTACTTCCTCAACCCTCTCGGTTACCGCCTCTCCAATACCATCATCCCCATTTTCGGACATCATCATAGCAACTATTATCACAAATTCTATACACCTCTCGGTTACAAGCACGCAACATCCAAGTCTAAGCACCATCTCTCGAAAGACTATCAAGAACATCAAAACCAAGCAAGCTTAGATCATCCTCGTCTTCTTTTCACATTTTCCTTTTGTCAAACATTAAGGTTCTAACTCTAACACCCTACTTGATTAAGATTACAAAAGCAAAACATGTGTTTAAATAAATACATGTGACTAACCCTTTTGATTTAACACTCAAAATTTTGTTTAAACATCAAACTTATTTTTCAGACAAAAAGGAAGATTTTAAGAATCTGGAAACATGAAAACAAAACTTAAAAATCAAGTTTTAGCAAGAAATTATCAACAAAAGGGTTGAAAACCTAGTTGTAATTGTTAAAATCAGTTCTGCATATTAACGACTATGATTGTGGGAACAAAACATTGAAAATATGTTAAGAATAGTGAGAAATATAATTCTGTAAATTTTGATGTTACTTCCATAAGTAAATTAATTTATATAAATTCTTTAAGTATTTAAAAGGAAAAATTGTATCAGAAGAACCGATCTTAGTAAATATATGGAAAAATTATATACTGATCATTAAGAATCATAGAATCCACTGGAAAAATCTCGTGACCTAACTCAAAGTATTATCTGAAATATGAATTTTTACATGTTCTGCAGTAGGAAAATCAAAATAAATACTTAAATAGCATAATAAAATCTGAGAAAATCATGAATAAATTGATAAATCCAAGACTTCAGAATGTATAAATTTAATAATTTTTGGAGCTATATAGCTATTTTTGTGAAAAATTGGGATTATTGTAAAAATTACAGAAACTAATCTGTTATGTTTTAGACTTTGATAAATTTATAAGAAGTTCTAATTCCTATGATGAACCTTCTGTAAAATTTTGGGAATTTATGGACTACAGAAACTATTTTTGACAATTTATGATGAATTTATAACAATTATAGAAAATAATCTGTTAATTTCTTGGAAACAAGAAAATTGATGTGATATTCCAGATTATTAAATCTATTTGTTATAAAAATTTCAAAATTAATTAAGGTACTGAAAATTTTGAAAAAAATAGTTATGTTTTCTAAACTATAAAATTCTTTTGTTTATGGGTTACCATTTGGAGTAAAGGTGAGTTTCATGGCCCATTTTGTTTTTATTAAGTTTCGGGAAAAAAGCATACTAATTTATGAATTGATGCATTACTACTGAAATTTATGTTACAACCATTAGTTCGGATGTGGAACCGTTAGATAACATTGGTAGCGCTACTTAGGAGATATCTCCTGCATTAACAGAATGAGTGTTATAATGCTATGTTATCTGATTTATGAGAATATGATATGACAGATATGAATAATCTGATTGCTATGTAAGGTTTGGTTGTATATATAATGCATCAATATTATCTGTTTAATAAACCTGTGAAGCTCACCAACTTTGTGTTGACTATTTTTGGTATGCTTTTTCAGGAATTCATCATGACTAACAACCTAACGTTCTCCTTTGATGTTTTTAATGGCTGGGGTGAAGTTGTAGGAAAAGTTTGTGTAAACCTAACTGTGAACCTGTATGACTTCAGTGTGTCGGTGGATGCTCACTTCCATCGTCTCTGAAGATGTAGCTGTTAAAACTTTATGATGTAATAGGATTATGTAATCTCAAATTTTGACTATTATGATTTTATGTAATCCTAACCTTAATATTATGTTATGAAATATGTATGATTATGTGTTGTTTGTTAGTTAGTATTTGACAATGAGTTCTGAACAATCAAGTCACTCCCTAAGTATTTCACGCTTCCGCCGGGATGTGACACAATTAGAGCTTCAGCAATTTAGGAAACACAAAGTGTGGACCCTCGTTGATCTTCCACCAAACAAATGCCTAATTGGCATGAAATGGGTGTTCAAGAACAAACCCGATGATCGTGGCATTGTGGTGAGGAATAAGTCCAGATTGGTGGTTTAGGGATTTGCTCAAGAAGAAGGAATAGACTGCATAGAAGTCTTTGCTCCTGTAGACTACACGGAAGTCTTTGCTCCTGAAGCTATTAGGATCTTTTTGGCACATGCCGCTCACAAGCAGTTCAAAGTCTATCAGATGGATGTCAAATGTGAATTTCTTTATGGAGACATTGACCAAGAGATATATGTGTCTCAACCAACAGCTTTTGAGGATCCTGACTTTCCTGACAAAGTCTGCAAGCTTGATAATTCCCTTTATGGTCTTCATCAGGCACCTAGGATGTGGTACACCATTGTTCTGTGACAACAAAGCAGCTATTTAGCATTTCCAAGAATCCTATTCATCACTCTCGCACAAAGCACATTGAGACACAGATTCATGCAATTCGTGATGCTTCGGAAAATGGTTTTATTGATATTATTCCTATTGACACAAAAAATCAAAAGACTGATCTTTTCACAAAAAAATGTTTGATAAACCTCGTTTTTATGAATTGATCTTTATGTTAGGTTTAATATCATTTTACTTCCTTTTTTAAAAAATATTTTGATGTACTATCTCTCTTTCTTTATTTCTTTCTTTCTTTGTTGTTCTGCTAGCTCCATATCCCTTCCTCTTCTTTCACATAAAAAAATTACATAAAAAATGATAGTGATATGTGGCTACATAAGAAATTTCTACATCTTGCTTGTTCGTAGAAATTTCGGGGAAGAGTATATATTTTAAATGTTTCTTTTTGTTTTCCTTTGCTGAATAAAAATTAGTAGCCTGGACGATGTATAAGAGGTCAATGGTATTGTGTCGCGATTTGCTTGATAGGTTCAGCCTAAAAGCAAAGTAAACAGTACTCTTCCAACTTAACTAATAGATCAAGAAACTTGTTGACTCGGATAATCCCCTTGACACTTTTGGCCTTCACAAAGTTTCCAGTCCTTGTTCAAAAAGGATTAAGAACATGATATCTCTGTTTTTGATCTGTTCTTATCTGAAGTATCTTTGTGTCTTGATCTTCCACTCTGTCTCAAAATCTTTTTGCTTATTCTTCTATGCATTTAAAATGCTCTTTGTTATATTATTTCTGGTTCTTATATCCTCTGCTATGTGTGAACATTGACTTGTAGTGATGATCTCCTCTGTTGTACGATAGTACTGACCTGGAGCTCTCATCAGCACAAAATGATGATCTTCTCTGTTATACGTAAGTATAGACCTGAAGCTCTCATCTATAAGACCCAATTGATCAACTCTTTTGTTATATGTAAGTATAGACCTAGAGCTCTCATCATTGGATGTCTTTAAGAGCTTTGCTTCCTTTGGAATAGGACCTTTGTTGCTTTTGAGAAGAACAGTTAATCAGAGCGTGTCATCTGTTCAATATATCATAAGAAAAGGCTAGTTTTCTTTGCCAATTATCTGTGGAGACTGAGTCATTCAATGTTTTCTTTAAAGGAACCATGACATGTTAACTGTAGTTGCGGTATGCTTGTTGAAACGGAGAAGGCATGGATTTAAAGGGACAAGTATATGAGCAACCTCGCCAAACTTTGACTCTCCAGAATATCTTTTCAGCTTCTCGTTCATATCATTTTTCTTCTGCTTACTTTTGTTTAAAATTACGTGAAATGTAGTAAGGTCTTCTGGGACAAATTTATTTTATTTTTCCTTTATTTTATTTTATTTTAAATATTTTTTGATTTATTTTCCTTTATTTTATCTTAAAATAAATTAATTTTTAATTTTTTTTTAATTTTTGGATTCTAGCGAAATTATACTTTCGTTGGTAGTTTTGCAGGTTGAAATAATAGCTTCGCTGGCTCTTTTGCACGTCGCTTTGTTAGTTTCAACTTGAGCTTATACGGGAGAAACTATAGTTTCATTGCATGCGAAACTATGTCCTATATAACTTGTTTTGTGAAATTATCCTCTCATTTTCGCGTTATCGGGGTTTTAGGTCATAGAGAACACACCCATATCTTTGTTTCATGATTTTGAGTTTTTGGACTTTTGTTTCTCGTTTGACTCATATTTTCTATTCGAATGTGAGTTTTGAACCAAGGACTTTAGTTTAATATAGATTTAATCATCACTTAATGATCTAACTTGATATGGACTCTTTGGTACCTTCGAGTTCTTGCTGCGAAAGTATCGATTGTCCAGTGAAACTGAACGAAAGTTCAAAGCTTTTTCAGCGAAACTATGTTGTTATGCTGTCCGAGCGAACTTAATAGTTTCGCTAACCACAATTCAGTTTTGCTTTGCCGAATTTATAGTTTCGGCGCGACAAATCTAGTACCTGTCTTGCCGAAACTACCTCATAGTTGCTACCGAAATTACAATTTTGCTTGTCAAAACTAAGTTTCATCCAGCGAAACTATAATTTCGGCTAGCGAATTTAAATTGATTATTATTCATTTTTATTATTTTAATTATTTTCTTTTATATTACTTTTAATATATCGTTCTAATGTGTTTCATCTGTTTCTCAGGTCATACGCTAACCTCAAATTTGACGAGAGGAATAACATTACGGCTCTTCTAAATGACTCTCATCCCAAAGCAGTCGGGTTTAGAGACTGTATTCACTAGATGTAGAGATCTCCAATCGCCTACGCAATCTCACACTTATCTACCATATATGACTTACACATTCGAGATTTCTATCGTACGACTGAGTATGACACGAGAGCCAATCCTCAAAGGGTTGTGGCTAGAGTATTGGAGAATGACCTGATTATTACTTCTGAGATATTAATATTGGATGATGATACTAGAGAGGAGGTGATACTATCAGATCAGGAGGTATTTGATGCTTTTAGGTCGATGGGATATGAGGGTCCTCAGTTTGGAACGAGAAAGGAAATTAAAATATCCTTTCTCTCCAAGGAGTGGAGATATATAGCCCATAGGTTTATCATGTGCTTAGATCACCGAAAAGGTGGATCAGACAGGCTAAATTTTGACTAGGCGAAAGCCATGGTGATTTGTTGTAGAGGGGAGAAGGCCAACATTTCAAGACTAATTTTTGACTGTATGGCTAAAAATTCATGGCTCTGAAGAAGGACAAGTGGTTGTTATACCCTAGATTCATTAAGATGATTATATATGATGTTATTCTAAATATTCCAAGGCATGGAGAGATCAAGAGATTGGTGCAGATGAACATCCGTATATATGCAGACCGTTGTGCAATAAGACATGACTTTAGCGAGAAGATCACTCACCTTTGGGAAAACATGAATCCTCTAGAACGATGGAATTATATAAGGAGAGTTAGTGAGTCGAAGGAGAAAAAAGCAGAAGAGACTAGACTAAAACAGACAGAAGCTATCAAGAAGAGGAAGAGATATGCGAAAGAAAAAGAGTATGATTTGGAGGAGGAAGTTCATGAGATGGCAGAGGAAACCAGAGCTGAGAAAGGGAAGAGATCTAAGAAGAAAGTTGACGTGGGAGAGACCGGGAGGAGAATCAAACATAGACATCAATCTTTCACTGAGGCCTAGAGGAGGGAGGAAAGGGCAGCTTGGATAAGGATGTGATCAGAAACCTAAACTCTTCTCTTTCTAATCAGTTGAGCATGATTAAAACCAAGCTTACTAATCAAGAACTGAGGGAAAGATGAAAAGATGAGATGATTGAAGGGATGACAAGCTTGATGATGGATCAACAAAGATTAATAAAAGATTGTTGACTGAGGTGAATGAACTGAAGAAAGTTGCCAGCCTGTCCAATCAGCTAACTCAATCTAAGTTAGATGATTTGACTGACACCTCCAAATACCCATTTCTAAATGTTGGTACATCTTCTCGGGCAGGAGAGGGCACGTCTGGTGCTGCAACTAAAGAGGCTGGAGGATCGGGTTTGAGGCAGGATGTTGAGAAAGAGACTGAGGAAGGAGGAAATATGACTATAAAGAATGTGGAGCAGGTATATGAAGCTGGTTTTGTGGATATTGGGATGAATATTGATGATTTTGGTGGAGAAGAGGTATTCCCCAAACAATCTGAAGGCGTTGAGAACGAGTTGGTGGATGAAGAAGAAGATGATGAGCAGTTAGTCGATTATGACTCCGAGCCCGAATATTATGAAGTGGACGAAAGGCAACTAACATATGTAGTCAAGAAGGGAGAAGATGAGAACGATGTATTTAAGATGTTAAAGGATGATTGGTTTGTGAAAGAGAAGGAAATTGAAGAGCTAACTTCCCTTTTTCAAAACTTACAAGGGTTGAGTAAGAAAGAGGTGGACAAGAAGATTATCAGTTGGAAGAATAACCCCGGCCTCAAGATATTTATGATCAAGAGGAGAGGGGGAGGATTACATACATGCATAAGAGGAAGGCATTCAAGACCTTGCCAAAATGGGATTTGAGAAGATTGGTTGTGCTACCACTACTGAATGTTGATTAAAGTGAAAGAGTCATGTTGCTGGAGAAAGAGATACAGAATAGATTGAATGATAATTTTGAGTCGTTTGGGTTTATGAAAGTTGAACAGAGAAGGTCAAAGAAGGATAAAGATTAGGATTGTGCTAAGGGTAGACCCCCCCCAATAGTGAATAGATAAGGTTGTTAGATCATGAACCCCCAAGATTACAACAGTTTGAAAATGGTTCAATGAAAACAACACGGGGGAGGCAGTGATCAGAGTGAAGGGTGGAGTTGAATACAGATTGTTTGACCCTATGGAGATATTTACTTTCTGTGATGAAGATTTGGAGACTCTTTGTGTTAACCATAATAAGGCAGGGGCAGGGGAGGAGACCATAAAGGAAGCCAGTCTGTTCATGACTATTGCTAATAAATTAAGAGGAGTTAGAGCGGAAGTAAAAGAGTTGTCTAAGAAAGTAAGGGCAGAAGATGAGATTAGAATGGATGTGCAGGATCTCATCAAGAAATTCTCTAAAGCTAGTGCACGGGCAGAAGTAGCTGATGAAGCAGGAGCTAACAGGGAGAATCAGTGATTGAAGCTTTTAAGGATGATGCTACAGAAACTGGAAAAGAATCATCCTAGGCAGCGATAGAGATTGGAACCGATCAGACAAATCAAGACTGATGAAGACATTGAGGTCCAACCTAGTGAGAGTACTGAAGATCATGTATAGGTTGAACTCACTTTAGTTTAGATTTTGTTTATATTCTAGCGTAATACGTTTAATGTTAGTTTACTTTCATTTGTTGTTTATTTTGTTTAGTTTTGCTGCCCAGTGAAACTATAAGCGAAACTGTAGTTGCGCTCACAGTCAGTTGTTTAGTTCACCCGGCGAAACTATTGTTTCTGTCTGGCAAATCTATAGTTTTGGCAGCATAGTTTCGCTAACAGCGAAACTGTCAGCGAAACTATGACTTGTATATATAGTTTTGATCTTGCTCATTATTGAGTATCCTTGCGAAAACCCTAATCGAATATTTGTGTTGCAAGAGACCTCAATAAGCTGTGATTCTATGGAAATATATTTGAGCTTTGTTTTTATTGATTATATTGGATCCTTGATTGTTTATTTTGAATACTTTGTGGTTGTGATCATTCATCTTCATCTTAATTGTTTGGCATTTGTTTATGATATTGATCGATTGAACATATCAATTGTACTGTAAAATGATCAAATGGACCAACAATTAGTGAGGTCGAATGACATTAGGAGAAGTTCATAATGACCATCCATTGTCCAAAAGGCTATTTAGTAGATGTCTCCTTTTTGCTACCCGCATTTGGTGGTAAATGTAGCGTAATTGATCTTTGAGAATATCATGGAACCATGGATTGATGGTGTAGTTTGTTTATGGTCAAAACCAAAAAGTGGTCTATTACCATAATAGCCTTTAAGGCCCTATAGTCAACAAAAAAATCTCCATGATACGTCCTTTATTTAACTAGCAGTAGCAGCAAAGAAAATAGGCAATGGTTGGGTGTATAATTTCGTCTTTCAACATCTCATGAATCAAACCGGTCATGGGTGTGACGTCTACTGGTTGGGATTCATTAATCAAAAGAATATGGTGATCATATGGATGTTGAGGTAGTATGGAGTGTGCTTTGTGAAGTAGGGCCAAGTATTGGTTAAGTACTGATAAGACTTTTGGGCCTATATGGATGGGTGGTAGGTTTTTGTGACATAGGGTTGTAAGAATTTGCATGAGCATGGTGTGAAGGGATACCACAGAATCATGTCTGATTAAGGATGACAATGAACTTAGAAAGACCGATTGAATCAAGGATTTCTCTTACAAGGTGCAAGTGATGCTATTGGTGATGAAGGAGACTTTTGGAATTGAGAAAGCGGTTGATAGTCGTCCTAGGATTCTTAACCAAACAACTCTTAAAACAACATCTGCCCTTCCAATACGTATCATGAAGAATGGAAAAGTAAAACTGGATCCCCAAAATAGGTGGAGTGCCAAGCAATATCCTTGACACTGGATGTGATAGCCATTACCAACCATGATGGAAAAGAGTTTGATTGTTATGGTTGGTTAATTGAGGGTGGAAGCCCTGTTGGTATGGATGATATTATGGGAGCTTCCATAATCGACTAACGGAATGATTGAAGATAAGACTATGTGGCCAGTGACATGGAGGGCTTGGGTGGATGATAGGCTAAAGTAGGCTGCTTGTAGATACATATGTACCTAGTTTATAAGCTTAATGTAAAAGTCTTCCATGTCTTACATATATGTAAATGGATGGTTGAATGAAATACAATGTGTGGTTTGTGCTTATAATGTTTAATATTTCATTGGTTATTGTGTACCAATGCTTATTGAACTAACTATATAGGTTTGTGGTTGTTTGAATAGATCTAAGTCAATTAATGATTGTGAAACATATTCAAACTTAGTCGTATGAAGTTCTCATGCGAATGGCCCATGCTAATGGACCATACGCATGAAAAACTTCATGCTAATGAACCAGTCGCACGACTGAACCAGGAGACTGGATCAGTCGCACGATTGTAACATGAGATTGGCTCAGTCGCACGACTGAACACTCAGCCGTGCTAATGGATCAACGACATGACTCAATCCCACGACTGAACCATACTAATGGTTCAGTCGCCCGAATGAGAAGCCCTAACCTATAAATACCACTTAAATCATGGAAAAACAAAACACTTCGAATACATACGTACCCTAGTCGTCCAGAGACCTCTAAGAACCTGTTCCAAGTTCATAGATCGCACCAGATCGATTACCAATCGTTCTTAACGTTTAGATTCAATCTATAATTATTTCTACGTGCGTTCTTACTAATTGGATCGTCAATCAAATAGGATTCTGCACTATTTGACTTGGTATACACGTATATCAGTTAGTATTTTGTTCAATACACGATCCTAACAAGTGGTATCAGAGCTTTGGCTCTTGATTTACGTGTGATTCGATCGTTTTTGATATAAAAATTGTGCTTTTCCACTAAAAACGCAACCTTTTTGTGTCAAACGGTGTCTTAGATGTCTCCAGTTCGTAAAGTTAATGTTTTTCCGGCATACGACGATTAGGGTTCTTGAAAAATTCGTGTTTTTTGCGTCAAAATACCTAAACCTATGAATTTTCAAGTTTCAGCAGCTTCAGTTGCACGATTGACTCAATCGCACGACTGAATTCATATGCATCCCTCATATGATTGGACTCATTCGTACCTCCATTCGTACGACTGAACTGTCTAGTCGCATTGTTCATTCGCACCTGTCCATTCGCTCAATTGATTCATCCGCATTGGTTCATTCGCCCGTCTGAGCCATCCGCATTGTTATCGCTCGAATAGCCAATCGCACACCTTCATTCGCAAAATTAAAACACTTTGTTCTAAAGTTTAAAGTTAAGAGTAATGGAGGACCAATATTCAGCTTTCACCGCAGGGAGAGATTCGAGGATCCAGAATCTATTGCTTCTAGAAAACGAAGTGGGGAATCACAACAAACCCCCTAAGCTAATTACGTTAGATGATTACCCGCAGTGGAAGCAAAGATTTGAGATTTACTTGAATGGCGTAGATCCCAATTTGTGGGAGCGATAGAGACAGTGTACAACATGCCTGTAGGTGCAGATGGAGTCAAACTTATATTAGAAGGCATGACTGATGGACAAAAGGTTAAGTACAATGCTGAGAAGAAAGTCTATGCTTTGCTCACTCAGTCAATTCCGAAGGACATATTCCATCAATTTTCTGAGAACAAGCAAGCTAAAAAGCTATGGGATGCATTGGAAAAGAGGTATGAGGGAAATGCATCGTTGAAAGCTCTGAATGCTAAAGCATTGAAGATGGAGTTTGACAACTTTTCGTCAATGGGAAAGGAGACCTTAGATGATGTTAGTGATCGTTTCTACCATCTGATGAGTGAGCTGCACACTTATGGAGTTACTACATCTATAGAAGACAAAGTTTCAAACTTTGCAGATGGTTTGCCCGAGAAGTGGAGTTCGTTTGTCTCCAACCTCAGACAGAATGATATGCTCGCGAAGTTAGACATCAACGACTTCATTCTGAAACTGCGGGAGGAAGAGTTGAGGATGAAGTACAGGGCCTAGAAATCATCATAT
The DNA here is from genome assembly GCA_025506515.1 of Flaveria trinervia. Lineage (NCBI taxonomy): Eukaryota > Viridiplantae > Streptophyta > Magnoliopsida > Asterales > Asteraceae > Flaveria > Flaveria trinervia. The sequence goes on along the minus strand of CM046448.1, from coordinate 102,590,417 downwards.
GATCAGAACTCAGCCTTGTACAACTCAACTCCTCAAGCCAAAACGTCTGGAGCTCCACTACAAATGGCTTTTGTTCGAGTTCCGCTGGTCCATCTCAAGCCTCTCCTTCAGGATCTGACACGACAGGATCGTCTGGTACCCAATACATTGCACCTGAAGCAAATGCTACAAAACTGAAGACCGAGAATCACAGGAATGTGACTGTAGAGGTAGCAAAAGAGCACATGGATCTCTTAGTAGCAGTAGTCCACTCCTATGATGGGCTAGTTGCTGGGAAAATTAGGAACTGCCATCTGGCGGATGAGGACTATGAGCAGGTAGATGAAACAGAGCTGGAACGAATGGATATAATGTGGGCCTTAGCAAGTGCTGTTCGGATAGCAAAGAAGTTTGTCAAGAAGACCGGATAGATTCTGATTGCCACTAAGGACACAACTTTTGGCTTTGACAAGACAAAAGTTACCTGCTTCAATTGTGGGGAAAAAGGGCACTTCAAACGTAAAGGTGTGAAGCCCAAGAAGACGGGAAATGGGGATCCATTCTCATCTTTCTCTCGTCAGGAGAAGCCCACAAACAGCCTTACTTCGTCGAGCAAGGATCCTAAAGCCTTAACAGCTCATGATGACGAAGGACAAGATTGGAGCTTTCGGTTTGTGTCTTCGGGAGAATCCAACATTGCTAGTGTCGAGGACTTAGATGACGACTCAGCGAGTGAGGGTGATATTGCAGTTGAGCTCGCGATGTAAAACGTTGAAGAATCTGCAATAGTAGTTGATCACCGGCCTAAAGAAAGGACAAGCTCAACAAGTCCAGAATCACCAGAACCAGAAATGTTAGACTCTGCCTTGATGGCTGATTCAACCACTCCCTCTCAGGTAAGTTCCACTACTCAACTGTTCAATAAGCATGCTTGTTCTGATTGTAATAAATTTAGGGAAAGTATTGATTTAAAATTTGCTAGGTTATTAGATCGTAATGATAACTTAGTAAAGGACTTACAACTGTGCATAGAAGCCAATAGAGTTCTAAAACAAAATGAGCATAGTTACAAAGAAAAGATAGACCTTTTGAACAAACAGCTTAGGGAAACTGAAGTAGTTGCCTTTAACCAAGCTAATGACATTAGGTTCTATCTTAACTCCCTTGAAGTTGCTAAGAAACAAAAGGCAGTTTTAGAAGTAGAAGTAAATTCCTTAAAGCAAAAACTGCACAGTTGGATAAGTTCCTCTCATATTGTCCAACACTTAATGAGTGAACGTAACAATGGGGAGGGTTTGGGATATAAAGTGGTTCCACCACCACATGAGACCTTGGTGAATGCAAAAAGTAAACCAATCAATAATAACCCAATCAAGAATCATGTGGTGTCCACTCCTCTAGTAAGTGACCCAGATACCACATGTACATCTAATGAATCTGGCACTAAACTAAAGGAGGCCACTTCAAAATCACAAGTAAAATTCCTTGTGTCAATCTGGACAAACAATTTGAAAAAGTTAAAGCTAAGTCTGGGTCAACCAAGTCTAATTCTAAACCCAAAAAGACCAAACATGTTAACCACCCATGTGCTTCATGTCTAAGTCTAGAGAAACTAAAAGGAAAGGATGTTAAAAATATTCAAACAATTAATTTTGTTAAACTAGATAAAACATCTAAGCAAGAAATGTCAAAACCCAAACAAATCAATGTCACACGTGTGTTCCACACTTCTCCACAGAAACATTTAAATCGTCAAGTTGAAAGCAGATCATGTTACAACTGTGGAAAGTATGGACACATTGCGTCTTATTGTAACACCCCACCCGTGACCCGGGCGGGCGTCTACAATTGATACAACTTGCAGCGGAAGCTAACTGAGTTTTCATTACAAACTATAATATCATCAACTTGTTATATCACTATTTTACAACAGTATTTAGAAACAAACTAAAATAAAACTTCTTGGTCTTCTAGATCCTTTATTCTTTATGCAGCTTCTAAGTATTTCCTTAGGGGTTACCTGTGATACATATACTCAAAAAGAGGTCAGCTAATGCTGGTGAGCTCATGCTATACATTTTATAACAGTTTATAAAATTAACTTTGACATGCAAACAATACGGGTTGTGATATTTGGGTCCATAGGCACAGTGCCTTCCCTGGTTTTACCACAACCACCGGCAGCGGGTTTGTCAGACCCTCCCGATCGTCAAATAGGTATGAGCATGTGCCTGATGCATACGAGGAACCCTATCCTCTTTTCAGCCAGTTCGACACACCCCATTAAATATATCAGGATCCTGTATACCCCTACCGACCCGTGCATATATGTAAGCATTATAATTATTACCGGTACAGACAGGACGAGTATATTATCACATTTTTTAAAACATACATGATAACTCACCTTGGTTCTTAAGTATTACTGAGACAAACAGATAGTTTCAGAGTTGTATTCCTGATTAGGATGGTCTTAGCAACTAGTTAGGTAAGAAAATACTACCTAGTAATAATCATGATTGGTTTTGAATAACATTTACCTTGTTTAAGCATGGTTGATCAATCCATGCCTAATCAAGATTAGGCTACCCAACACCTACCAGGATTATGATTCTAAATCCTACATAATAATATATTAAGTCTTAAACATATAATTAAAATCTTAAAGATTATAAAACTATATACTAATTATACACCAAATCTTAAATTTATATAAATATAACTACAACATAAATACATACCTGAGTGCAGGGTATGAGATGTTTGAAATTTTGTGTACCAAAATCGTATGGTGCATACATACTTATAATTGAGTTTTTAGAGTTGATAAAAATCTTCATAAGATAGAAATGTTCATACAATCACAACACGTATAAATTTACTTGCATACACATTCATATACACACATTACACGTCGCATATATGCATGCAAACTCAAAGATAACATATAATAATAATCTAATATTTTATTATTATAATTAATTTAGTAGCTTAACACGTTTTTCTCTTATAACTTTTAAAATATAACGTTTTATAAAGTTTCAAATACGTCACTGGAACGAGCTTATTTTTCTCTACGAGTCGACCTAAGTTTCACTAAAAACAGAGCACGTTTAAATATAGTGTAATATTATATTTAAAATATTTTAACAGTCTCTTACGACACCAGAACTAGTCTAAAATTTTAACGTTTTAATTAGTCATTTTACACGTTAATTACTCGTTCGACAACATATGAAAGAAAAAACTTCATATTTCACATATTTATAACTATTATATTAAAATTTGGGGTGTTACACTTATTGTCCTTATTATCAGACGCCAAAGAAGAAGGTTGAACTTTATGACACTAAAGTAAGCTCTTCCAAAAGAAGATCCATGACTCCACCAAAAAGAGTCAATGAACCTAAAGTTCAACCTATCAACCAGTCGTCTGTCTATCACAAACAGGCCTTGCATAAGACTAGCTTATGGAAATAGAAATCTATCCATGAATCTAATAATGAGAACAAGAAGACCATACATCTTCCCTTACCCTCAAAAGGTCAATGGGTGGAATTTTTTTGTGTGATGCCTCTGGGTCACCCAAGCCAGTTAAAGCTTGGGTCCCTAACCTCAACTAACCATTTCCTTTGAATATGCAGGGTGTTCGCTACAGTGCTGAAACAAACACGTGAATTGTAGATAATGGAGCATCACGGCACATGACTGGAAACCGGGCACTCCTATCAAACATCAAACAAATTAAAGGAGGTAATGTTTCCTTTGCAGGAAATAAAGGAGCTTACATTACAGCTCAAGGGGAGATAGGGAATGAGAAAGTAAAGTTTGATAAGGTAAACTACGTTCAACAACTACAAACAATTTACTTTCTGTGTCCTAAATTTGTGACAAGGGTTTTAAGGTAGTTTTTGATAACAAAAAGTGTTATGTCCTGAAAAAGGACTATATGATCCCGGAGGACCAAGTCTTAATGTCTGCCTCAAGATATAATGACCTTTATGTCTTGGATCTATCGAAGGCCTCCACAACTGATCATCAAGTTCAGTGCTTCTTGTCAAAAGCTACCGAGAAGGATTCAATCTCCTGGCATAGGAGAATGGGACACATCAATCCAAGGAAGATGAATCACTTGATCCAGAATGATCTAGTGAGGGGAGTAAATGTCAAAAACTTCTAACGCCTAGATATTTGTGTCGCTTGCAAGAAAGGCGAACAGACAAAGAAGTCTTATAAGGCAAAGAAAGTTAATTCTATAGAACTGCCTCTTGAGCTTCTCACATGGATCTGTTTGGTCTAGTAAGTACAAGGACCATCGCAGGCGACTTGTATAGGTATGTAGTTACAGATGACTACTCAAGATTCTCTTGGGTGATGTTTCTGAAATCAAAATCAAAAACTTTGAGTCATTCAAAGAGTTAGTAACTACACTGGAGTTTCTTTACAAGCTGAAGGTAAGACAAGTCCGCTCAAACAACAGAACCTAGTTCAAGAATCAATGGATGGAGGCTTTCTGCAAAGAAAAAGGAATTGTGCATCAGTTCACGTCCGCCTACACTCCTCAGATGAATGGTGTTGCTGAGAGAAAGAATCGCAGCTTAATAGAGACAACACGGACAATGCTAGCAGACTCGAAGCTACCTATCCAATTTTGGAATGAGGCAGTAGCCATGCGTGATACACGTTAAATCGAGTTCTGGTAGTTAAACACCATGGAAAGACGTGTTATGAGTTACTTCAACGACATAAACCAAATCTGGAGTATCTCGAACTGTTTGGCGCTCCGTGCACACCACTGAAGAAAAATCAGGAGGGAAAGTTCAGCGAGAAGGCTGAAGAAGGAATCTTTCTTGGATACAACATACCGAATAAGAGAGTCTACAACAACTTAACGGGTCAAGTAGAAGTGTGGTGTAATGTCGACGTTCAGAGATATACCACCCCTCCTGCTGGAAAAGGTCCTGCTTTCTTTTTCGACTATGATGGATTCTTCAAGTCCTTCAACATTGCTCTCTCCACGTCTGATGATGAGTTAGCAGCCAAAATGATGTATGATGTTCTAAACACACCATCACAGGAATCTACATCATCTAGCACACAAGGTGACTCACCAACCAACTCAGGGGAAGCACTTGAAGCTAGTGATTCCTCCTCTGACAATGAAGCCATGGAGGATAATCAGGACACTCAGGAAGAACAGGTTCCCTTTCCTGCAAGTCCACAAGCACCTGACATTGATGCCTCTAAGTCTTTAGAACCTCACACTCCTTCTACCTCAGATACAGAACCAAATGTTCATAATCTTGATTCGAGGTAGTTGTTCCCACCACTCCTGGATCACGTCTAAATGTTTATCATTCTCTGGATAATGTCATTGGGGATGTAAGATCATGAATTTAGACAAGAAATCAGCTGTATTCAGCTGATTATGCCTCGATAATGGAGAAAAGGTACCTTCACGATGGTGCTTATTGTTGTTTTGTGTCTTAATTCGAGCCAAAATATGTCAGTGAAGCCCTAAATGATGAGGCATGGGTGAGTGCCATGTAAGAAGAACTTCTTCAGTTCAAGAAGTTAGGTGTATGGACACTAGTTGATAGACCTAAAGGTGCTAAAGTCATTGGTACCAAATGGGTCTTGAACTGTAAGAAAGATGATCAAGGTGTCATCATCAGGAACAAGCTCAACTTGTAGTTCAAGGATTTTGACAGGTCGAGGGAATATATTACAATGAAGTATTTGTGCCAATGGCAAGAATGGAAGCCATCCGTATCTTCCTAGCCTATGCCTCTTACATGAAGATTAAAGTCTATCAATTGGATGTAAAGAGTGCATGTCTTCATGGTGAAATCCGAGAAACAGTGTATGTGAGTCAACTTGAAGGATTTGAGGATCCATATCATCAGGACAGAGTTTACAAACTGGATAAGGCTCTCTACGGGCTTCATCAAGCCCCGAGAGCATGGTATGAAAAACTCTCAACTCACCTTGTGAAACACGGATTTCGCAGAGGTGTAATTGATTGCATATTGTTCATAAAAGAAAAGGATGGTGATCTGCTGCTTATTCAGATTTATGTTGATGACATAATCTTCGGTTCCAAGAACAAAGAATTATGTAAAGAAATTGAAGCAGTAACGAAGGCAGAATTTGAAATGAGTGCAATGGGAGAGATGAAGTTCTTTCTCGATTACAGGTGGATCAAACACCAAAGGGGATATTCCTACATCAGACCAAGTATGTAGGGGATATTTTCAGTCGGTTTGACATGGAGAATGCTTCCGCAACTAGGACTCCTCTTGCTACAAATCATGATGTAGCACCCGACGAGAATGGTGATCTGGCTGATGCCACAATGTACCGAGGAATGATTGGATCCCTCATGTACCTCACTGCCTTAAGACCTGATATTATGTATGCAACATGTCTTTGTTAAAGATATCAGGCAAAATCAAAAGTTAACCATCTGATCGGGGTCAAAAGGATATTTCGTTATCTGAAAGGTACACCAACACTTGGACTGTGGTATCCTCATGACAATGACTTTGAGCTTACCGCGTACAGTGATTCGGATTATGGCAGCTGCAAGATGAGTTACAAATCTACATCAGCAGGTTATCAATTCTTTGGTAGAAGATTAGTCACGTGGCAGTGTAAGAAGCAGACATCAGTTGCGTTGTCAACTTGTGAAGCTGAATATGTTGCTGCGGCAAGCTGCTGTTCTCAAATCATGTAGATTCAACAACAGATGTGGGACTACGGTTTGCAATTTTCTAACACCCCTATCTTTGTTGATAATTCTGCTGCAATAGCCGTTACTAAAAATCCTGTCCAATATCCTAAGACCAAACACATCAGCATAAAATATCACTTTATACGTGATTGTTTTGAAAAGAATCTAATCGATGTTGTTAAAATAAACACGGATTTTCAACGCGCTATCCTCTATACAAAAGCTTTTGATAAACCACGTTTTCTATACTTGTTAGAGGTCAACGGTGTTAAAAAAAAGTGAGGTAATTCAAGAAGATGACCATGCTTAGTCCGATGCGTAAAGTAAAATTTTCTTTTATTTTCTTTAATTATAGTTTATTTTCTTTAATTAATTTTATTGTTGTTATTTCTTCGCCTATTAAAATCCTAAAAACGCAATTCTTTTACGGTTTTAGAATTTTAGGGGGAGAATAGGTTAAGTCAGTAATTTAAAAAAACAATGGAGGAGGACACGCAAGCTGATAGAAATGAGATCGTATCTGAGATATCAATTCAAAGACTATGGAAAATGATAGCACACAGTAAAAAACATTTGGGACTTTAAAATACTAAATTGAATTAGATGCAACGTTCAAAGTATAAGTCTGAGAAGTCTTGGCAATATAAAAGGAAAAATGATAATACACTGGATACTACTAAGGTAATGCAAAGAAAGTAGATCTAGAGGTTGTTAGACCACTACATGATGTGTCGGTAGATTCAACACAATAGATGATTAGACCTCATTGGTGAACTCAATTTATACTAAACTGTTCAACCGACTCATCTTAACTCAATTTAAACTAAACTGTTCAGCCGACTGTGGGTTCCCATCTTATCACTGGTTAACACAATCAGTTATTTCCAATAAGGGGTGACGAGCAAATAAATGCCACATATGTGTGCGGATGAACACTAAAAGAGCAAAGCACGAAAAATGAAAAATAAACGCAATCAAGCTGATAACCTATGTTGTTGGTGTGTTATGTGCAAAAGAAAAAATAAAGATGCTCTAACAAGAAGATAGGTTGTGTGCTTCTCTGTTGTGCGATGGCACTGACCTGAGGATAAGCATAACCTAGATATTCTAGAATTCATTGTTGTTTGCCGCCTCTCTGTTGTGCGATGGCACTGACCTGAGGCTTGGCTTCTCTTTGAAAGCTCTAAGAATAGTCTCTTCTTGTCAAAATACCCGTAGACCGCTCAAAAATCCCCTGAGGAATGTTGATTACCATATAAGCGTGGGCTCCACAAATGTTGGTTGAAATAATAAAATCTAAAATATCACCAATCTGTGTCAAAAGTCTGTGTATGGATTTAAGTGGACAATTATACTGACAATCAGTTTGGCTGCAATTCTTGAAAATCCAAATCAACATATGCACCTCGTAGTACCAGTATGATTTCCTAAATTTGCCGAAGGACCCTCGATGAAAACAAGAATCAAGCATCAAATGATTTTGGAAACACGTCCTGAATGAATTGATTACCTGTATGATTCCATAGTAAATCGTTTCATTTATGATCAAAATAACTTGAAGCTGCCTGTTCTAGAAATAAATCTACTAACTATCTTAGGATTTTCACTCCACACAAAAACATTTTAGTTCTGCTAGTTAATTTTGCTAGTTTAAAACTTTTAGTCATTTTAGTGGTATCATTCGGACTATGGCGTGGAATTCAATTGGAAGTTAAGCACTTAATGAGTCACGTCTGAGATGACCACACATGCTTTCAAATGTAAAATAAGTCACGTCTGAGGTGACAAATTGTTTTAAAAGGATCACGTCTGAGGTGATCAAAGTTTTCCAAGTTAAAAGGATCACATTTGAGGTGATAAGAAGTTTTCAATGTTAAAAGGATCACGTTTGAGATGATGAATGCTCAAAATGTTTAATCAATAAGTTAAAGGGTGTAAAATGTCAAATGGTCATAAAGACAAAATCATGAGTATGATCCATTCGCATGACTGGACCATAAGTGTGGACGAATCGTACGATCGGACCATACTTATGCCCTATACAACCGAATGGAGCATGAGTATGAACCATTCACACAAATGGCTTACATGATTGAGCCAGTCGCCCGAATAGAGTTGACCGAATGAGTCAGTCACCCGACTGAAACCCAGTCGGCCGACTGAATGTGATCGACTGAACCAATCGCACGACTGAGGTCCAATCGCCCGAATGAACAAAGCGAATGGATCTAGTCGCCCGATTGAAATCAGATATAGTATAAATAGGGCCATAGTCGATCGCATAAACTCATCACCCACATTCGCCCTAAAATCGCATAAAGTGCCGTTACCTTGCTGAAATTTCTTCAGACCAAATTTGCCACCTTATTTCGATATTCTGACATTCTCTGGTGATTATACAGGTATAATACGGTGCTATTCAACAAAATTTCGGTTGATGTGAGCCCTAAATCACGACATTCAGCCCTAACAAGACCCGAGACTGAAATTGGACAAATAGCCTAACTAAACTAAGTAAAATGTTGAAATCTAGGTTATTAGGTGATTAGTAGGTTGATTGCGAGTCTAATGAACCAAAACACGACGTCTAATTTGAAGAATTGGTCAAAATTCAAATTTCATTCGAACAGATAGTAGGTCAGACGACTGGATACCCAGATGAACTCCAATCGCACGATTGAGCTGGCCGAACGACTCAGTCGGCCGACTGGATAATCTGAACGAGCTCAGTCGGCCGACTGAACCAATTGCAGGGTCAGTCACCCGATTGAACTCAGTCGCATGTTCAGTCACCCGACTGTATTCAGTCGCCTGTTAGGTCAACCGACATAACTCAGTCGTATGGTTCAATCGCATGATTGAACCAGTCTGAATTTAAACAGGTTAATTACAAATGGTTTCTGTTGTGTGACGATCTAACTTGTATGCCCCTTGTGTTACAGATTGATGGCTGATAGGTGGTCCATCAACCCCAAGCACAACATTTGTGCCCATTTGGATGCCACAACTTGGAACGGTGCCGAGTTTGTAGGGATCATTGCATTCCTAAAGAGATCCCAGATTCACATAGCTATATCCACACCGTGCACTCCTATAGGTCTATACAACAGGCCTTCTTGGAGGGGGCATCGGATAATCATTCACAAGAGCCCTACAGCATCCGGAGTACCATTTTTGGGCATGATATCGAGGTGACTGCTGCTGATATTCGTCGAGTCCTAGATCTGGGTGACGATGCAGATCACCCGACCAGGCTACACCCTCTGACAGTTAGAGGATGCTTCCTCAGGATGAAGTACCCTGGGGACATAAATGCAGGTGTACTGAACAAAAGCAACTTGTGTCCCCAATTTAAGTACTTGGCGCATGTGATACTGAAGTGTATGGCGTCGAGGAGGGGTGGGTTTGATGACCTCTCAGACCAGATCCAGAATGCCTACGTGGCACTGGTACTCAACCACCCCTTCAGTTTCTCTAGTATGATTTTTGCCTACCTGATAGAGAACCTTGAGGCAAAGGGCAAGGAGGGATTCTACATGTACCCCATATTCTTGCAGATGATTATTGATGAGAAGCTGCCTACCTTGCCCAAGGAGAGCCACGATGTTGTATCACTTGAGATTATGGATGACACTTGGGTCGCATGAAGGTATACAGGGGGAAGCAAGTCAAGACCCCCTGTGAAGAGACTCTTCGGGCATCTGGCCAAGGCTAATTACATGGTGCCGGCTAGGCGAAAGTGGCGCCATGAGGAGAGTGACTCAGATGTTGAGCAAATTGCTCTCCATCTGATGACTCCGACGATGACGGTGACACCGGCGGAGACTATGGGCCCACTTCTACTAGGGGCCCCACTACCCATGTTACATCTCCACCCCTTACCCATACAAAATCCACCACTGCTAGCTTTCACCAGGATATCTGTCCTCCTGATGAGGAGGCAGATAGTGATGAGGAGCCTCTGACGAGGACTGTGGGCAGTAGGGTGGTTGCCACAGAGAGAGGTTTGAGGGCAGTTGGTGGACGCCCAGGGGAGTCTGGGGATGCTGCTGCTGATTCAAATCCCTCATATGCCCTGGACCCGCCCAACAGCCAAGGGGGAGCCTCAGTGTCTAGAGGCACAAGGAAGAAGAGGATGGCTCACCCCTATGGCAAGAAGGGGAAGAGACTAAAGTTCACCTTGACCTCATCTACCACCACAACCACTACCTCAGCCACACCTTCCACCACTACCACCACCACTGCTACCACACCACCAGCCACCACCGCTACCACCTCACACACCACTTCCACACCACTCCATCACTTACCCACATCCAATCCACCACCACTACAGCTCATCCACCACCACCTACATCTATACCCCCCAATCTTCACCACTGCCACCACCACCACCTCTAGCCACCAAGCAGGACCATCATCTTATCCCTCATTCCATCCGGATCATCTCTACCTCCCAACGGGGTAAAGGAACAGCTCTCAGCACTGAACCGTATGGTGCTGAAGCTATTAGCAGCCGATGATGAGAAGACTGCTAAGATTCGTTAGTTAGTAGAGCTACTGCTGCATAATCTCAGCAAATATCTCAGCAGGCGTAGCAGATTGAGCAATAGGCACATCAGATGGCTGCTCAGAGTCTAGAGATGTCCAAACTCCAGGAGCAATATATCCACTCAGCAAAGAGGATAGAGGAGTTGGAGGCTTTTAACAAGACCATCATGCTCAAGCTCAAGGGCTCAAAGGATGAGTCACTCAAGATAAAAGAAGGAGATGATGATGATGTTGTGATGGTGAAGATGATGAAAGTGATGATGATGAGGCTAGTGAGAAGGAAGAGACAAGGAAAGGGCAGAACAGTGATGATGATGATGATGAAGAAGGAGATGCAGCTGCATCTACATCAGCTCAAGGTCAAGAGAGACGTACAAAGAGAAATCAAGACCAATGAGCCTCATCTTCTGCCCCTCTACTGATGCGCTGGCTATTCAGGAGAAAAGTAATGTTTAGATATTTATGTACTTGAAAACTGTATAATTGAGGGTAGGAGTGGTTTTATTTTCTAGTTCATTTTAAGGAGCATTCATACCGTCAATGTCCTTGTTATCACTAAGTAGAAATTATGGTGAAAGAACTTATGATCAAGGAAGTATTTTTCTATACGCTTGAAACATAACTTATCCTTATGATGACGTTAAAGTATGGGTTAGTTGTGGTGGATGAAGAAGATTTGAAGTAGGGTTCCACATTGAATTGGTGGGTTGGCTAAAATAAGATGATTTAGGTTTTGGTCCTTATTGTAATTTATCCTTAATCAAATGGGCCAAGGCATAAGCCTAATGAAGGGTTGTAGGCTTCAAAATTGCTAATTCATTATGAATGTTAGCCCATAGCCCTTATATAAACAAATCACGAAGGGCCTGCTAGGAAAGGCTGATATCTCTATTGCTAACCTTTTCAAACTTGGTTTGGTATGCGGCCACTATTGTGGTTTAGTGGAGAATCAACATAGTGCTTCATGGTTATCGTAAGTGAGGGACCAAACCATAACTTGATTTGACATTTGAAAGCAGGGCATGTACCAAGCAAATCTTTCATAGAAAGATACTTATACCACGAAAGGGCATCAATGATAAAATAGAATACCGCTAGTTCCACTCGTTCTTTCCCCGGAGTTTGGTTACATAAAAAGAAACTTTCAGCTTGGAAAATCCAGTCTAGAACATTAGAACCATCAAAGAAAAGAACTGTGATTTTTTGTTGATGGTGAGTGTATTTACAAGGAGGTGGTAAATTGTGTGGAGGTAAAAGATGGTGGGTAGGTGCTTTTGAGCCGAAAGAGTCGGAAGAGGTGTGATCAGACAAGGTATTGAACTTAGTATGAAAGTATTAGATGTTTTAATAAGTTCTTGAACAATGGTTTCATGGCGTTTAGAAGCATCATTGGTGGTAGAAAGTAGTAGTGATGACAATTAATTGGTTGTGTTGATGTTAGTTTCGTCATAAGTAGAAGGATCTATGCGGGGTGGCATGATGGAGGATTGAGACAAAATGAAAGCACCAAGATGATATGCCTTTTTTGAGTAGGCTAACTCCCAAGAATGGAAGGAAAAAGGAACAAGAGAGTTCAGAAAATATTCTTAATTTTTTCGAAACTCAAAATGAAATTACAAGAAACTAAATATGCAAATGCAATCCTAATCAACACCACTACTACCTTATCCATAGTAATCAATTTTTTTTGAATGACAAACCTATCCTGCTCCTATAATTACTCCAAATTGCACCATTGCCTGGGTTTGAACCCAAGACCTCCCATCTAAGAGACAAAGCCTCTAGCAAATGGGCTATACCCACATTGGCTCATAGTAATCAACAACCCACTAATTCATGCATGTAAAGTAAGCGTGTAACTTGTAATGAAAAGGTCAGCCTAACTTATTGATAATACTTTTGGGACTGGGCCTAGTAACTTGTTTTTAGGCTTGTGATTCAGAAATGATTGGCATTGATTGGGCTGGCATATATGTATCACACGAAGAAACTATATAATATATGCATGATTTAATGATGATGAAGAAAATAACTTAACAAAACACCTACATAAGAAAAGTTATTATTAAAGCATCGTCATCTTCATTACCTTACAAATGGGAATGCACACAAAAATATTGAATTCGTGGAATTAGAAATAAAACAACTATCATTGGATGGTTTATATATATATATATAGACATACACACACATGTGACATGTGGTACGTTCTTCTACCCACGGTTATTATGCCACTAGATCAATTGTAAAACTTTTACGACATATAAACACTTTCAATGAAAACATATGTTCTTGTTTAATATCAATTATGTTTGTCTCCCAAAGTAAGGAGATAAATGTGTGTGATTATATATATATATATATATATATATATATATATATATATATATATATATATATATATGTTCATATATCAAAACACACATCAATATTTATTAAGTCTATTGAGGTACCCCTTGCATTATATATATATATTATATATATATATATATATATATATATATATATAAAATGATTTTCACCTTATACTAACTACACACACAATAGGAGCGTATGCCTATCGAATACTAATATAGAATTTGTTAAAAATCAAGTATCGATCTATGGACATGAGAGCTCCTTATACTAAATCTTTATCATTATCTAGCCGAAGAATTATGATTTGTGAATAATATTATTAACTAAATTAACTAACAATTAATCTAATTAATGAAAGTAAAAAAAGATGAATATAATCTATCAAAGGAAGATATCACTTAGACTTCAAATCCGCTTAGCAAAATAATGACAATATGCATAAACCTATGGTGAGATTATTTTCAACGCATGAAAAATGGATACAAACAATATTCCTCTCAATGTTATCTAATTAACTCTATGGAAAGCTAAAATGATAAATAAATAATAACCACCTAAAGTTATGCCACGAAGAACTAATGATATAACTAAAGCAATGTTAAAGATGATTTGGACTCCTATCAAAATCAAACCCACAAATATTTGGAAAGTTAACAGGATGAACACATGTTAACCACCTCAGTTCATGTAATGTAACAATAGCTATGTAAATCCTTTAACTTATGAATGTCCTAACATGAATACACGAGCCATAAATTTGTGCATTATCTATAGTTACACATAAACTAAGTTAGGAGATATTCATAACAAAAATAATGGTTTTCACAAACACATGTGTAAGGATGCACACTTGTTCAACTTTACTAATATTCAACCCTCATTCACCATTTCTAGTCAAATACCATAAACTACGTACTAGGTTATGCAATTCATGAATAAATGTTCCAACACACATGGTTTTCCAACATAATATGATTGTAACACCCACAAGATTCAAAATTTCATTAAGTTAAAGTGCATTCATAGCTTTGTAATGAGCATTGACATAAACATCACCAACAGTTTCAAACAACATGTCAAAGTATGCTAAGCTTCACCTAATCTAAGTGATTAAGAGTATTTAGCCCATGGGGCTTACAAAAACCACAACCAAACTCATAGAAATAGGAGAAAACATGGTGTATCTAGAGATTTTCAAATGAAAATGAGTAGAGGTGGGTTGTGTGGTGATTAATGTTCCTTGAAAGTGTTCGATCTTTAATCTTGGTCTACAATCTTCAAAGATCTGTCCAAATCACCTAAGAGACTTGATAGAACCAAGGTTTTGTGTGTAAAACTTAATATGTGCTAAAATAGGGGTAATTGGGCTGAACACAGTTGTGTATTCTGAACATGATTGCCTTGGCTGTTACATATCATACAGACCTATTAGACTAACACAATTACGATAAAATGAACCCAGTTGTGATCGTAAGGTTTTCCTAATAAGCTTTTTTTCAACTTGAGCTCTTTTCACAAAAATCACCAAGTTTTCACCGGTCACTACAATATTCAATAAAACATAAATAAGTGACTAATAAGTGAGTTTTTTTTACCAAAGATCACCCTATGGGGGAATATGTATTATTAACATGTATAATTATTAATATCAAATTATCCTCACACTTAAACTTTGCTTGTCCTTAAGCAAACTCTCATACAATAGTTTTTAAAAAAAATCTCCATCATTAGCAAGAAATGTGAGATGCAATCCATAAGTTAGCAAGAGATCCAAACTCCATAACAAAGATTGTCAACCACTTCAACAGTCAAAAAGGGAAACCAAACGAGTTAAGAATTTTTTTGATATTTGGCAATAAGCACTTAAACGTAACATGTTTATTAATTTCTTTATGCGTGGGCTTTGACCTCTCACAAAAATTCACTCAACACTTGGTTATTTATTAGTGCAAAAGTAGGAATGAATCACTCATAGGCAATCAATGGAGCAACATAATCATAAGCATGCAAAGCACTCAAATCTCCATCAAATAAAATAAGAAAATGTATAAATCAAGAGAACTTTAAAGGTTGTAATAGGGCTTGGGTTTAAGGTGTGGAAAGTTGAGAAAAATGTCTAAAGGGTTAAATCCAGAATTGGTTGATGCTAATGCATACTAATATTAATAATAAGTGGATTACATCAATGAAATTATTCAACAAATAAGCTCATACTAAGATTCTTCTTCCCAAATCACAAAATTTCTCATCTTTTATTCTTTCTTTTGAATACGAAATAACAATACTAATACAATATCATTTCTTTCTTGTTCGTCTCTTTTTTTCTTTTGTTTTTTTTCTTTTTTTCTTGCTTTTTTCTTAAAACATGCAAATCAAAATGAACATTCTACGTGAATGTAACTAAATATCACTAATTAGACAAGTAACAAAAACCATAATTTAACACCTAGGTTTAAAAATAAAAGGCTAACTTGGCTAAGTAGGTTTAAAATATGGGTAAAAACACATATAGGATAGGCTCAACATGACAACAAGTGAAACTAACGAGTAGGACAAATGAAATGAGAAAGGGGTTATAAGAAATGGTTTATCTTAATGCCTCTACAATTTTCATACAACACTTAGTTTATGACCTTAAAATGTATGGCCTAGACAAGTTACAACATGAAAACAACATTTGGCATACTCAACAATCATCAAAAACATGGACAAGAAGTGTAGCAACACCTACACAAGAAGGAAAAGCTCAGAAATGCTCATGGAAACGGAGGGATACAGGGAAAAGGTGCAATCGCATGCATAAGTGTCAAATTTGTCAACTAAGTACATCTAAATCGTCTCACAAAATAGTTCAATACTCTACTCGAATGTTCCTTTTCATCATGTGATGCTGAAAATAAAATTATAGTCAAGGATCAAACATAATGATACATGGGTGCCGCTTATTTAAATTTAGAGATTTTTTAAAAGCAGGATTTGATAAAAAAATTGATTTGAGAAAGCTAGAAAGACTTGAAAAAGTTCACAAAAATCCCTATATCCTCACACTTGAAATGTACATTGGCCACAATGTATAAATATATGCACATGCAGTGGAAAAATATAAAGGGGGAGAGGAGAGTGGAATGAAAAACTCTCCTGATCAAAATCCTTGGCATGTGTTGCCAATTCCCAACTAGCTTAAGGCAACCTCATGATCCATGTGACCAGAATGATCTATCAAACATAGAAAGAACAAACATGAGTATATTATATGTGATAGAAAAAGAAAAAACAACAAACCTTAAACAAAATTAACACTAAGTGTTTCAAAAACTCAAGTTGCTTCCCCGAAGTGCTCATTTATTAACGAGTAATTAAACTTGACTTGGCCCTTAATTCACTAAATATAAGGAAATTGACGGAACAAATTAAAAAATAGGTGGCTTATGCTACTTCAAACCCTATCGGACCTATTCAATTTAGTGTATTTACCATTGATTTGTAAGGAACTTAATGTTAAATTCAAATATAATCCAAATGGGTCATGCCATCAACACTTGCATTTGCTTGGACCAAACCTCATAAAATTTGCTTGGATCATCCTGATAATATGTTATTGACTTGCAATTCTTGATGGACCAATGTCGCGCCTTCAAAAGTGGTTGATTTATGAAGTAGTTTTCCCTATCTCGTGATTCGTTTAATTTGTGTGATGAATCATCATAGTGCTTATATATAGGCCGGCTATCTTTGGTGCAAAGTTAAGGATTGGGTGCTACCGCCATCATTGGTTTGTTAGTGAACCTATCGTTTGCATAATTTCTTCTCGGTGTAATTCTCCTTGATTACCATAGTTGGTTTCCCATAGAACAGTGTTTCTAATTCATAGAGATCACCAACGGGTCAAATCATTCTTCTTCATTTTCCTTACAGGATATGATCACTAATTCATCTCAAAACACGTCCTCCCAAGATGGAACAATGTGGTTTGTGTTTCAACATATGTGAGAATTAGTAGAACCACTTCCATATCATCCATGAGCTCAACTTCTTATTGTTCATTACATTGTGATTCATGTATCTTCTTCTCCATGACATCTTGCTCATCGTTAATCAACACACAAGGATAAGTAACAATGGATCATTATATTTGAATCTGCTCTGCATCAGCATGGGACTTGTGTTTCATCCATTATTATCTCCAATTCTAGTTCTTGCTCTAACATATCAAATAATGGAGAAGGATGGGGTTCACTTCCATCCTATAGGTTAAGATTGATGTTGTAATATAGACTCTCTTGTAAAAGGTAAACATAGAGCTTATTAACTTCAACACTTAATGACTCTAATGAATGACCTCATTCAATGAGTAGTTTACAAAATTATCTTAATTACAACTATTCTGTTGAGAAAACATATATTGTTCCCTTAATTATCAATGAATTAATTTGACTTCCTAGTAATGAACAATAGTGGGGGCATGAAGAAACTAACTTGATTAACAACATACGAGATGTTAGGCTGCGTGATTGTCAAATACTAAAGCGCACACACAATCAAGTGATTAAAGAGTGGGATCCAACTATAAATCGCCTATAGAAACAAAAGAAACATGTGTGCTTAAAGGTGTTGGTATCTAACATTTTTGCACAGGTTAGAATATCCTAAGTATATTTAGATTGACATAAAAATAGACCGTTTGAGTTATAGGTAACTCAAGCCCAATAAAGAAGTTGAGCTCCCCTAAGTCTTTGATTGAAAATTCTTTATTTGTTGGAGCATATATAGTCATATATAGTGTGTCTGTCGCTTGTCGAATAGTCTAGGCTTAATGTTATACACCTGATATGTTGTAAACACATAAAATGGGTCATTCGCAGGAGCATATGCGAATGAGACTCAGTCGTACGACTGAGCCATGCTAATGGACCAGCCGTGCGACTGAGAGATGCGATTGGGACATTCGTAAGACTGAACCATAAGTATGGTCCAGTCGTACGATTGAACCATACGCATGTCCAATCGTACGATTGAACCATACGCATGGTCCAATCGCACGAATGGGCCCAGTCGCATCTAATATGGGTCGAGGCCTATATATACCAGTTTCAATGTGTAGAGAGATTAAGGATGGAGAGGAAGTCTGCCCGAAGCCTAGGGCTGCCGTATGAGAGGGGAGATCATGCTCGATCTTCCCTTGCCAAGAGTGTTGATTCTTATGTTGTAACGAGCTTGTAATCGTTAGGTTTTTATCAATGAAACCAATATTTGATAGTTCGTGTTATTGATTTGACTTTTGGTTTTGGTTCTTCATCCTTCCATCAAGAACATGCTCGGATGTTTATCGATCCCGAAAAACCGACTTCATAATTGGTATCAGAGCCGGTTACTGCTGGAATGATCTAACAATCATTCTAGCAACCCGAGCTCTTGATTTCTGGATCGAATTTCAGATCTTGACGTTAAACCCACTTCGTGTTCTTCGTGTTTTGCTCAGATCTTGTTACGTGTGTTGCTTCTATGTTGAAATCGAATTCGAAACCACGTTCCTATCACCCTTTCGAATCTGATGATGTCTACTTTGTTTCGGTTCATGTTGAATTCGTCAAATTAGGGTTTTGGGCAGCCCTGGCGGCTGCAGATCTGAAAATCTGCGTGCAGACCCGTTCATGCGACTGGGCCATGCGGAGCATTCGTACGACTGGACCATGCGAATGGACCATTCGTGCGACTGGACCAGTCGTATGTTCATTCGTGCGACTGGACCAATCGTGTGTTCAATCGCACGAATAAGCCATCCGCATTGACTCATCCGCATTTGTTCCAGACCAAAAAAAAAACAGAGTCTGGAACAGCTTCTTGCATAGATTTGAAGATGAGCAAAGCATATTCACCCTGAGGTTCTTTTGTCAAATAAGTTCGATGTGTACCCCATTATTCGTGGACTTCCAGAATAGGTGAATGTAATGGAACACGAAAAAGAGAAGAGAAGATGTCAGCAGTTGGTGCTGATTTTGTGGGGTAGTCAGGAGCATCTGACTACTTATGGGCCAATCAAGATATATTTATCTGCACAGAAAGGATTCTGCTTCTTAGGGGGAATCCTTGTATAGAGAAAGTAAAGACGCAATCAGAAAGTGATGATGTGAACCGGTTTCAGATGATGAATCTTTGTGCATGCTGATTGGTTGATATTGTCAACTGTGGATTGGAACCTTCAACCTTTTGCCCAATACATCGTGTCAAGACGCAAGGAGAGCACAATGTCTATATATTGGGATATGCTGAATGTGAGGGAGAATTTCTGCAGGTGGTGATGTTAATCAGGTTAGCCTGTGTGAAGATTGAAGCAATGGAAAACTGTTCGTATCATTATCTGGAAAAATCAGTCATATGGGGAATCTGCTGCTATGATGGTGTTCTGCTAAGTAAAAGAAAGTTGTTGTGCCTAAATTCATTTTTAGGGATGTGGTAGTAACCTGACGGATCGACAACGTTGGCTAATATGGTTTTTGTTTGATTCTATTAGCAACCAGAGCAAAGATTGACTGGAGATTGTAAGAGGTGTTATCTACTATTCGCAAGCAACGTCCAAGGGGGAATTTGTTGGAGCATATAGTCATATATAGTGTGTCTGTCGCTTGTCGAATAGTCTAGGCTTAATGTTATACACCTGATATGTTGTAAACACATGAAACTGTGTCATTCGCAGGAGCATATGCGAATGAGACTCAGTCGTACGACTGAGCCATGCTAATGGACCATCCGTGCGACTGAGAGATGCGATTGGGACATTCGTAAGACTGAACTATAAGTACGGTCTAGTCGTACGATTGAACCATACGCATGGTCCAGTCGTACGATTGAACCATACGCATGGTCCAATCGCACGAATGGGCCCAGTCGCATCTAATATGGGCCGAGGCATATATATACCAATTTCAATGTGTAGAGAGATTAAGGATGGAGAGGAAGTCTGCCCGGAGCCTAGGGCTGCTGGATGAGAGGGGAGATCATGCTCGATCTTCCCCTTGCCAAGAGTGTTGATTCTTATGTTGTAACAAGCTTGTAATCCTTAGGTTTTTATCAATGAAACCAATATTTGATAGTTCGTGTTATTGATTTGACTTTTGGTTTTGGTTGTTCATCCTTCCGTCAAGAACATGCTTGGATGTTTATCGATCCCGAAAAACCAACTTCACAATTTAGACAAGTAATTAAGGATGCTAGAACCAAAGGTTAATTTCCCATGAAGATGACTTCATCAATATAAACTAAAAGATACATGATACATGAATCATTCTTGAAGACAAAAAGAGATGTGTTAGCCTGACTGCATAGAAACCCATTTTGCATGAGAAAAGTGCTTAGACGTTGAAAACATGCACTGTGTGCTTGTTTAAGACCATAGAACGCTTTGTTGAGTTTACACACATGAATGAACCTTGCTCGTTATTCTATATAGACAGTTTTACTGAGAGGTGAACTTGTTGACTTACACTCCCCATCAAGTCAGGTTCCTCAGAAAGTGGAGATTAAGGTTGAACCATTTGAGACAACACAACCTGAATCTCCTATTGAGCCTCAGCAAGCTTCCACTTTTGATCCACGGCAGGGTTCTGTCCTCTTTCAATCTGAACCCGTGAGAGAGGAAGGCCCAACTGAGAAAGACAAAAAAGATCAATCAGGTGTTGCAGGCCAGTCTTCTTAGTTAAAAGGTTCAAAGCGGAGAAAAAGGATGGCTTCCACACCAAAGCCAAAGAAGAAGAAGAAAGAAGCATCCATCTCCAAACCTCAGAATGAGTCAGAACATCCTGAGGATGTACAACTAAAGGATGCTCCATCAACTCCAATTCAAATAGCTTCTCTTGCATCAGGAAGACCTATCTTGTCCTGGACATACACTACAAATCCAGAAAGATGGCATGTCATTAGAGATCAAGGTATTGAAAATTTCTACACATGGCAAGACATGTTCAATCTGCCTCTACATGATCTCTTTGACATGAGAAGACACTTTGAGAGTCTGAGTGATCCTGATCATCTTATAAAGAAAGGGATGGTTATCATCATGATGAGGACTGTAAATATCTGAAGTTTTCAAGTGTTTTGGTATCATTAGCCTAAGGGGAGTTTGTAAGGTTTAATATAAGGCTTATGCAACCCAAACACCTAAAGTCTCTCTTGCATGCATGCACAAGTGTACTAAAGTGGAATGCTTCGGAAGTTTCACACCCAGCATCAGAAAATATTCTAAGTGTGATATCTTCCGAAGCTTAAGAGACAAAGTCTTCTGAAGCCAACACTTGTAGACAGATTTCTTCCAAAGACTTTTTAACACATGTTTTATCTTATGTACCTTTTTCCATAAAGCTAGACCCATTACTGCTGTAACTTTGATAAGACACCAACTTTACATAAGTTGGTGAAAGGTCCATACTTTTGGTAACTGTATATTGAGGTCTTGAGTTTGTAACTTTCTACTTTATGTACTTTATCTTTTTTGTAATATATTAGGATGTGAGCTATGTCATGTCACAGTCACTAGTCAAAAGGCAATCTGCCTTTTGACTCTACATTGATTTTGTTGTTGTCTAGATCATGTATCCAGCTGGCCTTCAAAGTATGTCCGGTTGTAGGTTGTAGTATAAGTATCTCTGGTCCTTTGTATCTTATACCATAGCTTTGTAACACTTGTAAAGAACTAGAGAGCAATATACATCAACCTTGAAAACAACTACTTGTGTTGTTGTGTTCTGTCTCTTGAATACTTGTGTTTCTTAGCTCTCACATAAACTGGTTTCTAGTTCCCCATTTGATCTGTTAATTGTTGTTGCACACTCTTCTCTTTGTGTTGTTGTGTTGTAAGCTTGTACCCTTCAAAGATCCTGTATTGTTGTTTAAGGATCTTTAAAATTGTTGATGATTTGCATGTTGGATGCTTATATGTTTTTGGAAAGGGAGGTGAATGGTGAAGCAATTGCCTAGGAACTCCTAAAATTCATCTAAAGCCACCATAGGTCGAATGTGGTGCAAGTGGTGGCTGAATATCAACAAAATTGTGTTTTTATAGAAAACTTAGGCTACGAATAAGGTCCGTCAACCCTGGCATAGCCTACGCTGGAGGCTTCTAAAACACTTATAATTCAAGTTGGTGTAGTCTACTAGATATAGTAGGCTACGTTGGGACCTTTTATATTGTACTTGGAATCTTTATTTCTCGACCCATCCAACGTCTTTTTTCACCATGTAAACTTTCTACTTGATCATTTTACCTATAAAATCACCTCAACTTATAGTTAACTTATACAAAATAATCAGATGCATAAAACAAGTAATACACTTAATATATATATATATATATATATATATATATATATATATATATATATATATATATTCTAAACACTTAACATCATTCCAACACGCTCACATCAATGTTGATAACATAGATAACTTTATATAACAAAAACAAACATTTCTATTGTACCTAATGCCTAAAAGTATGTCAGATGTGAACAATAACCAATTTAAGTGATCGACATTTTTTATCGTTATCGGTTTATGTGATCGACATTTTTCAATATACCAGCATGTTACTGAGTCGACATAACTTTATACCTGAACATTATGATAGTTAAAATGTAACTTATTTTATATTACTTACTTTTCAATAAACTTTATACCTGAACATTAAGAGAAAAAAACTGAACCACAAATTTATTACTTTTTTAAGTTAACTAAGAAGAGTCATTAAAAATTAATTTAGTAATTGATAATTAAAATAATAGTATATATTAAAAAATCAAAATTTTAAATATAATCGGAATTTATCAGCAACCTTACAAATTAATATATAGTAAATTGATATCGTTGTTAAAAGGATATTATTTCATGTAACTGTTATTAGTACTTATTTAGCATAGTTAATGAGTTGCTACCGATCTTATAACGTGTCACAAGATTATTGGCGATTTGAAAAAATAAACTCTCTTTTTTATTTCTGTATCCCCGTTACTTGCGTCTATGTGCGTGTTTCTGAAAGAAGCATAAATGTGTGCTTGGGGCAGGTGATCAAATCACATGCCTTTTTGTTTGAGATGTTGTGGGTTTTGAACCTCAAGACATAGGCCTTTTTCTTAATTTATGTTTTTCTTTCTTTTTTAAGAACTTTGTGATATGTCATGTTTATCATCTCAAGTTGTTAAAGTTTTGAGTTCTCAAGACAAGTTTATCTAAAACAAATAATATCTTACATACGTACTTTTGTATACGTATCAATATAAATTCGAGTTCATTTACATTTAGACAATATTGTAAACGACTCAGGTCAAATATATATCGCTAATACAAGTTAATGATACACCTTACATAGTTTTATGGTTTTTAAGAATATTAATTTATTTATATGATTATATGCATGTCTTTTACTAATGTATCTTACTTATTTAGATACATTTTCATTGCAAGTGTTTGTTTGTCATAATGTTCTCAGTGAAGAGTTAAAACACCTGAATAAAAAAAATTAGAAAATTCAAAGGTTATATTTGAGAACATTAAAAAATATAAAGTATAAATAAAATAAAAGATAAATGACTAACATATCGCAGTTACAGTGATTTCATAGAAGTACAATTTTTTATCATGATACTAAAAAGAAGCAAATCATTATTCATTTCTAAAATTAGTTCTATAAAGAGTAATTTGAACCACAAAGCAGTTCCCCTTAAAAGAGCAATAGATCATAATATAAAGATGAAGTACTTACTACAAGCAGTCCCGCTTATGTGACGATTGAAAGCCAGTTTACTAGAACCTCTATCCGACCCCTATATCAAGTAAGGAGAGAAAGGTTGTATGACTTCCTGTCGGTATTTGAAGCTATTAACTAATCTTTAGTGCAAGTAGGACTAGTCTTTATGGTCCTATTTACTTAAAGGTTGTTGCAGACTAGTTGTTGATGGTTGTTAGTGAGCGAAGAGTGGCTAATGTTCCTTGAAAGCCATTCACTAACCCTAAGAGAAAAATTAGGGTTGGTCTCTCTTTTGGGTTAGCCCACTTCTCTCTTTTAGGAGGAGGTAGACGACTCTACTAATTATTTCTCAGTATGCGTAGGAAGCAAGATTTTTAGGGCCTATAAGGATGGAAGGTATGGTTGTATGGTATTTATGAAAGCATTGAATACATTTCTCCTTTGATATTGCAAAGGAAACACACTCTGCTAGCTTAGGTTTAGTTGGTACAAGCTCCAATTCTAAATGTATAGGAGAAATTCGATTGAGTGATAGTATAATGTACTTTTGTACAAAGTCACTTCTCAATTCATATTTGGTTATACGAAACTGCGGAAGGCAAGCCCTTTTGTATGGCTTTGGCTTTTGAATTGCATATACCAAAAGACTATGCTAGAAGATATGTTACCTTTCTATTTGATATTGAATTGACTTAGACGTCGAGATTTCATATACCAAAAGAAGTGTACATCGCTAGAAAGACTGGTCGTTATTCCCCTTTCGGTCTAGTTAATACCTCTAGGAAACTATCTAATGGACTAAAAAGAAGCCACAAGAAACAGTCTTCTTACAGGTTAGTTGATATCTTTCCAATGTGACCTCTGATCTTCCTTGCTCCTCAAGGAGGAAATCAATAGCCTTTAAGATAAGAGGCTAGCTCTTATCTTGGTTTGGACAACTAGCTTATTGGTCCACTGCCTCCTATTTGAATTAAGCTAAGCAAGAACGCAAGTAAGCCTTCTCGCAAGCAAGCAAGAAGGAAGGCTTCTAAGAGTGAAAGTCCTACTGAGTAAGATGGCTCGCTAGTTGCCATCAGTTCAATCACTGAAATCAATGAAATTTAAAAATCAGTCTCATTTCACCATTAGGAAAAAACCACTTTATCCGTTTTAATCTCTGTCATCGAAGGAAAAAGGTCTAACATCATTTCTCCATTGGGGAGATACCATTTTTGAAATGAAAGATCAACTCTTCAAATGAAAAGGTCAAGTGTGAAATTACAACCATTTTGGCAGCGGCTATGTCTCTCATTGGTTCTCAAGCATGCGATTTCATTTAGTATCCAAGTCAGGTAGCCTTTATTCAATCAAGGCTAGTTCAATGATATCTCCTTTGTCTCTCTGTCTCAGTTGCAATACTTGTACATAAAAGGCAGTGAAATACCATTAGATAGAAATAGGATTAAATATCTCGCTTCAATACCGATCTATCAACTCTATACCTTCCATATCGAACTTCTCCAAGCAATTCTAATGCCATACCGATGGAATTCTTATCCAGTGGTAAACTTCGACAACAAGGACCGTTTCACTTGTCTAGATGGTCGCATCTAAACTTCGACCACCTCAAGTTCCTAAAATTTCGAGTTTACTATTGTGTCATATTTTTTGTTGACATGTCTATAAAAATTCAAGTTAGTTAACAATTGAACATAATAAAAAACAACTCATATATTGCCATAGATTTAATTCTGAAACAAATCAAGTTTATTGTAGTCTATTCTAATTTAACACGCCCCATACAATGACTCCACAACGCGCAACAAGAATATAGCTAGTTTATCTTGTTCCCATGTTAAGAAATAAGTAAATGATTTTCTTTACTTCTCTCTCTTATATCCTCACTTTCTTTGTCTCTCCAAATATATACAAACACACACGTCATTTTAAATTTTCTTTCACAACAAAATAATGTTTCCTTTGAAACTTTAAATAACATTACGAGGGGACATAATAAGGGATCTGTTATAGATATACCCAAGGTGATATCTGAACGCCCTTGATATGGCCCGTAAGAGCCTTCACGGACCGTATTGGTCTGTAAATATCAAATCAGTCAATTCATGTTTTTTACGGCCCGTATTGTCCATTATGACCCGTAATGACAGAGTCGTAATGAGCCTTATGATCGTAAGTAAAATACCATTTTTTTAAATTTTTTGAGATTTTTAACATTTTTCATTCATTTATGATTTATTAATTAATTATATTTTTGAGATTATTTTTCACTTTTATAAAACACTTATTTATAAGTTATATATATAAATGTTTTAGTTGGAGGATTCGCATTCCGTTCTCTAGAAATGTATGAGTGTATTTTTTAATTATATGAAATGTTTGTACGTAAATTACAAAAAAAACATTAGTAATTTTTGTTATTACAATATTTTTCTTCTCTCTCTCTCTCTCTCTACATATATATATATATATATGTATATATGTATATATGTATGTATGTATGTATATATGTATGTATGTATCTATATGTATGCATGTATGTATGTATGCATGCATGCATGCATGTATGTATTATGTATGTATGTATGTATGTATGTATGTATGTATGTATGTATGTATGTATGTATGTATGTATGTATGTATGTATGTATGTATGTATGTATGTTTGTGTGTGTGTGTGGAGAAAAAAAAGAATGTATCAATAACCAATATATGTATTTATAATATATTCATATAAAGAATGATAAAATATCTCAATAACCAATATTAAGATGTTATATTTTAAAATTAATTAGGCTATAAAAATAAAGTTTGGGTTATACAAACAACCATTTATATTATTGAGATACCATATTTTCTCTATCTCTTTCCATGTAAAGATATAAAGAGGATAAAAAATAAATTGAGTGTATCAATAAAATACCACTATAATAATTTTAAGTTTAATTTTTTTACTTTTATATATACCTTTAAAGTAAATCCAAATTCTTTATCTTTATTTTTTTGCTCTTATAAAATACTTATTTACAAATTTATAAATTAATTTATATTAAACTAAAAAAGTACTATAACCTAATTAATTTGTAAATATTAAAAAACATTTATTGAAAAAAATAAAAATTTAAAGAAAAAATTAAAAAAATAGAAAATTTACTTACGCTCATAAGCCTTGTTAAGGTCCCGTAAATTAAAGTCATTACGGGTCATAACGATCAATACGGGCCATAACGATCAATACGGGCCATAACATTTTATAAAGTCACGATTTGGTGTTTTGCAAACCAATCCGTCCCGTGAAAAAAATTAAAAAGTGTCTGCATAACATCTGATAGGATGTTTGTATATCGCGTGTCAATAATAAATACCTTTCTACTTGTTTCTAACAAAGAGCAAGGATCTTTTTTTGAAAAACTAAAAATGTGATTGGTTTTAGATAGCTTTTAGATGTACCAATAGAAAAAGACTGTATATTGTCATTTCCGTTTCTTATCATTGACAGTGAAAGAAAACAACCTTAAGGAACTATTCTTATTAAGAAAAATCAATGGTTATTTTTTCTATTCAAGGAACAAGGTATTCCACTTCTTCACTTCTCTAATTTATGTATATTAAACACTATCTATATATGAATTTGATAATATTTTCAGAAAATGGCTGTCGACACTTTTTTTATTCCAAACGGAAGAACCCTTTTTAATGTTTTTTTAAGAAAGCATTTCAACTCGATTTCATCCCAGTGAGAACTTGTTTTTACTAGAATCATGTTGTAACATTTTTTTTCTTTTTAATGAATCATCTTTAACCCAACGAGCGTGAGTGGGTGTTTTCCATTTAGAAATTGTAACATTTGTAATGTTTTGACCATTCAACGGTTCAAAAGAAAAGTATAAGAAAATGGCAGTTTTCATTTTGTACTCGGATGAAATAAAGAAATAAATTATTGAAAAGTATGGGCTATCTTAATTGCACGTGTTTTTTTTTTCATTTTATGTGCTGTCTTTTTCTTTTTTTTGTAAATATACCTTTTTATTATTTTGTGAAGTACATTTTATTTTTTAGTGTTTCATAAAATTGATATAGTACTAGATTTTTATTTATTGTAGTAATTAAGTAAAGTGAGTAGTACTAAACAAAAAATATAAAAAATAAAGCTATTCAATTCCTTGGTTAGATCTATTCTACATAGTAGTCTTATTTCTTAAGGTTAAATCTATTTCAGTTTTTAGTCGGGTCGGTCTAACCAATGAAAACCCACATTACCCAAAAATTAATGGGTTGAGAAATGAAAACATTGGTCGTTGGGTATTGAATATATAACAGTGGCAATCGATGATCATCATTGTCTACTCATCTTCAATCGGCGATCATCATCATCACCATCTTCAATCCACGGTAATTGTTACACATATGTGCGATATATACGGACTCCACTGTTTATACGAATTCATTTTGTTCATGATATATACCCCTAAATACATTGTTTATGAGAAAAACACATATGATGGCGTCTCAATCTATTTTGGTCCGGCCCGACCCAATCTACAAAACCGTCTTGCAAGGCCTAATACTGAACTAGACCCACCCATTTTTATCTGGTCCGGTTCTTGATCCTTAAATTCCATACATGTCGGTCCTTCGTTTGGACCGTTTTGAACCGGTTTAGTCCGGGTTTAACCCATTTCACACTCCTAGACAACCTTATCATTTCTAAGATAAGACCTCCTGTAATATCCATAACCACAAAATATCCATTCAAGTAGAACAATAGCATCCTTACTCTTTACCAACTCTGTATATCAGTTCTTATAGTGGACCCCAAATCGTACCCACCAATAACACACCCATAAATTGGGTTCACCCTATCGCTCAATGTAATAGATTTTTTCCACAATGAACACCAACCACATAACAGTTGGTTTCTTTTTTATTATTTGGATAAACTTGTTATCTCTTTGTCACAAGCCAATTCCATTGTAAAGAATCTCCCGGGTTTTGATGGTGATCTCCCTTTCACTTTGAAACCGGGTATGTTTTCGATCTTCTTTGCACGTCGAAATATATATATATATATCTACATATATAATATTGTCTCTGAATGTTTGTTTGTGTTCGTTTGTTTATTTCGAAATCAAGATATGTTGGCGTTGGAGCGGACGACGAAGTTCAGCTCTTTTACTACTTTGTTGAGTCTCAAAGAGACCCGTCACACGACCCTTTTCTTTTTTATCTCACCGGCGGCCCGGGCACTTCTGGATTTTATCCTTTCCTCTATCAAATCGGTAAGATTACAATGTTCGTAACACTTTTATGTGTTATATCGTATCTGATATTTGTCTTTTATATATGGAGGGATGTCCCTGTTGGTAAGTGATATATATAGTATAAAGGTTTGATTGTGTTAGATACGGGTGGTTATTAGTTAATTAACTACATAAATGGGAGTGGCATCAAAGGGTTTTGAGAATGAGTGATGTTATTTATACCGTACTTAATATTATTTCTACTTGTCATACTCAATCTTTTCAATTTTTACGGATAACTATTACTTACTCTTCTATTATTTATTTTGCCTTCTAATTTATATTTATTTTGTATTCCATTGCCTTTTCTTTTATTAATTATAGAAACATCCAAGAAATTAGGATTAACCAAATTGATTCAAACTGCTTAGTATTTGAAGTATGGAAACCGAATCGTACAATCAAATAACCCAACCAGATTAAATATCACCCATAAACAAAAATGAGTTTTAAGAATTTATCGAATTGACAAATAAAACGACATATATTATGCTAGGGGCAGCGCGTAAGCAAGTCAAGTTGATTGTGGGTAACTCTGGATTAGCTAACAAAAAGCTCAAATCGATAGAGCTTAAATGCGCTCTAGCCTGAGCTAGAGCTCGTATTAGGTTCATTGAATAAATAAAATGGAATCGTGAGCCTAAAACGCGGATGTCTTTTATTTATGTATTGGTTATTTAATCTGTTTATATAATATATCTACAACATGTTTGATCTTATTAGAAAAATGTATTTTTTTTTTCAAAAGCATACCACATAACTTTTTTATAAAATTGTTCTTTTTTACCTTTAAATACGTTTGTAATAAATTTATATAAATTGCTTTTGATTTTTTTTTCATAAAAAGACTTTTTAAAAACTGAGATTGTTTTCATGGGTAGAATTTAAGAAGTTTTAAAACTATTTTTTTTTAAAAAGAAATAATAAGATATGACAAACAACAAAAGAGATACATATATATATGATATAACCTAACCCTTTAAGAGAAGGGTAATAATGTAAATACGAAACAGTTAAAAACATATGAGATGCAAAGATTTTAGGATTTACCTAAAAATAGCATTATTGTAGGAACATGATAAGAGTAATCCTGTCATTTCTAGACCATAAGAAATGGTAGGGAACCTCATCACTAGTAAATGGCCTTTATTCCCTGAATTGTCATTTCATAAAGTTTTTATCACCTTTCAATATTCCATTGAATTTATAGCCTTTTGATTAGGTGTTTATAAAAAACATAATCCAAGCCAAAACCTCAATATTAATGGCACAAACCCGTTGGAATGGACTTTTCAAGCCGACTAATATTTCATGTTGTATAACATCACACCCCTGCAACGATTAGCTATAGTCTCATATAGTCTTAATTTCCGGCAATGTGTTAGAGTTGATTAAGTACCTCTACATCAATCGTTTGTTTACTACGTGGGAGGCTTTACCAAATTGCTTGAAACACGTTTTGATCCATCCTCGTATGACAACCATCAAGCAACTATGTTTGAACTTCAACAATTTTCCACTCTTACCTCATATGTTACGGAGTTTGAAAGACTGAGCAACTGCATCATCGGTCTACCTCCTGAGGCATTGCTTAATTGGTTCGGTGTGACACCCCAAGCTCTCGAATTTACAGATATTAAGTTTGTTCTTCATGTGGGCGAAATTGATACGACCCTTGACCCATCAACGCCAACCCGACTCACCCGTACATCATAAGTACCATCACCTCTCCTGGTTAAACTGAAAATACCAAATTATTTGGACATAGTTTCTTTTATTTAAATTTGTTTGCACGAAATAACTTAGTTTGACTAATTTGAATTAATTATGGTTGCATGGATAAACATGTTGACTTCAATCAACGTAGTTAGTTTTATTAAACATAGCCTTTAGAGGTCAATGCATTCACTTTTGTAATTTTTATGAATGAATGTTTGGTATCAATTCTTTTATTTTTTACCAATTTCTTGAAGATTTTTTTCATCTCAAATATAACCGTATGAAACACCTTATTATATACATTAACCGACCAACATATTATTAAATTATGTGGAAAGTTAGAGTTGATCATAGAGGTATAATAATGCTTCGAAAGAAGAGTGTTGGCTTCAGAAGGAGTGGTGTCTACCTTCAGAAGAAGTGGTGTTTACTATTCGGAATTTTCCTTAACTTCGGAGGTGAAATTTACCTTCGGAAGATATGTTTGTTAAACGTAAAGAGGTAAACTGTAAATAGTTTGTTACAGGTTATTAGGCCTAATTCATGTATATAAGGATCAGTTGCCATTTAAATAGAGTAGCTAAAAAAACTACAATAATCTCATAGTTTTATTTATGTAATATCTTTCAATAACAGTTGAATCATTCAGTGATGAATCTTTTCTTCAATATTGTTCTTTCTTTGATTGGTTTTACAACAAATGATATCAGAGCCAAGTTCATCTCAATTGAAAAAAGAAGGTGATCGTGGTGGTGATCAAAAGAGAAATTGAAGAATCAAAGATGGTGTCCACGAAGTTCGATCTTAAAAATTCGATGGGAAGAATGATTTCGGGTTATGACGTGTCAAGATGTGAGCTCTGCTTGTACACCAGGGTTTGGTGGGGGCACTCGCAAGGCAGGAAAATTTGTCAGCCGATTTGACAGAAAAAAAAACGGGATATCATGGAAAAGGCACATGGTGCATTAATTTTTTCCTTGGGAGACCGGGTGTTTCGAGAAGTGTCAAAGGAGGATTCGGCTGCCAAATTTTGGGCAAAGCTTGAAAGTCTGTACATGACGAAGTTGTTGGCAAATCGATTGTATCCGAAGAAACGATTGTACATGTTTCACATGGCATCCAACAAGACTTTGGAAGATCACACAGATGAGTTTAACAAACTTATCTTGGATCTTGAAAATATTGACACAAAATTAGAAGATGAAGATTAGGCCATTATCTTCTTGAGTTCGTTGCAAATTCATATGAACACTTTGTTGACACATTGATGTATGGTCGAGAGACATTATCAATGGAAGAGGTTCTTGCAACCTTGAATTCAAAGGAATTGAAGAAAATAAGTGATGTACAAAAAGATTCAAGTGATGGGTTGTTAGTGCGTGGGAGACTAGAACAGAGAAAGGCAAGGGTCAAGCTAGATTAAGATCAAGAACTAAAAGAAGATGCTATGTATGCAATTCAGAAAAACATCTCAAGAAAGACTGTCCAGAGAGGAGAAAGAATGAAAATGAATCAAGTTCGGTAAAAGGGCAAACTAGCCATGTATCTGAAGGATGTGTGGATGGCTATGATAGCTCTGATGTTTTGAATGTGTCTTGTGATGAGGTCATGGATGACTGGATACTTGATTCATGATGTTCTTTTCATATGACTCTTGCCAAAGAGTTCTTTAAAGAGTTGAAGATGGAAAATCTTGGTGAACTAAAGCTTGGAGATGATCGGCCTTGTAAAATTCTAGGGTTAGGTACTATCACATTTAAGTTACATAATGGCACTAAGATTGATATTAGTGATATCTGGTGTGTTTCTAGTTTGAAAAGGAGTTTGTTATCACTAGAGACTTTTGAGAAGTCAGGCTATTATGTTGGGTTGAAAGATGGTAATGCTAGAATTGTTAAAGGTTCCTTGGTATTGTTAAGCGGTAATAGAAGGAGTCACAATACATATAGATTAGAGGGATCAGTAGTGTCTGGAAGTGCATGTATGCACTTACTAAGAATGATAGCTCTTTGGTGTGGCATAAGAGATTTGGTCATCTTAGTGAATAGGGTCTCATTGAGTTACGAAACAATGCATCATCAGTGAGTTTAAGGTGAATGATGTAGGATTCTGTGAGACTTGTGTTTTGGGTAAAAGTAAAAGAATTCAGTTCAAGACTAGTAAGCACATATCTACAAATATGTTAGACTGTGTACATTGTGACTTATAGGGGCTTGCCAGAACTAGTACTCTACATGGAGCTAGTTACTTATTGTCTATTATAAATGATTACTCACGAAGGGTTTGGGAATAAGTTCTTAAGCATAAGAATGAAGCTTTTAAGAAGTTTGTAGAGTGGAAGACTCTAGTAGAAACTTAAAGTGAGAGAAAGTTAAAGAAGTTGAGAACTGATAATAGGCTGAAATTCTATAATAGTGACTTCAATGAGTTTTGTAGAACTCATGGGATAGCTAGACATTTTACTATACCCGGTACTCAATAAAATGGGTTGGCTGAGAGGATGAATTGGACTTTGTTGGAAAGGCTTAGGTGCATGAGGATCAATGTTGGATTTCCAAAAGGCATCTAGGGTGAATTATTTACATTTGTAGCTATCTGATTAACAAATCTCCATCTAGAGCTTTAGGTATGAAGACTCCTATAGATATATGGACAGGAGTTAAGCCTGACTGTATTCACTTGAGGGTGATTGGGTCAGTGGTATACTTTCATGTTAGTCAATATAAACTTTATGCAAAGGCTCAAAAGGGTGTTCTTTTGGGGTGCCCTGAAGGTGTCAAGAGATATATAATATAAGGTTAGAAGGAGAAGGATCTTGAGTAGTAATAAGCAGGGATGTAGAGTTCCAAGAAGGCTTGTTGTATAAGGATGTGGTAGGTATTGACATCAGGTCTTAGTTTTTTGAGATTGAGGTAGAGTATGAGGATGATTCAGACAAGGTTGTTAGGTCAAGCAGTGGTACTGAAGGTGAAGTGGATCATGAGCCTAATATTGCATATAGCATTACAAAAGATATAACTAGAAGAAAGGTTGTAGCTCCTATCAGATACAGGCAGGATCATGATGTGTTAGTTGTTGCCTTCACAGCTGCTGAAGAGGAGAATATCTATGAGCCATTGAATTTTGATGAGGCTTGGTCATTATATGAGAGTGATAGGTGGTATGATGTTATGGTTGAGGAGATGAATTCCCTAGAGAAGAATGAAACATGGGAATTGGTTGATAAGCCAGTAGATCAGAAGTTGGTAGCTTGTAAGTGGTTGTATAAAGTAAAGGATGGTGTTCCTGGTACTAAGGGTTCTAGGTTCAAAGCTCGGTTGATAGCTAAGGGATTTACTCAAAGGGAAGGTATTGATTATAATGAGATCTTTTCACCAGTGGTGAAGCATATTTTTATTCGTATAATTTTATCTATCACAACTGCTCTTGATCTAGAGTTGGAACAACTAGATGTTAAGATTGCTCTTGATCTAGAACTATAAGTTGTAGTACAAGCGGTTTGATGAGTTTGTAGTGACTCATAGTTTCACTAGGAGTGACTATGATAGTTTTGTTTATCATAGGAGGTGTTCTAGTGGGGATTATATGTATTTGTTGTTGTATGTAGATGATATGCTGATAGCATGCAAGATGCAAGATGAGATTGAAGCAACAAAGAAGTTACTCATGATGGAGTTTGAAATAAAGGAGCTAGGTAATGCTCAGAAGATTTTAGGAATGGAGATTACCAGGGATAGGAGTTCTAGACAGTTGAAGTTATCACAAACTTCTTATGCAAATAAAGCCTTGAAACTTTATGGTATGCATGAGTGCAAGGTTGTTAAAACTCCTATTGTGGCTCATTTCAAGTTGTCCATGGAAGACAACCCGTGCATTGAAGATAGTTGGCATATATGAAGAAGGTTTCATATGCAATATAGTAGGAAGTCTTATGCATCTGATGGTATGCACTAGGCCTGATTTTACTTATGTTGTGAACTTGGTTAGCATGTTTATTTCATCACTTGGGAAGGTTCATTGGGATGTTGTTAGATGAATTTTTAGATATCTTTAATATACTAAATATTGGGGATTGATCTTTGGTTTGAAGGAAGGTGATGGTCAAGATAAAGTTGAAGGATATGTTGATTCTGACTTTGCTAAAGATCTCGACAAGGGAAGATCTATTATTGGGTATGTGTTTAGAGTGATGGGTAATGTGGTAAGTTGGAAAGCTCAGTTGTATCATGTGGTTGCATTGTCTACTACCGAAGCAGAGTATATGACATTAACTGAAGCTATAAAGGAGTCATTGTGGTTACAAAGACTGGTTGTTGAGTTAGGGATAAGATTGTCTGATACAGTGGTGTTTTGTGACAATCAGGATGTTGGACGGCTTGCTAAGAAAAGGACTAAGCATATTCATGTTAGACTGCATTTTATTCGGGAAGTGATTAGCAATAAAGAAGTTCTAGTAAAATAAGTTAGGACAGATGAGAATCGTGCAGATATTCTTACGAAGGTGGTGCCAAGTTCTAAATTTGAGTTTCGTGTTACAGAGCTTGGTATTGGTTAACATCATTATTAATGATTCTATGATGCATACTCTAAAGGTGGAGAATGTGAAAAGTTAAAGTTGATCATAGAGGTATAATGATGCTTCGGAAGAAATCAGGTTAAGCTTCGGAAGAGTGTTGGCTTCGGAAGAAGTGGTGTTTACCTTGGGAAGAAGTGATGTTTACTATTTGGAAGTTTCCTTAAGTTCGGAAGTGAAATTTACCTTCGGAAGCTATCTTTGTTAAACATAAAGGGGGTAAATTGTAAATAGTTTGTTATAGGTTGTTAATATAAGGATCAGTTGCCACTTAAATAGAGTAGCTAAAAAACTTCAATAATATCATATTTTTCTTTGTGTAATATCTTTCAATAATAGTTGAATCATTTAGTGGTGAATCTTTTTTCAATATTGTTTTTTCTTTGATTGGTTTTACAACAATTTCCCTTGCAGGTCCGATAAGTATCAATTTTGATAACTCACGTATGAGAAACTCTCATTGGAGTTAAATCCCAATTCATGGGCAAAGGTTCGAAGATAATTTTATTTTGTTTTTGTCTCTCTACAAAGTGTAATATATATGTTTCTTTAGAAAGTGATTCGTTTTTCTTAAATAGATTATTATTTTTAATTATCAAATAATAAACAAGTTTTAACATTGTTATAATAAAATCACCTTTGTTTTTATTAATAGTTAATTAACTTATTTATTAAATTCTTTTGTAAAAAATCACTAAATAATAACCATGACACACACATATAATATGTATGTATATATATTCTATCCAGGTAGTTTAGTTTAAATAAAAAATAGCTTAGATGAAACAACGTTGAAACATGGTCATTGTAATTGGTGGAATATTTTCTAGAATATTAATATATAAAAATATCTATTTATGTTCTATGTACTTTGCCGTGAATAACACACATATTTTTAAATGTTGTAGAATGCTAATCTACTATTAGTAGATTTACCTGCGGGTACCGGTTTTTCGTATGCGACAACATACGAAGCATCAAAGAGTAGCGATACTATATTAGCTCAACAGATTTATCAATTTCTTAGTAAGGTATAATAGTTAGTTTCATTTGTTGCATAATATATATATTTGTGTTTAATTAACTTATACTAATTATAATAACATGTATGTAATTGCAGTGGCTTGAGGAGCACACAAGGTTTCTCAGTAATCCTTTGTATGTAACTGGGATCTCATATATGGGTTTACTCGTACCAATTGTTACTTTAGAGGTATACAAAGGTAACAACTTGGTTATACATATAAATAAAAAATATATTTTTCTTGTTTATAAGAAATTAGATCTCTTTCATTTACTTAACATATTTTCTTCATTTTGTAGGCAATGAACGTGGAGATCAACCACAACTAAATATTAAGGTACGTGTGTTAATTCTCTGAAAACAAATTGTTTTACTTTACAATATATAGAATCACCAATAGTGTTTTTCCATTACACAGGGATGCATGATCATTAGCCCTCTCACTGATAGATTTGGTGATTTTAATTCGAAATTTGAGTTCGCTCATAGACTTGCACTTATACCAGATGATGTCTACGAGGTAATGTTAGTTCATTACACATAATTACAAAACGTTTAATGTTGATTACATTTTAATTAAGACGAACTTCGATATATAATCATGACACATTTACTTTATTATTTGAGTGAGTTGTTTATTTGGTGTTGTGTTTTAGTCCGGAAAAAAAACTTGTCATGGTAACTATCAATATAGCGACCCTGAAAATACCGAATGTTCGAACAGTCTTCAACGCGTAGATGAGGTACCCACTATAGATCGTTTTGATAAACTATTTACAAGTTTTGGTATTGTAATTTTAATATGAACTTTTGATTTCAGCTAACAAGCAGGATTAATGAAGACAATGTATTAGACCCGTATTGTGATGATGCCAATAAGAGTCCACTTTGTGGAGTAAATTTTCTTTCTCAACTTCATAAATTGTAACTTTAAACCCACTACTAGAAAACTGTAAATTTTATGACAATGGTATTTCTATCGGAAAGTTGTCGGAAACCATTACTAAACTGTAGGAAAGAACTTCCAATGGCCGTTTTCCGAAAAATGTTTTTTTCTTGGAAGTTTATTAGAACAGATTTTCCAGCAAATTACTTTGTTAGAAACTTCAAAGTTTTCTAGTAGTGACCGTATATTCATAGTTAAAAGAATAATAAAAGCTTACTTTGTTTTTTTAGGCAATTGCTGCAAAGTATTTTTTGTATTATGGAAACAATAAGGAAGTTCAAAAAGCTCTTCATGTTCGCGAGGTATGTTGTTCCGATTGACATTACAACTTGTTATGCTATTAGCATTTTCTTCCTAATTTATAGCTAAATTTAACATGTTTTATTATCAACCTTAATTATAAATCACGAATAGTTGTATGGTTAACGTCTTATTTTGTCGATTTATATATTTTTTTCGAGCAAGAGTGACCATCCAGCCTATTTATCAAACAATGTTTGAATATGCCTAAGAAACCTTTAAGACACCTTAACACCTGATCATATTACTAGAATGTGTTAAAATGAAATTTTCCAAAATGGAATAATTTAGAAAAAAAATGAAAATTGGTTATTTGATCCGAACAATGTTGTCAATTGTAATACCGCCCATCCCAAGGGCGGATTCTTCATATTATTAAAATCCCAATAATTAGCTAGGTTGTTAGTTAATATCAGAAATTAACTCTTATCAGGATCAATTTAAGTAACACCATTATCATCTTCATCTGCTCTCTTTTTACTATTGGTTAACTCTAGTGAAACAACTTTTGTTAGGAATAGTTTAATCTATCCATTAAACTTTAAAGAAACTACTCATAGGAAAAGCTACTTCTCAACAAAAAAAAAACAAACAAAGAAAAAAAGAAACCGCTCCTAAAAAAATAGCTTCTCATTAAAATCAATTTCAAAACTCTAATGATAAAAGATGATGATGAAATGAATATGCATGAAAAAAGTTGATACAAGATGCATTAATATTTGTATACATTAGGTGAACTTAAAAATATTAAGTAATTTTCTTTTAAAAAAATATCACTATAAATACACACATATTATTAAATCGTCTTGTATCAAGTTTTAATAAGAAACTCTTACTTTCTTTCTTTTTTTTTGTTTGAAGCATAAGCAACTCTTTATATGAGTAGTTCCTTTATAGTTAATGTGTACATGAGTTGTTTTACTTGAGTTAACGGAGTATTAACGGTGGTAATGAGAGTAGACGAAGAGGGTAACGGTGTTAATACCGATCATTACAAAGTTGTTTATGATATTAACTGACAACCCATTTAATTGGGAGTTTGAGATTGTGAAAAAACCACACTTGAAATGAGTAGTATTACCATTGATTATATTATTCTAGTCGAATAATATTTTTTATTTTTTTTAAAGTTATAACATTTTGAAAAAAAATCGTGTTAATGTCAGGATTGTATAAATAATGATATAACAGGATCTTAAAATAGAGTAATATTTATTGTTTTCTCTTTCAATAAATTAATTGTCTCATTCTCTAACCATTTATATCTATTTATTATTCAGCATTTTAAACAATTTATTTTCTATGTATTTTTACAGGGAACAGTTGAGAAGTTTGAAAAAACTAATGAAACTATCCATTACCGATACCAGAAGGAGGACCAAGAATGTTATAAATATGATATAACTAGCAGCATCGACTATCATAAAAAGCTTGTTTCAAAAAATTGTCAAGTTATGATTCTTAGGTATGATACTTATATATATTACTAATTTTCAATTTGTTTATGCATTATTAGTTGTATCTCATGTTTATACGTTTTATTTTAATTTTTAATTTTTTTTCTTTTTAATCTTAATAGTTTTCATCTTTATATTTAACTCTATCATTTTTTACACTTTCAACTTTGCTATCATATAAGTTTAATCTTAAAATTTTAAAGTTAACATGCCACAACATGCATATGTGATTCAACATTTTTACTTTTATTTTTTTCTTTTTAAAGATCGTGTTTTGTTTTACATTTCAATCTAATTTTCCACATGCCACAAACAATATGCATTGTTGACGTTTTTACGTCTACTTTTTCATTTGGTTTTACTTTTTTCATTTTTATTTCTTTTGTGTTACAAGCTTTTCCGGTATTAATAGTCCTATATGTTGCCCATCATCAAGCACGTATATTATTTAACCCTTTATTGTGAATGGTCGTATATCTTTGTTTTCTAAAAAAAACTTTCATTTGCAGCGGCGATCATGATTACACTTTTCCATACGTTGGGGCAGAACAATGGATAAAGTCTCTCAATCTTCCAATTGAAAGCCAATGGGAACCATGGTTTGTTAATCATCATGTTGCCGGGTGAGCTTTCTAGTTGTTGTTTGGTATTTAATTTCAAAACTGAATTTCAATTCGAATGATGGAGTTACTTTTAGTTTTTCTGATTTAGAAGTATGTAGTTAAGTGGAAGTTCAAGAAATGACATACTTGTACTTGATTAAAGCAAGACATTGTAAGTAACATACATCTTCTTCTTTTGTAGATATCGAGTGAAATATACAAAGGATGAATACTCTATGACGTATGCCACTGTTAAGGTAAGAATCTAAATCTTACTCAACCAAAGTTTTAGTTTTAGTTTTATTACAATTTCAATTCAAAATCCTTTAAATTCGAGTTCCAATTCGGTTTTAATTTATGCAACTACTTTGCAGGGTGCAGGTCATTCAATCCCGGTGTACAAACCTAGAGAAAATTGGGTTATTTTGGATGAGTGGCTTGATTCTTATTCTTACTTGAGTGATTCTTAATCATTGTAATATCCCTATTACCGTAAGAAACTTACGATAACTTTCATGCCAACATTGATGAGAGCATATTTGCTTTGATTAATTTATCTTGTTTAAATGTACTTTCTATCATTAAAGGTAGTAGGTGTAATATTGTAATAATGTAGAGATCACTTTTTCATTTTCAATAAGGCATCTTATTTTTTATCTTAATTCATATCATTATGTTAAATATCACTATATTTTCTTGTTTTTTTAATTAAATAATATTATTTTTACCGTTATCATTATTTTTTTATCTACTCCACTCACACATCGACTTTAAAAAGTATTAAAAAATGTTATAAGAGTTTAAACAGTGTTTTCTTAAAATATAAATTGAACAACAATATTTTCTATTTTTTTTCTCGCAACGACTTATAATCATAGCATATAATGTAAGAAATACAATCACATCAATTTGGGAAACGAGATATG
This sequence comes from Flaveria trinervia, assembly GCA_025506515.1. Lineage (NCBI taxonomy): Eukaryota > Viridiplantae > Streptophyta > Magnoliopsida > Asterales > Asteraceae > Flaveria > Flaveria trinervia. Next base: position 102,549,217 of record CM046448.1, on the reverse strand, counting down.
AATACTCTAATAGATGATTAGTTAGGCGTGACATTTCGTAGTTGTACTTATAGGAGCAGGAGAATAAGAAATAACATCGATGATTTGAGTAAACTTTTTCTTCCTCTACTTTCTTTTAAGTCTCTAAATTAACCGTAACACATATATGTTGGATTTGCGCAATCAAAAGTTAAATCGGTATGATTTAGAAGTCAAAGAAGAAAGTTAAAAAAATTGTCAAATATAAGAGTCAAACTGCCATACAAAATTAGCACTAACCAATTAGTTATAAACTAGTATTAAGTCTCCGCGTTGTGGCGGAAGGCGTAAAAACATGCCAAATAGCACAAATGTCACACCACCACCAAAAACCACCAACATCGTAAAAACTTATATTACAAAAGAAATTAAAACGAAAAGTATAAAAATAAACAAAAAGTAGACGTAAAAACCTTGAACCACTCACGTAAAACGTAAAACATTTAAACAACAACTAAGTTAATCTAGGAGCCGCACGGGGCTATTAAATGAAAAATGTACGCATAACAATGTTGAACTACACATGCACGTTATTGTGTGTTAATTCTCAAAATGTAGTCCGAAATCAAAACAAAAATTTGTAAAAGATAAAAAGGTATATGGTACAAAAATTGAAAGTGAAAAATTATAGAGATCAAATTGTAAAATGTGTAAAAATATTGGGTTTAATATAAAAACTTAAAACAAAGAATATATTCAAATTTAATGCTCATGTTACAAGTATTAATACAAACTTGAGTTCATAATTAGTATATATTAAATGGTTAAATAACGGTCAACAACAACCTTGGGAATAAGTACCTTAATCGAACTAACATTTATATAGTGATACTAGTTGTGGATAGTATGTGTAAATTAAGGAGAAACACTTGGTTCCTCTAGTGACTAGCCACTTCGTTAATAGGCTAAACTATCACTTCTTTACAAAAGGTTGTAACTATTAACCTCAAGTGTTTAAATTTGGTTTCTTGTTCATTGAATTAAATCCATGACAGGAGATTTTGTAAAATGTTCCGAATTTTGCATGTTATATTTAGCCCCTTGATCAAGTTCTTAATGAACTTAGTATATCGAATCTTAAACCAAGTAAGAGAAAAATGTTGATTTTCCACAAACGAGTAGATTTAAAAGAATGATAAATCGAAAATACCACGTCGTTCCTTCTTTGCCAAAGAACCCACCAAGTAGTGAAGACGATAGAACCTAACATTTTTTATTTCATAATACTACCACTAAATGCATCATATAAATCCAAAGAAACCTCAAGAGTTCAAGATAAAGGAAAATTGACTAATCCATGCCCCACTAAGAGACCATAGACGATCTGAAACGTGACATAAACCCAATAAATGATAAATAGATTCAGGATTATTATTACAAAAAGAATACAAAGTACTTGAGTCAGTATTATCGTTAGCATTGAATTTAACCCTACTTGGGATCTTGTTGAAAACTACCCTCCATGCGCGAGTGTTTAATTTTTGGGATCATATCAAACCAAATCGTGGGACGAGTAGCAAAAGACAACTAATTAATAAGCAATCGTACCCCTTCAACACAAAATTTTTTCATGCCTTAGCTCACATATCCACAAATCCATATAGTCGTTAAGAACAACTTTACCAATAGCTAACATTAGCTTATTAAACTACGCACTTTCAGTCCTCTTTATAAGTCTTCTCATTCCAACTACAAAAAATCCAAACAATGAGAAACACGACAATCATTTTCAATCTCTAAAGCAATGAAAGCAAGAGATGAACTTTCAATCAAATTATCCTTCCAAAGCGGTGTCAATTCCTCATTTCCCACTTTCCTTGAAATCATATAAAAAGGAATTACACTCATCTCATCCAAATCAATGAAAACTTCACACATATTAGCTCGTACACATTTTCTTTTGCTTAACGACACCAATGAGTTTAATTCCTTACGAGACCCATGTAAAGTCTCAACGGAAGTTTCGATAAACTACTTCTCAAGCATCGTATATTGAACTTAGAAAACACCTCTTTAACCTGGCTAAAATCAATAAGTGATTTCCAATCATGTTTAATGTCCCATAATCAGCATTTCTTTTCGTCTTTTCTCAATAAACCATGATAAAGCTTGGAATTCCCATATCCTTGTTTTCGTAATTTTGATATAAACCAATGCCTCATTTCTTTCAGCCTAAATATCTGGCCCTCTCAATCTTTTCTTCAAAAGATTATCACAATATAAAGCTTAATTTTTTAATTTTGTATACATTTCACCCTTTTGAATATATATTTTGCAAGCTTAGCTGATCACATCATGCTAATAAATTTCTTACAAGAGTTTCCACTAAAGCCGAGAGACCATTTGCATCAATCCAGGAACATTGAAAGTTAAAAGAAGAAGGATCGTAGTCCATATAACTTATTTCTAAGAATAATAAGTCTATGATATGAAATATTATTTTTCAATATTAGAGAATGCATCAAAGAACTGTTCAAATAAGAAAACGATCTAATTTTATAATTTGTACACCATGTGTGTCCTATTGTTTTAAGTTTTAACTCTATTTTTATTGTTTTGGTTTATTTTTTCACAATAGGTTTTTATTTGACTCATAGTCACATGGATCGCGGTACGTTCCGGTACGCGGTATGGAAACGGATATGTATTTCGTCAATTTATAAAATTCGGTACGAGTCGGTAGGTTCATTTGGAACGCCAACTCGGTATGCGGTACGGTGTACCATATAGTGTGGTATACGGATCCTACAAAAACAATCTGTATTATATTTTTAAAAGATAATGTGTGAATTCCATATTAAAATAACACATTTTATAATCATACTAAAATTCATAAAACTAGTCCAGCCTCTTTCTTTTTCCCTTTGAGTAGCCATTCTCATCATCTTCTTCTTTTTCAAGATCTTCATATCTTGTACTAGGCCTTTCCAAGTAATCATTTTTTGGATTCACATCCCATTTTTTTGTTGGCCCTTTGGTGTAAATTTTTGAGAATCGAGAATGAAGACGGATGTTGGAATGTATAAACACTAACTTGTCCGCCCGTTTAGTATTTAAACGATTTCTCTTCACACTATGTATATATGAGTAAGTGCTCTAGTTTCTTTCCGCTGATGAGCTGCTGATAAGCTGTAAAAAAACTTTAAGAGCAACTTTGGCTAACTCTTGTATTTCCAAGCCATAGCTTGACAAACCAATCAATTGCATCCATGGTGATAGCATCTACTTGAACTACTTCCATGAATCTAATTCCTTCTTCATATGAAATCTTGCGAATTGCTCTCGCAACATTTTCTCTTTTATCGGACTTTCTACTATCTTTTTGAACGCTTCCATAACCCATTGTGTCACACCCGGCCTCTCATACCACCAATATTATCCGCTTCGCCCACGAGAAGCTCACATATTTGCTTTTGGTTGCTTTGGTGAAAACTTCTCAGAGAGGTCACCCATCCCTGGATTTCTACCACCTAACACACTTATTTGTGGAGTTCTTCTCTCATCCACAGCCAATATATCCAAAACGCGTTGATGATATTAGAGACCAGACATATCTTATGAACAAGGAATCTCTCCTGTCCACGACTAATATGGAATTTACCTATAGTGTTACAAACACCCCTCCCCCCTTTGGACTCATCATCCTCGATGATGTTTGCCCCACCATCCCATCTATGGATGTGGGATTGGCCTAAGGTGTCACTCTGAACACCCCCGAGGACTCACCATCCTTGATGAGGTTTTCCCTACCATCCCGAATGACACAGGAGTGGCTTTGATAAAATTTTGTAACACCCGGCCTCTCATACCATCATTCTTATTCACTTCGCCCACGAAGAGCTCATGGATTTCTTTTGGTTGCCCAGGTAAAAACTTACTAAGAAGGTCACCCATTCCTGTATTGCTACCACCTGAGCACATTTAACGGTGGGTCCAGAACACGAAGCGTTTGCGTCGCTATGATGACTAGCTTGCCGCCAGCTGCACATTAAAGGCGACACCATCACACAAAAGCAACCCTACGGCTCATGCTCCACTAAATTTCCGGTATCGGCTTTCCTTTGAACCTATTCTTGATAAAGTTCTTTACTCTGTTCTCAAATATCGGCTTTGTTTTGAAACTATTCTCGACAAAGAAGGTCATTGATTTGCATTTTTGCCTTCTTATTTTGACTTTGTTATTCCGTTTCCACTGTGTTATGTTTTGTTTTGTTGCAATAATTTTTTTAATGTTGCAATATGTTTATTGTATATAACTTGCTGCAATAATCTAATTTTAGGATTCAATATTTTATGCTTTGATGTTACAACTTATGTGTAATCAAATTGCTTTTGATTTGTTAACTGTCATAAATTTGTTATTAAATTGATTCATGGTTTGTTACTAATTTGATGTATAACTTACGCATATATTAAAATGTTAATTGGGTTATTGAATTGGTGTTTATTAATTGCTGATATATAACAGTGTTTATTAGGATTCAGGTGATGTTTATTAGGTGATTTACTTATTCGTTTGGTGGTCAAACTAGAACTGTGATTTATGGATTTAGGTGATGCTTATTAGGGGATTTTTTTTCATCTGCTTGTTAGTTATGATTTAGGGATTTAGGTGATGCTTATTAGATGATTTGCTCATTTACTCCTATTTCCTATTTCATTCAACTATGAATATGTGAAAAGGCTTCAATTTTAGTTTCCGCTTGGGGCCCTCAAAAAGCTTGAGCCAGCCCTGGTTATATATGCATATGGGCATGGGCATGTAACGTTTTTACACGTACGGTTATATTTTTTTGTACTCGCGTATGGCTATCCCATTGTGCCTTATACAATTGTATACATGCCCTGTACAAAAATATATGGTAAATACAATGCCATACATGAATATTGTCATCAAAACATACACCCTTTGGCTTTATGCAATCAAATCAATAGTGAGTTGATTAGTAACATATGTAGTGTGCTAATAGCTTCTCCTCTTTTTATTTTTAACACCTAACTTTCAAAACTTTATTTTGAACAACTAGAATAAATTATTATAATCATGTTAAACAAACCCACTCATACTAACTTAAAATAAAGTGTTTTATTAATAAATATAACAACTTTGGTGACCAAATAAGCAATTGGATCATAAAGGTTGTTCGTTATACTTAGTTCATAATAAATTATCAATTATTAATAACTCTTGAAATAAAATAATATTCTAACCAACCAAAATTTCCCCCTTTTTATTTTAAAACTCACACCCATTTTCAAGAACCAACGAAACTAACTTCTTCTGCAACTCAAAAATCAAACATCAATCCCCTTTCTTTAATCAAATTCTCTCATACCCATTTCATCAATCACTCAAATCCATCAAAATCACCATCAAATTCTCACAATTTCAACATGTCATCTTCAATTTTCGCTTCGAACGGGATGGTGTTAGCGACGGCGATGGCCGCCGTCTCCGGCACCGTCATCCTCCTCGCCTTCCGCCTCCAGAAACAACCCACCACCGCCGTCTCCGTCTCCGGAGCCACCGCCACCGCCACCCACCACCCAAGACCCTGCATCTCTAAAAGTTTGTGTTTCTTGGAATCGGTTTTGACTTTGATTCGGTCAAAGTTACAGAGCCCTTGTTGACCTTTTGTTTTCTTATATTTTGACTTTTGGGTTGTTTGATGCAGATGGGAAGAAGAGGGTGAAGAAGAAAAAGAAGGTTCACTTTGCAGAAGATGTGATGGAACCAAGTGGAAGTGGAGAGGAGTTTAGAAAGAGACTTCAAAGTAAGAATCTTGAAAGCTTGAGGACTAGTTTGACATTGTTGAAAGATGAAGGAGGTAAAAGGAAAATTAGTATGCCTGCTAATAGAATGGCTCTTTACACTGCAATTCTCAGAGATCGAAGTGTTCATCGGTTTGCTTATGCATGAGTTGTTTTTATCTTCCACATTCAGTCCATAAGTTTTGTGAAATATACACTTTTCGTCCCTTTTCTTTAAAAGTAGTTCAAGTGCATCTTGCTTATATGTTGTAACACTTGTACAAATGGAAAAGGGACACAAAGACATTGTATGTATTATAAAGTCATACTTTTGTGATATAGGAATTTTGAATGGTGTAATTGACAAAATTGTCAAAGACTTTTTTAATGTGAATATTTGATTTGGATACAATTACTGTTGATAGTTTAGCGATAAAAAAATATGATTTTTAATAAAAAAATATTAAATGTTAGTCAAACTTGAGGTGTGAAGTATATTTAGTTTGAAGTTGAATACAATTGAATTAGTAACGTTTAAAAAAGTCATATTTATACCCTTTCAAGTACTATAAAGTATAATTGCTACCCAAATCGTTATGTCATTGAATCCACTAGATGTTTGTTTGTTTTTATAACCATGATATATAATGTTTCACCAACAAAGAAGGTGCTAGAAAGTATATTTTAATGACCAACTAGAGGGCATTTGAACATGTGGCTCCAAAAAATAGGGTCATAGAAATTCGTTTTTTCTAAGATGTAAGTTCTTTTCTAGAAAGTTTGGGTTAACAATAAGTTATGATTTTAGGAAAATGATTGAATAATTTTTTTCTAAAATTTACACTAATCTTGTAATTTTACAACTGAAAATACAATGATATTAAATGTATATGTATAAAAGGGAGACTAGCGAAACTACATTTACTGATTTTGCCCTCTTATTTATTATATATTTACTTCAAAATATGATTATTTAAAAAGGGATAAAAACTATGTGTCAAGTACGTCAAAATGCAATATATGAAAGAAGAAGAAAGATAAAAGGAAAACAATATGTGGGCTCGAGCTTGGCTTTGGGCGGGTAGTCCAGGAACACCAACACAAATTGCTAGGGTAAGAGTTACGTATTGGGATTCAGGTTCACAAACCTGCTTGTGAAGCCTGAGGAGTTGTTGCTTTGGGCGCTTTTTAATAAATATATAATTTACTTTTAATTTAAACAATGGTAGGGTAGTGTTATTGTTTCAAAAGATTGTCACACAACCTTTTAAAGTGATGTAAGGTAGTTTTGTGTTCAAATAACGTGAAATCATATCATTGGTTGATGACTACGATAGTAAAAGGGTAAAAACTATAGTGCCCCTTCAACTCTAAGCCTAACAAGTAACAACCAACGTATTTTATTAAATTGTGTTTAGAAGTGATTGAGGTTTCAATATTTTGCCCACTTCAAAAGCCATTCCTCTTTCTTTTACTTTGCCCTAAAAAAGACAACCTTTTCTGTGTTCTTTTCTTTGTTTTTTTCATTTCCATTTCTCTTGTAAAAAACGTAGATCATTTTATTATGCCCGAGTTATTTAGTACCGAATGAAGTAAAGCTGTTAAAGTTGTGCAATTTAAAAGTTTTTGAAGAAAAATATGAAAAGAATGGATATAAGTTGTGGATGTTATTGTTGATCATCCTTAAAATAAGATATGGATTTGTTAAAACCACCAAAAAAAAGATGTATATAAGACAAAGGAATCTATGTGATATGCATGTTCATGATCTCTAAACTCTATCTCATGTGAACCTTATAATATAATATTTTGTAGCATGGTGTTAAAATGCAATTTGAAGGGGACCAAAATGTTGCCTCCAATACACCAATAATGCTTCATGATATCTAGTTGATCAAGAATAAATATTCTACATCGAAATGAATATAACTAAATCTACACTGAAATGAATAAAGATAGTGTTAAAACATTTTTTCCCCAACTAGCTAAATGATACAAACTCTAAAGTATATTTGAAAAAAACATATGTGTGTGTGAATGTACATGTGTTCATGCACTTGTGTATACATAAACATGTTAAAAAGACTATGTTTGAGATGGTAAATATAGAACGTTTCAAATATAATTACATGCGCTGCAAAAACAGAGTTGTCGCCATCACTAAAATGACACTCTTTTTTTATCTTAACTACCCTTTCGATCATTGGTAGGTAATGTTAACATGTGGAGCGTATGTGATGTTATATTTGGCATTGGACACTTGAATTGTGAATCACATTTTACCTAAGTTACTTTACAAATTTGTTATCAATGTTAATATTTTTCTCGTAGGACCACTTATAACATTAATTAAGCTTTCAACTTAAATCTTCTAACAAACAAAAATGTAAAATATGAAATGCAAAAAGAAAAAGAAAAAAATCACAAATGTTGACAAAAAACATTGATCAACAATCTGTCATGTGAGCTTTGATTAACACGTCGGGTTGATCCTTTGTTAGTTTGTTGTCGAGGCCGTGGTGATTCCACATACATCGAACATATACTTAAGATGGGTGTTGAGACAAGAGTGTCGGGCCCTCATTCGATAGCCATGCTAGTCTCATATGAATATGTGATTTTATATCGGTTAGGTAGGGGAACGAAAGCTTCTTTAATAGAGTTGGATATTTTCCCTATCAGACATGTTTTACAACTGTAAGAAGTGGGCACCTGAGGGTGTAACACTGTCAAAGCAAACAATATCTAGTATGTTGTTTAAATTGTTAAAATATTTATATAAAGTAAGATGAATCTGAGATATGAGGGAATTAGGGTTATTAATAGTTTGGTGTTTATTAAGTCACATGTGAGTTAAATAGACCTAATTGATTGAACTACAACAAGAGCTCACAATGAGCCTTTTAATCAATAGTTAGTTGTTAAGAAAAATTAAAATAGCTTTATATCTTTTCTTTTAGTGTATACCAATTCATCTATACATTACCAGAAAATTTTATTGAAAACAAAAAAAAATTTATATATACTTCTATACACTAAAATATTATATAAGAGAACTCATTTTTATAAGAACTATATGACTAATCTCAGCTAGTAGTTTTTAATAGCAAAATTATAATTAATAAAAACATATTAAAAAATATAAATTGAAAAATAACATAAAAATATAAAATATAAAATCACAAAAATGTTTCTTTCGGTTCCCTTATTCATAAAAAATAAAAAAATTATAAAAAATAAAAATTGGATTTACACATGTGTAAATTCCATATTACACATGTATATAACCAGATTTACACATATAAATAACGGCTGGATAATTTTAAAAAAAAGTATATCAATATGATATGCGTTGGAAAAATAAAAAAATACTGAAATTAATGATGAAATTTTCTTGAAATATAATGTCATGAAAACAAGTTAAGAACATTAAAAAAAAGGTAAAATTGGCATGAAATATAATTCATATAATAGTTTCTTTGTTAACAGGAAATCAGAATGTGAACCTTTTACTTATGATTTTCTCAAAACTTTATAATTCAATAGTTTACTATTTTATTGTTATCAATATTTTCTCAAAAATATTTATATTAGCAGTTGGAACCAATACTTAATTTCAAAAATCTTAATTTTTATAATTTTAGTTTTAATAGGGTATATGAGGTTTTAACATTTCAAAGTTTTTAAATTTCTCAAATATAACTTTATAGTAGATTAAAAAAATTATAAATTTTACAAATAAAAATTGATAGTTTAATATAAAAGTAAATATTTTTTGATAAACATATTTGTCGATGTGTTTAACAAGTTTATTGATGCATAATATCATTTTTCATAACTTAACAGCTAGCAATATTTGTTAAAATGTATAATTATCATTGTAGAAGTTTATGAATCAAAATAATAATAAATATAGTACAAACAATAATCAAAATTACTAATAAAATAAAATGGTAATAAAAATTTAAATTCTGAGGAAAATAAAAAAATGAATTGTCATATTTTGAGTATTTTTATGTAATAAATTAAAATTAGTAAATCTGATATCGTAAATATTAAAAAAGAGTATATATGATAATTGAAATTTGATTTGAGTATATATGACATTAGAAAATTTTCTAGGGGCATACATTATTTGATTTTGAATATATGATATTTAATACGTTTTTAGAAAACCATGTTGCGAATTTAGAGATGATATGAGGATTTTGGCGTGTTTTAAATGTGGGTATCCCTTATATATGTGTAACTTTTAGAACTAAATGATTGTACAATTTAGATTGTATAATGTACACATTATGATGTGTTCATTCATGGATAACTATTTTGAAAACCATGTGCGAATTTGGTTGTTATTCAACTCTTCACAAACAACTCATCTCTCCCAAGATTGTGACACTTAATGTGTTGTCTTCATATGGTTGGTTGATAGCTATGTACACCCATCACTCTTAATATTAAAGCTGATCCCAATTTTTCTAAGGGAGTTTTGGTGTATTTGGCGAACTATTTTCTAATTGTTTCGTTTTCAAATTGTAGATAGTTACTTGTGTTTATTAAACACAACATTAAGTAATTTATAGAAAAAAAAGTAGTTTAAAATATAATTATTTAAATTAAGTTGCTTATTTAAACTAATTATTTCAAACATATATATTATAACCAATCTAAAACACGATCCCCAACATCCGATAGTGATGAATATAAGGGAAGGCTATTGTAAGAACTAATGTTTTAGTTAAAAAAGACTTAATTGTACTTTTTTGTTTTAATTTTTACTATTTATTCTATAATTTGTGCTATCTAATTGAATTTTGTATTTAATATTTTATAATTTTGTGTTGTTTGTTCGAATTGATACTGTTCTTTTTTAATTTGCACTCTTTGTTTTAAAACTGAGGATTGTTTTTTATCACCAGTAATATATTCAACGACCAATGAGCCGGTTCTAACAATACTGGCTGAGTTTAGTTAGAGTTTGTTTCAGCCGGTTATGAGGTGACTTAGTTAAAAATTAATTCTTGTTTCAACCTTTGAATATTATCACAATTGAATTTTTATTTAAATTTCCTATTAATACTAATCATTTAGGTATTCAACTTGCATTAAGAGTAGTTATAGATTGAAACATGCATAACATACTCATTGCATGAATATGATTTTATTTATATCATTTTCTAAAGAAAATATGAACTAATATTATAATGGAACTATACACATAGCTAACATCATTAACAAGATTTATAACAACCAACAAGATAACACCCATCTGTTTTCTCATCAAATTTCACACCATAATATAGTAAAATGTAATAGCATCCGAAAACTATAAAACTTTTTTTACTTTTGAGTTATGTTTCATGTTACATCTTATTTACTTATTTTAAAAAAATTAAAACTATTTTGCAATCCCAAAACTCCACACGAAAAAATTAGATACATACCTAAATACTGAAGATTAGTTTTTGAATTGATGCATGTCACTAATGGAATAAAGAATAAAAGAATGAAAGTATGATAAGAACAAGTCTTTTCTATATAAAGAAAGTGATTAATTATATGTATTTAATATAGAAAGAATTGGCTTACATAAACATATCTTTTGTACACTAAAGGGTTCGTTACACGAATCAACTAATGATGACGCAAATCTGATTAATCAAATAAAGTGCCTTAAAGTTAAATATGATGACATTTTTTGGGGGGTTTGACCAATGAGTAGGTGCCTTGTGCATATTGTTTTTCAACATAATTTAATATATTATTGATACTATATCACTATATACCATAATTAAATCCTCGACCTTAAGGAAACGGACACCATTTTACATCCATTATTATATCGTCATCATTGATATATTGAAGGAATTGTTGGCGTATAAAACTAAAATAAACAATAGAGTAAATTACGTTTTTAGTCCCTTTGGTTTGGCGGTTATAACGTTTTTCATCCAATAGTTTAAAACTTCCGATTTAACCACTGTGGTTTAAAATTTATCATAATTAGGTCCAAACCGTTAATTCCATCCAATTTCTCAGTTAGATTTTTATAAAAAAGACAGAAATACCCTTGGACTAAAAGTGTTATTATATTACAACCTAACCTCATTTTTTTTCTTGTTTGAACACATCTAAACCACCTCCACCACTACCACCACTTGCCGACAACCGTATAGCCATCGCCCAACACTCTCCGGCAACCACACCACCACCACCCAACACTTGTAGGCAATCACCATTGGCACTCGCTTAAGATCTAAACCAAACCATAACCCCACTCATTTTCTCTTCACTAAATTACATCATTACTCCCTCGACTGACCTCGACTAACCAACCTTGCTTACAAGCGGTGGTCAACGACCCAAAACCGCCTTCAAAACGCCTGTAATCGTGTTAGAGACCTAGTGGATTCACCTGATTTTAACATGATTTTAACATAGCAGATGTGAAATCGTTGGTGGTCGGCGACCTCCACTACCCAATCGCGGTGGTGTGGTGGTTACAGTTTGGGGTTGTCCGCCAAAGTTGAGAAGTAACAGATCTGAATCACTTCCGTCACATACACACATAGAGAGAGAAAAATAGAGAGAAAGAGAGAGAGATACAAAGATATAGAGATACAGAGATAGAGTCAGAAAGAAGGGAAAATAAAAAGGATATGGTAGTCGTGGATATAGGGATGGTGGTGGTGGTGTGACGACGACTGTGGTTACTTAGGCATGAGTTAAAATGGTGGTGGTGTGATGAAGATGGTGATGGTGTGGTGGTCATGGGTTTAAGGCCAACGATTTGTATGAGCAAGGCTACCGATGGTAGTGGTGGTGCCTATGAGGTGGTCGTGGTGGTTTGGTAGTGGGTGCGGTGGTTGTGTGGCGGTGTCTATGAGGTGGTCGTGTGGCGGCGAGTGCGGTGAATATGTGTCGATGGTTGTGATACTTTTAGAGAGAGAGAGAGAGAATAGAAACAAAGAGATTAAGGGGGAGAGAGTATGTGTGTGTAATATATATATATATATATATATATATATATATATATATATATTAAAGTTACAATTTTAGTCCAAGGGTATTTTTGTCTTCTTACATACACTTAACGAAATAAATGGATGGAGGTTAGTGACCCGGACTTAATTTTGACAAATTTTAAACCACAGTGGTTAAACCGGACGTTTTTAAACTATTGGATGAAAAACGTAATAATCACCAACCACGGGGACTAAAAGCATAATTTACTCTAAACAATATTATTGTATATTATACTATCACATTTATAATATAAATGTGGATTTTTTTATTTTTCATTCAGTCTACATCTTTATGTTATATACTTATGTGGACAAGTCAAACAAAACCATGTGATTTGGTTTATTGGTTAAGAGTGTTTTTGTGTTGAGTAAATGATCACGGTTTCGATTCCCATCTGCCTCCAACTCACTTTTACGTAGTATTTTTGTACCAATTCACGTGTCCTTTACATGTGCTCTACCCCCTTCCAAGTCAAATCACACGAATTATAGTTTTCATATTTGTTTATTACTATAGTTTTTTTTCTTTTTTATAATTCTTTTACATACGTATATTTTTAATCTTTTTTATGTTTCAGATGTTACGGGTACTCCAGTTATTACAACATCTTCATTTCCATTAACGTTTAAACGTCAAAATATTTCATGATTTTATTTTTGTATATAAATTTTGAATTAAAACAATGTTCTCGCTGTAGGTAATACGTGTTTTACATAAAGGTTTAATGTACGCTTTGATTTGAAACATGCTAGGTCAAATATATAATAATTTTTCATTCGAGGTATAAATCCAAATCACTCAATGTTTTAACGTAAATTTAGTTTGCAAAAGAGTTGGGGCGATTATAATATATATTTTATCACTCAAATATATAATACGCTGGTGTTGCACATATTTCTTATATACATTTTGAGTTGGTCCACGCTTTGTTGTTCGAAAAAATGTTGGGTTAAACATATATGTTTTTTATCATTGTATAAAATCGAGTTACTCTACTTTTCGACGTAAAATTAGTCCGAAAACAAGTTGTGTCGATTCACGCCGCGTACGATGCCCGCCACAACGAGCGCCGGGTTAGAAAACTAGTTACATTACAATAAGCAGCAAATTGCATGCAGTAGTACAAGTGAAAGGAAAGAATTATAAAAACATAAACAAAAGTAGAAAGTTCTTGGTCGAGCATTCACAACTAATTCCATATCTTTATCAATATAATTACATTAAAAATCATTAATTTTTCTCTCTTATTTTTAATTTTATAATTACTTTTCTTCTCTTTTTCACTTACAACCACTTAAAATATATTAAAATCATTATATGGTTTTGAACAGCAATTCCCCAAGATACAAATTGAACATTAAATTTACCATATCCTTCACTCACAACCACTTATAACCATACCATATAATATAGGAAATATACTCACATAAATATAGGGAATGGGTTGTGAATGCTCTTGGCATTTATACTAAAAACGAGTTGAAAAACTCCGGTAGGGAATTAAACACAAAAATAAATGACAATGAGCGTCTTTAATATAATTTATTTTGTTTAAATACGAGTGAATTGTTGTTTGCCTCCTTGTGGTTTGTTCACGCGTTTGTCGTTATCAACCAAAATACTATTTTTTTTGCATTTGGATCCCTAATATTTAAAATTTAATGTCATTTACATCCAGCTAGTTAACACCGTTAAATCTAATATTAAAACACTAATTCTTTTTAAGGGCATTTAAGTAATTTCACATAAAAATCGAAACCCTACTATGTACTCCACAAGAACAGCATCATCGTAACATTATCCATCGCATACAACAACTCACGGCTCCATCGTTTTTGAATAATCCATGGCCTTTCTTGCAGGCTGCTCCACTTTTTAACTCGCTTATTTACATATATATCACAATTTCATGAGATGTATTCAATAAATGCTCAAGACTAAAATGTAAAATCCAATACTCTATTCAGTTTTACATTTCAAACTGAATAAGTCTCGATTAACAAATACAAATTAAGGTTTGTTTGATTGTCAATTAGGTTAAACTAACACTATAATTTGTGTTTATAGTCAAGTTCGAACAGTTTAACAAAAATATATTGTTCAACTTTGAACTACGATTTAACAAAAAAGATAAGCTAAACATGCTCGAATTGTTGGGTCAGTCGGACCAACATTAAACAGTTCACTATAGGCAATATCACGAGGAACTTTTGAAAACTCAACAGTGTTTGCAACCTGTTTATTCATCTTTGTATGTTTGAAAAGCTAGTTTTCCCACTGGAGGTAAAGGACAAACGTGAACAAACCACAAGGAGGTAAACTACAATTCACTCGTTTAAATACCTTTGACTAGAAACTTTTTCTATTTCAGCTCATTCAATTGATCTAAGAAGAGCTGTTTGTGCCAAATAGCTTATCAAAGTAAGCATCATTTGGTTGACACTAGAGGATGGACATCTCATGAGAGAAAACCATAGCAGGAGTGGAATCCATCAGCAGTGCAAATTCGCATTCTCTAGTCAACTAGAGGATGATAACCTTAATTTGCTTAACCTTGCCTTAATGTCACTGATATGGAATGGAGTTAGAAGTGAAAAATTCATGTTTATTTAGTTTTGGGGTACTCCTTTAATTTTAAAATTAAGTTATCCTATCGCATTTGGATTTTAGGTTCTCCAATCAACTAGGTTAGATTTTTCTCATATTTCCTTCTTGACGGGCTTTAGTCCCATTTCTCTTGGCGAATAATAAACTAAATATATGCTTAAGCCTTTCATTAATGGGTATGTAATGTTCTCTTTTGACTTTACATAGTTAGTAGTTATAACACCCATTAAGAATAGTTGTCACAGTGTGTTTTGTCAATGTTGAATTTTGTCAATGTTGAATGCACCTTGATTATCCATCGTACATTGAGCTTTGAGTTGTACAAATCGACAATTGGTTGTCACAATATATGCAAGTAGCCGACAAAGACTATGGCTATTTTAGAAAACCTATTACAAATTAACGTAGCCACTATGTCTCTTCTCCATACTTATCAAAGGTGATAAATACAAATTCGAATATGGATCTAGCTATAACTTGTTAGCTTAGACGACTTTTAAGCTAGATTACACCACCAAGTATGAATACATACCTATTTATTGATTTGGCACCTTCTATATCCAATATTAGTCTATATTAGTGTATACTTCAATTACAGCTGGATGTTAGGTATATTACATCCATAATATCTTGTGTATCTTTTGTATCTAAACACCCTCGTGATACTTTTATAATGTTAAGAACTTTGATTTCTAGTATATCTACTTAGCCTACTCCTCGCGTATATGCTAAGTCAGGTCTAGTACATGTAATAAGACACATTAGACTGGCAATGATTCTTGCGTACTCTAGCTGAGTAACACCCTCGCTTCTATTTTTACTTAGATGTTGGGTGGTATTAATCGGGAACTTGGCTACACGTGTGTATCCTACTTTGAATTTTTCAAGAATCTTGTCCTTGTAGTGAAATTGACTTAACACAAGACCTTCTTGGGTTCTAATGATTTTGTGTAACATCCGGCTATTTTAAAAAAAGGCAAGAAATGAGGAATAAAAGAAAGAAAGACAATAAAGCCCAAGTGGAGGGACTAAAAGCGTCCAAAATGACAAAATCTTTGAAAAGTTGGTGTAAAGGTGGGTATGGCCGCTCACCCTCACTTCACATCACCATTCTCATTCGGTTTTAGAGAGAGAGAGCAGAGAAACTCTTGGTTAAAGAAAAGAAGAAGAAGAAGAAGATTGAATTCAAGGTAAGAATTCATGGTTTTTAGGTGTTTATGAAGGGTTTTATGTCGGTTACATGCTTATGTGCTTATATGCTTGTGTGTGTGTCCGTGTGTGTGTGTGTTGGTGTGTTTTTTTAGGTGTTTAAACTCATTCGCAAGCGGGTTAGAGGGAAGAAACACCCAAGTTGCACCAGGTGAGTTTCTAGACCTCGGTTTCTACTTGTTTTAAACATCTTTGGAGTTGAAAATGTATTAAAGTGATTTTTACAATGTTTATATATGTATACCCGTATGGATTGTGCATGTTTGATGATGATTCTTAGATGTTTTTAGGTTGTTCATGTTTAGAACAGCTTTGTTAAGCTTAGAACAAATAGGCTTAATGTTTGGATTCAACATTATCCTAGAAACATGTTAAACAGAAGGTTCATGCGTCTAAATAAGGCCCATGCGCCTGGAATTGCGTTAGAAATAATTAAGTGTAACTCATGCGCCTAAATAGTACCCTCATGCGCCTAGAAAATTTAGTTAGAGGACTAAGTGTAGGGCCATGCGCCCCAATAGTACCCATGCGTCTGAATAATCCCATGCGTCTGAATAATCCCATGCGCCTAAGTTTCCATACGCTCGAATAGTGTCAAGGCAGCATACGTCCCAATGGTTCGTGCGCCTAAGTGTTAAAGCAGATAGTGTTGGCTGATGTGCCTGAATAGTGATGAAGCGCCCAAACAGGACCCATGCGCCCAAATAGTGTCAAGGCGCCTAACACTTATAATTTATTTCTGAAATTTTGGGAGTCTATGCTTTTAGGGTTTTGACCGATGTTTGACTAGGGCTTATTAATGATAAGTTTCATGCATTATAATGATTGCTTTATGATTGTTTTTTATTATTATTATTACTATTAGTATGTGACTTTATGTGGTGTGTTTAGTATCATAACGTAAGGTATTAATATAATAATAATAATAAAGCGAAAGAGCAATAAAGAAGAGAAGTGGAACCTAAATAAAATGTTAACAAGTCTTGCAAGCTTAGAGAAGGGACACGACCATGAGGTCATTAGCTCAACTGTGATGCGGGTTAGCTACCTTCTGATGCTCACGGGGCCAGTCAATTGAGACTGGCGGACCTTTGCAGCATACCCTAGGTGTCTGGGTCAGCCTTGTATACAGTATGTAGAGCCCCTTGTGGGAACAAGAGGGCCCGGCACCATTTCCTCCGCGCACATAGTTTAGGGTATTGCTTATTGGTCCACATAGACAGTGAAAGATAAAGATAAAAGAATACAAAGTAAACAAGACATACAGTAAAGAGATAAAAGCATTACCTGATTGTATAGTTAATGCGTGTTCATGCATAAAGAGATGAAGTTTTCATAAAAAGAGTGTTTATATATATATATATACCTACAGAAAGTATTTTATTACTTTTAAAACTAGAACTCACTCAGCAATGCTGACTTTTATACATTTTCAGTTAGCAGGTAAATATTGCTGAGATGGCACGAGGGTGAAGCTACTCGGCAGGAAAAGACTGACATCCATTCATACCTATTATTGTTGTTGTTTTGTAATGCCATTAAACAGATCTTTTGTATTCGATTAAACAATAGTGTATTGCTCAACAACAGTGTTTAATGAAATGAAATGAATGGTTTTTGTTAAAATGATTCCGCTGCTTAAGTTTGTAAATTTATAACGTTTATTGTATTTAATGCTGTGAATGACCAACTGTGAGGTCTCCGGGGACGGGGCCTTATATTTTGATTCCATGAATCATATCTTTAAACCCAAGTCATTCATGTCAAATCTCGCTTTCAACATGAGCCTTTGTAGATTTGATTATCTTATCATTACTTCCAATAATAAGTATATCTTCTATATAAAGGCATAAAATAAAATCATGTAACCTCATGTTGTGTCTTTCACATAGAACATATTTGTCACACTTAATTATTTTAAATCCATTATCAATCATGACACAATTAAACTTTTGGTGTCATTGTTTTGAAGCTTGCTTCAAGCCATACAAATACTTGATAAGTTTGCATACTGTACCATCTTAAACCGGGGCGGATATACCCTTGGGTTTCTCCATGCAAATCTTTTCTTCTAACTCGTTTTTAGAGATGAAATTTTATATCCATTTAGTGTACTTTCAAAATTCTTAAAGCACAATAGCAAGAACCAATCTTATAGAGATTATTCATGTCACAGGCGAGTAATTTCTTAAAATAGTCTAGACCTTCATTTTGTCTAAAACTTTTGATCACTAACCTAGTCTTGTATTTATCAATAGTTTCGTTGACTTTCATCTTCTTATACACTATCAAATGATATCCAAGTGGTTTAAAACCTGGAGGAAGATCTACTAGCTTTCAAATATGTTTTGCAAGATTAAATCAATTTCATTTTTAATTGCTTCTTTCTAGCATATGAAACATATTTTTAAAAGTATACAACATTCCCAGGATTTGCTTCCATGATACTGTGTTTATGTATATTAGGATTCTTTGACTTATATATAAGAAAGAGTGTGCACTATTTTGATAGGTGTATTTGATGAATATGCAATCAATAGTTTTAAGTCTTATCCTAAGAGCCTTAAGAGATGGTACTATCACCTTAGCTAGGCACCCATACATTTTCAAGTATTTGTGTGAAGGTGTTCTACCCCTTTATAAAGTCCTGTCCCTATACTTGAGTGGTATCTTATTCAAAACTAACCAACGTAGTATTCATCATTCTTCTAAAATATGGTTACCCTATTATGCAATGCCATTTGATTGTGAGGCACTCATGTATTATGACATTTTTGCACATAATTATGCAAAAAGTGCAACATGTTTAGCACCTCCATCGATCTCACAACTTTGATTTCTTGTTGTGTTAAGTCTCAGCCTAGATTTATACAAGGAAAACTTGTTTGTTGCTTTATCATTCCTTCTAAGAAAGTATACATAGTCATATCTAATGCATTCATCAATAAACATGATGAAATACTTGTTTCAACTCTTGCCATAACAATCTTTAAATCATATACATTAGTGTAAATTAAGTCAAGGGGTTTGATTATTTGTTCAAACTATTTAAACGATAATCTTGTAAGTATGGTTTCAACTTATAATATGCATATAAATCTTGTCTTGATATGGAATAATGGTATGATGTTTTAAATAATCAAATGATAAATTGAATTATAATCTACATATCTTAGTCCATTATGCCAAGCATAAAACTCAAGCATATAAATAACAATAGTAGTTTTATTTATTATATTTTTATAACAATTTACATTAATCTTAAATATACCATTAAGGGCATAGCCTTACCAACATACATTTCATGTTTTGAAAGTACAAATTTTTCTGATTCAAAAACTAGACGAAAATCAAACTTGTTGAACAACCATTCTGATCAAGTTCTTACGTTTCTTTAGGGTATATAAAGTGCTGCTTAAGGTGAGTTTATTTCCGTAAGTCATATTCAAGATCATGTTTCCTTCACCTTTATTTTAATAGTAACTTTGTTCCCCATAGAAAGCTTCTCATCATGCTAGCCTCTTTAAAGGTAGTATAAAGGGTCTTGTCACCATAGACATGTCAAGTAGCTCTTGTGTCAACATACCATCCTTATGGGATGCCACGTACTATGTTGAAATCTTCAACTATAGCCACTAGGTTAGTTATTATTTCCACTAAAGGCATGCCATCATCCATCATGTGCTCTCACTCACGCTTTGTCTTTTTACAGTGGTAGGAATGTCGTCTTGTCTCGTTATAGTTGTAAAAATCTTCTTCGAAAGGTGAAGGCTTCTTTTTCATAACCACCTTCTTTGGTCCTTTTGCTTTCCTATTATCCTTATTCCCTTTTACCTTGTTCCCCTTGGAGGATTGGCCAACCTCAACCTCCTTAGTCGTAGCTTGCAAAAAGATTCAGTGTTGAGCCATTTTGTTATCCTCTTCAATCTGAAGATGAAAAACGAGTTCCTCCACAACCATATCCTTTCATTTGTGTTTAAGATAGTACTTGAATTTAATCCAATTAAGAGGCAATATTTTAATCATGGCCGCCACTTGAAACGTCTCACTAGATGCCATTCCTTCAACCTAGATATGATGAAGTATAACATGCAACTCTTAGATTTGATTAGTCATAGATTTGATTGGTATCGATAACTTTATAGTCTAAGAAATGGGCCACAACAAAAAAAAGTTCCGACATCCTCTATTTTGTACATCTTGTCAAAAGACTCCCATAATTCTTTAGTAGTATTTATATGAATCTGGCTATTTAGGTTAAAGGGAAGGGTCTCGTCAAAATCATCGGCTTTCTACCCAACGCCACACCCGTGACCCTACTATTTAAAAATCTTTACAGATGTATAAGGCCAACATAGGTTGAGTCTCTCGCCTAGATCGAGATCCTTGGACAGAAGATCTCAATGCGATCTCTTCGTTATCATATCAAAGTTGTTTTCCACTCTTTTTCCGGGTGGAGCTTCCTTAAACGCAGCAGGCCTCGCAAGTAGCTCACGACCCAGCATGAAGAAATCTCTTCTGAGATTCGCTACCTTCAGTAGCCATCCTCCCAAGGAGAGCGATGTGACATGAGGCGAGCGTCTGAATGAGTTGAGTGAGGAAGTGGAGCAGTACATGTTATACAACGGATCCATCATGCCGTTTAACACATGGTTATGGCACAGATATTCTGAATGCTTCCAAGCATTACCACACTCACAGCTTGAGCGTCGGTCTTTCCATACGTAGGTTGGTGAGGAGATTTTGTCAAGAACCTTTCAGTGTTCAAAATGGTCAAACAGAAAAATATATTTGTTGCCACCTTTTAAAGTGAAAACCCAAGGATTTCTCGGGTTATTTAGGATGATTAGCCACTATGCTCACTGTCCAATGTGGTGGTAGTCAAGGGGTTCCAACAACGGTAGTGTTTTGTGGAGTTTATATTCAAAAATAACAAATTGTGCAAGTTAATGGTTAGTAAATAAAATTGCAATTTTATTAGTCATTAATCTATTAAATTTCAACAAAAATTAACTTGTTTGATTTAGATGTCAAAGAACCAAGAAAATTATATGATTAATGAAGAAAAACAAATTGACAAACAATATCTGGTTACTTCATAACCCATTTCTTGTATAAAACACAACAGTATGTTTTCTATGTCGAACTTTGTAAACCAAATCGTAAGTTTTAGAAAATTTTGAGATGAATTGAAATGTAATTGGATTATGTTTTCTAATCACAGTACTCATTTGAAATGAACATAGAAAAATAAAACTGCTTTAAAATACAAATTGTGTGAAACAAAACTTGTTTGAGTCAAAACAAATCGATTTTGTATGACCTACAAACGATGTTTAAAATTTTATTTAAGATTTTAAGAACCGTTGGCGTATAAAATTAAAATAAATAACTTTTTTAGATATAACAATATAATAAAGGTAAGTAGCAATTACATGTACTATTACAATTGAAGTGAATTCAATTCAAGTCTAAACAAAAACAGTAAATTCTTGATTACGGGTCGTGTTAAAAACGAGTCTGCTAAAACAAATTTTGAGCCTTCCCAAAAAAACATCATTTGTTTTTTAGGATACAACAGCCTAAGCAGTTGCTACCGCTAGGAATGACGTAAAACCTAAAAAAATAACTTTAAAAGAAATTAGAAAAGATGAAGAATAGGAAGTTATAAGTAATGTATGCTCTTAAATTGTTTGCAATAGTTGCTAGTGTGTTTAGATACTAAGGAAGCCTAGTATTTATTCTTACATACGAGTTAAAACATTCATGTAAGAATTAAACATAGAGCTAAATTGCATTAATTTCTTCAATGCAATTTATTTGGTTTAAACACCTTTGACCAAAAACATTGGTTGTTTAAGCTCAACAACTAATATGAGAAGAGTTGTTGTGCTAAACAGCTAATCAAAGTAAGGATCCTCGTGTCTACACTAGATCGAGGATGATATTCTGACTTAAGAAAATCATAGAGGTAGTGGAATTTCACATCATCTGGTTGACCAAAAGCTAATAAACTACCAAGAGGAAATATCCTTCGCCCAGTTGATTCATTGTTGCAGTGTAGGATAATCAGGCAAGAGAAAAGATCTTTCGCTTTAGCTGAACCACTATTGCACTAGAGGATCATCGGACCATCGAAAAGTCTTAACCACTATTTCACTAGAGGATCCTCTGACCAGAGAAAGGATCATTCATCCTCCTAACCGTTGATGCGCTATGAACACCTGAGCCATTCACCCTGATCAATTAATCTTCAAAAATACTAAGGCGGCTCTCATACGGAGATACTAAGTGCAAAGTGTGCCATCAAAACGCCATATTGAGCCCATATGCCCACGCCATGCATGTGTTGGTAATCAAAGGTGTTAATCACAAAAAAAGAGAATGAATGGGACAATTTTCTGTTGTATTCTTCTGAACAATAAACGTACGATTACAAGAAAATTAAAAAAAAACTTGAAAAAGAAACTAACACAGTTCTTAAAGAAACAAAACATGCAGAATTTTAAATACAAAAAATGAACTGTCATCCACTAATCCCATTTTCTCCACTTTGTCACGTCATGCAACCACTCCAAACTATCTCCTGCTCCTTTGACTTTTACTTAGTCACATTGACTTACAATACCCCCTTAATGTGAGCTTCCATCTCCATGATCCACCATACCCAGCAACGTTCTCATTTCAGCGAACTTTATCTGTGGCAAAGCCTTGGTGAGTATGTCTGCTTTCTGCAAGTTGCCTCCAACATGCTCCACTCGAATCTGCTCCCGCTCGACACATTGCCTTATGAAGTGATACTTTGTGTTGATATGTTTACTACGACCATGAAACACCGGGTTTTTCATCAATGCTATGGAAGCCTCGTTATCGACTAATAACGTCACCTTCTGTGCTTCACTTCCGGTCAATTCGCTGATAAGACTTCTCAACCACAATCCTTGACAAGCTGCGGCGGTGGCAGCCATGAATTCCGCTTCACACGATGACAATGCAACAGTATGTTGTTTCTGCGATGACCACGTAATCAGATTTCCAGAGAAATAGAAGACCACACCGGTGGTTCCCTTCCTATCATCTACATCTGTCCCATGGCTGTTATCCGCATACCCCACTAGTTTTCTATCACCACCTCTTGGATTCTTCAGCCCATAATGCATTGTTCCTTTTATATATCTCAAAATCTGTTTTATTAGTAAATAGTGACTCTCTTTTGGCTTTTCCATGTACCTGTTTGCCACACCAACAGAATACCCGAGGTCGGGACGTGTGTGAATTAAGTATCTCATTTTTCCAATAAGACTTTGATATTGTGTTGGATCAATCTCCTTGCCATTCTCGTCTTTTGTCAAGTATAACTTTGAGTCCATAGGCCAATGAGTTGGATTACACTCCAACATCCCCACTGTCTGCAGTATTTTCTTTGCATAGGCAGACTGTTTTAAAGCAATACCATGCTCATCTTGCTCAACTTTGATTCCTAGGTAGTATGAAAGCAGCCCCACGTCATTCATATCGAATATATTTTTCATTTTCTTCTTGAACTCATTGATTTCCTTCTGATTAGTTCCAGTCACAATAAGATCATCCACGTACACACCAATGATAATGGTGTGCGTCTGCGTTTTCAGCCGGTACACCGCTTGTTCCTGTGTACATTTTACAAAACCGAGCTCTTTGAGTGATCGATCAAGTCAAGCATTCCATGCCCTGGGTGCTTGCTTCAGCCCATAGAGGGCCTTATTTAATTTGTACACCATCGTTTCCTTACCTTTTATCACAAACCCATCCGGTTGGCGTACATACACCTGATCGGGTGGTGAAAGTTTAACGTTTAACGACTTTATTTCCGGGCTTTATGTATAAATGTATGAGAAATAGAGTTACTTTGGGAGTATTTTGTGTTTGCAGGTTAAACATGAAGAATACGAAGAAATGGAAGAAAAAGGACAATAATTGGAACTCGAGAAGTCCAGATATGATAAACCGAAGTTGTACGGCAACGGTATTTTAAAACGAGCATAACTTGAGCTAGGAATTGAGTTACGGGACCCATAACTTATCAACGGAAAGGTCTCGAAAAACTACATATGAAAATCAAGATTGCACAGGAAGGTGGCGCCACTGACGCCCCCATAGGCGCCACTGACGCCCCCATAGGCGCCACCGACCCCGGGGTCCGGGTTTTTGTTGAGATTGAGCCTATTTTGAAGGGATTTAAAAGGAAAAAAAACCTAATTCGAAAAGAACTTTTACACACAGCAATCTTGGACGAAATTTGGCAATCTGGGATCATTCTCAAGCTCTTCTAACATCAAGAACGTCGATTTCATCCGAATTACCTGATCAATTACGTTTTTGTTGAAGAATCGATGAAGATGCAAGGCTAAATCCATTGTGATTCACTTCGGGGGACGGGTTTATGCAAGTTCTAGTTTTTCTTAGTTTGTAACCTAGATTGGGATTGAATCTTGAACCTTTTAAGTTCTTTTGGATTCAATTTATGATTTGATTCGTTAAACGGTTTAATTATGATTTAACCTAATTTTGATATTCTTTAACTTTGGTTGTCTTTAATCATTGTGTGAGTAATTATTAGACTTAGGGTTTCATGATTCAAATTGGTAATTGTGTGAATAAGGTCCTTTAAACTTTAATCCATAATTATCACGTAAATCATATCATGTATAGGTCACCATTAATGGCTTCGCATTAGGTTTCATTTAAGAAAGATTGTAACTTTGCCAAACCTGAATCCTGAAGTGGATTGCTTTTCAATCAAGATTGTTAAAACTTAAACTTTATTTCGTTAAATTAATTACTTCTCAATTCAATTAATCAAGCAATTTCCTTTTTCAATGTTTAATTCTTTTAGTTTAATCGTTACTAGCACTTTCCTGTGATTCCCTGTGGATTCGACACCCTGCTTACCCTTTACTATTAAAGGTGATTAGGTACTCTTTAATATATATTTTTGACCGACGACACGACATCGATCAAAATGGCGCTGTTGCTGGGGATTCGTTGCGCTTAGTGTTAGTAATAGTTATTTGTTTCTTAAAAAAATATATTTTCTTTTCTTGTTTTTAGTTATTTGTTATTTTTGTCGTTCAGAATTACACGGGTATTTGTTTATTGAGTGCAGATAGTTGAGATTCTTATGCATACGAGGCATTCCGGAAGGACTTCCCCATTGCTCTTTGATCCTGAGATTGAGAAAATAGCAAGAGACAACCGAGTTTTTCACAAGGCAAATCCCTCATCAGCTCCTATTCCACGAAGTGTGTGGTCTGAAGAAGGCACCTCAACAGCTAAGGCTAGTGAAATCTTACGAAGGCTTTCCAAACACACCGAAAGTAATCCATTCAACAGCATGAATAACTCGGGAAATCAAAGTGGTCCGTCTACTCAACCTCCTCCACAAAGGGAGCAACCTCTAGGTGATATTCCACATCCATTGTTCCCACCACATAATGCTCCACCACCTCAGCAACAAATTCCACCATTTAACCCAGTTCAAGGAAACCCTATACCTCCACCACCACAATTCCAAACGGGTGACACTACTCGTGTATACCCACAACCTAATCCACCTATTCAACAAGAAACGGTTAGAAATGTTAACTATGAGGCTCCACGAAATCACTCAGTTCAGTTTAATCAATCCAACTCGAGCCGGAATGATGGTGTTAATGGTGATGAAGATATAAGGGATCGGGTATCAAATT
This sequence comes from Flaveria trinervia, assembly GCA_025506515.1. NCBI lineage: Eukaryota > Viridiplantae > Streptophyta > Magnoliopsida > Asterales > Asteraceae > Flaveria > Flaveria trinervia. The sequence goes on along the minus strand of CM046448.1, from coordinate 102,522,878 downwards.
GGGATGATGGAATGGAGCATGGGAATTCAAATGCTGGATATGGAGTGGGAGATGAAGATGGATTTGGTTTCAACTATGGTTATCAGCATCTAGGAGGCTACAATCATCATTTTAATCCAGTCTTCCAAATGGCTAATCAAGGTCCACCAAGAGCCATGAGGCAACCAATGAATCAACATCCTCAACTGGGTTTTCCTCAACATCATGATGGTCTCCCGCAAGTCCATCATCTCCAATAGTAAGCCCTATTGCACATGGTCGATCTTTCGAAGTGAGGCCACAAGGATTGAATATGTTGCCATCTTTCTATAGTAAAGGAACCGAGGAACCGTACCTCCACATTTCTGAACTTGAAGCGGTGTGTGGCACAATTGGAGGAAAAGGGTTTACACCGGATCAAGTTAAGCTCGTGTTATTTCAATTCACCTTGAAGGACGCTGCGAAACAATGGTTTCTATCATTGCCATCTGCAAGCATTTTTACATGGAAGGATATGCAACAACAATTCCTAGAAGAGTATTACACACCTCAACGAACAAGTGATGCAAGGGCTAACATTCGGAACTTTCAACAACAACCAGGTGAACTTTTCTATGAAGCTTGGAAGCGGTTTAAACAATTGCTAAGGAATTGCCCTCATCATGGTATTCCGCAATGGGAGTTGATCAATGCATTTTATGATGTATTATCCACTGATGACATCCGGGATGTGAACTCTACTACGGGTGGAACATTCCTTTCCAATCATATGGAGGTGGATTGGGAATTCTTAGAGAAAATGGCGGTGAACTCAAAAAGGCAAGCTCAATCTAATAGGAAGAAGAAACACGCCATTGTTAGATCTGCAACCACTACTAATGCCAATGAAAGATTAGAACAATTGGAGAGAGCAAATCAAATGTTGGAACGTCAGTTGGCAAGTTTGAACCTCAATGGGGGAAATATGACACCTCAAGGCGCACCAATCTTTCCTGTGTGTGAAGGATGTGGTGATCTTGGCCATGCTATCATGGATTGTCTAATGAAAGTGGGTAGACCGGAGGAAGAAGTAAATCAAGTATATGGTGATCGAAAGCAATATGATATGAATTCTAATACATATCATCCAGGTTTGCGTAATCACCCCAATTTTAAGTATGGTAACACATCTAATCAATCTAATCCTCATTTTCAGGTACCAAATCAAGGAGGTCAATCGTATCAGAACCGACAACCGATGTATAACAACCAGAATTACAACCAAGGAGGATACAACAAGGGTTACCAACGAAATTATCAACCTAATGGCGATCAAGGAAGCTCAAGCAACTCATCCGAGGTCATGGACTTTCTCCGAGAGATTAAGAAAGACAATGAGGTACGAGATAAAACCGTGGAGGAATTAGCAAAACAAGTTGGACAACTAGCGGAAGAGATGGCACAATTAAGAAGAAATCCAGGAACGTTGCCTAGTGACACCACTGTCAATCCTCAGCATCAAACACCGGGTGCAAGAAATACAAAGAGTGCAAACATCAATCAGGTAAGTATTCTTCGCTCTGGTAAATTTTATGATAATAAAGTGGTTTCCACACCACCATTCGAAGACAGAGTGGTGGAGGACCTTAGTGAGGATGGGAGAAGTGATGATGAGTGTGAACCGGACACCCATAGTGTTAAACAAAAGAAAAAAGTAACTTTTCAAGATACACCAAAATCTGAGCATAAAAATGAGTCACCTAACGTCAATGGTAAGGGTATGGAGGTTAATACCATACCTTATCCAAAGGCTTTAGAAAATCCTGAAACGTTAAAAACTATAAACAAACGGGGTCCTCAACAAGAAGAAATTTGGGAAATTTTCAAGCAAGTTAAAGTAAATATTCCTTTACTCGATGCAATTAAACAGGTACCGACGTATGCTAAATATCTTAAGGATATGTGTACTCAAAAACGAAATAATAAATTTCCAAAAATGCTTGATTTAACAGAAAAAGTGAGTGCTGTGTTAATGGGTTCGTTGCCTCTGAAACTTCGGGATCCCGGAACGCCTTTGATACCAATTCAAGTTGGTGACTTTAAAATGGCAGGGGCGTTACTGGATCTTGGAGCGAGTGTAAGTATTCTTCCGGGAAGCTTATATGGTCAGTACGATTTTGGTCCACTTCATAAGGCCGATACTACCGTAGTATTAGCCGATTTGACACCTAAGTTTCCTAGAGGAATCGTGTCTGATGTGATTGTCATGGTTGAAGATTTCTACTACCCGGTTGATTTCTTAGTTTTAGACTATGTGTCAAATGATAAAACAAAGCAACCTAACGTCATACTTGGTAGACCATTTTTGGCCACCGCGAATGCCTTGATAAACTGTAGAACCGGGACGGTGGATATGACATTTGGTAATAGGAAATTGCGTTTAAACGTGTTTGCTAATACACCAAACTCTCTACTCAATGATGAATGCTTTATGGCGGACATCATTGAGGAGTGTAATCCTCACGAAAGTGAGGATGCCACCAAAGAGACTTGTTTTGTTTGTGATGATGCAGGTTGGAATCATATGACAGATCTAGCAATTGAGGCACACAAGTTAGATGTCATGGTTGTTGATGCTGGTAGGCCCCCATGGACACATCAAGTTGAGAACTTGCCTGAGCATATAGACAAAAAGATAAAGCCTTCATTGGAAAGCTTACCGGAGTTGGAATTGAAAGATCTTCCTAAGCACCTCAAATATGCATTTTTGGGAGAAAACAACACGTTGCCCGTAATCATCACAGACGACTTAGAAGAAGATCAAGAAGCCTCATTGTTACAGGTTCTTCAAACATACAAAGCTGCGATAGGATGGACACTTGCTGATTTGAAAGGAATAAGCCCTTCGATCGTGATGCATAAGATCATAACTGATGCCGAAGTTAAACCATCACGTGATACTCAAAGAAGGTTGAATCCTAACATGCGGGAAGTGGTCAAGAAAGAGGTACTTAAGTGGTTGGATGCCGGCATAATTTACCCAATCTCTGACAGCACATTGGTAAGTCCAACTCAAACGGTACCGAAGAAAGCAGGTATTCAACTGGTCAAAAGCGATACAGGTGAGCAAATCGCCACTCGGCCGGTAACCGGGTGGCGTGTTTGTATTGATTATATGAAACTAAATGCTGCCACATCTAAGGATCATTTTCCACTTCCATTCATTGATCAGATCATTGAGAAATTGGCAGGTCAAAAGTTTTATTGTTTTCTAGATGGCTATTCGGGATATAATCAAATTGCTATTCATCCTGAGGACCAACAAAAGACGACATTCACTTGCCCTTATGGCACATTCGCTTTTAGGCGAATGCCATTTGGTTTGTGTAATGCCCCGGCCACCTTTCAAAGGTGTATGATGAGTATCTTTTCAGATATGGTCGGAGAGTCTCTAGAAATTTTCATGGATGATTTTTCAATTTTTGGTTCTACTTTTGATAAATGTCTACATGAATTGACCAAAGTGTTGAAACGATGTGTTGAAACAAACTTAGTCTTAAGTTGGGAGAAAAATCACTTTATGGTTCAAGAGGGAACAGTTCTAGGGCATGTCATATCTAATCGGGGAATTGAGGTAGATCGGGCCAAAATCACGGTAATTTCCACTCTACCTCCTCCGGTTAATGTTAAAGGTGTGCGATCATTCTTAGGACACGCAGGGTTTTACAGACGGTTCATTAAGGGCTTCAGTGTCATAACTAAACCCTTATGTAACTTACTTTTGAAAGACGTACCCTTTGTGTTCGATAAAGAATGTTTGCATGCTTTTAACACGTTAAAAGAGAAATTAGTGGAGGCCCCAATCTTGCAATCACCTAATTGGTCACTTCCATTTGAAATTATGTGTGATGCAAGCGACTTTGCAATTGGGGCTGTTTTGGGTCAACGGGTGGATAAGAAACCCATTGCAATATACTATGCAAGTAAAACATTAGCCGATGCTCAGTTAAATTATACAACAACTGAAAAAGAATTGCTTGTAGTAGTATATGCCTTAGATAAATTCCGTTCATATATATGGGGAAGTAAAGTAATTGTTTATTCTGATCACAGTGCAGTCAGATATCTAATGGAGAAAAAGGATGCTAAACCTCGACTTATACGTTGGATCTTGTTACTACAAGAATTTGACTTGGAGATACGTGATAAGAAGGGAAGCGAAAATGTAGTCGCAGATCATTTGTCAAGAGTGGTGCATCAAACCACTGATTCACATCATGAGATTAATGAGACATTTCCAGATGAGCAATTATTATCCATATCTTCCGAACCATGGTATGCTAACTTTGCAAACTATTTGGCTGCAGGTACCACTCCCGACCATTGGAACAAGCGGAAGAGACAACAGTTCATGTCGCAGGTCAAATACTACATTTGGGACGAACCAGATCTATTCAAGGTCGGAGCGGATCAAATCATCCGAAGATGCATTCCTGAATCCGAAATTCAAGACGTGTTAGAACATGCACACTCATCTGCATGTGGGGGTCATTTTAGCGGACAGAAAACGGGTCACAAGATCCTATCTTGTGGACTCTTTTGGCCAACAATCTTTCGTGATTCGTATAATTTTGCTAAAAATTGTTTGAAATGTCAACAACTGGGAAGTATATCAAAACGCACTGCACGAAAGTTGAGTTTGAACGAACTGGAAGAATTAAGGAACGAGGCATACGAGACGACAGCTGCATACAAGGCAAGGATGAAAGAAGTGCACGACGCTAAGTTACGGAAGAAGACTTTTGAAGTCGGCCAGAAGGATATGGATGCTGCTACAAGGGAGCCAACCAAGGAAGAAGAAATCCAGGAAGCAGTTATCAGAGCCAGACCTTTTGGCTTTTCAGGATGGACCTTAGATCAGAGGCACATGTATGATGAACAGTCACGTGATAGGAGGACAGAAGAGTATGAGCAACAGTCAAGGGACGCATGGGCAGCACAAGAACAACGTGACAGAGAGCTGCGTGATGACATGAGGATGTATGCGTGTGACTCCGCGTATGCACGCGAACAGGCTATTAACGATTATTTTCTGTATCAGGAACAGGTTCGCCAGTACAATGACTATCATGCAGGGCTGTCATATCAAGCTCGGCCACAGCCGGTGGATTGGAGTGCTCTACCTGAACATAGGCCCGACAACAATATGAGAGGTACCCACAAGCTCAACCCTCACATTGGATACCAACGGAGACAACCCCGGATGGAAGCTCACACGTGACGGGGGAAGCCGGCAGCTTCGATATGCATGCCATGCACCAAAGTCTGATGGAATCCTTCTTTGGACCACCACTGCCCAGACCTCCGTTTGGATGAGATCAGAACACTCTCTGATCACTTGATCAGGTCCATGTGTTTCTCCACTCTATCTGTTTTATGTTCAAACATGTTATTTGCTATTATTCTTGTCAACACTCTTTTGGTGTGTTTAACCTGTGGTTGGGAGTGTAAAACATAACTATGTATGTGGGAATGAGTGAATCTATGGTAGGTGTGTTGTGGTACAACCCGAGTGATGACTTGTTTTGATGATTGGGAGAGCATGGATATGATGATGAAAACTCCCCTTAAATCCACAATTGCTCCAACATACTGAATGGTGCATTGGGGACAATGCACCCCTTAAGTGTGGGGATGAGGGGGGTCATGCAAATTAGGGTAAAAATGGTAAAAATTAGAAAAAAATTTATTTTGAAAAAAAAAGGAGAAAGAAACCATTTTGCCAAATGTGAAATTTTGCAAAAGTTTTCAAGTAAAGCTCAGTGTGTTTATGAAACTAGAACCCTAACTTGTTGTTTATTAGAGATTGATATAGATCTTAGGTCATGGCCATGTTCCTCAAGTTCAGAAAAAGTGTTCTAGCGGGTCATTCGTGGAAATATGATGGATACCCAGTTAGTGTTAACAAGTATTTGATATAATAAACTCATGTGCACATCGGCAGCCTAAATTCCTACTTGGTGAGATTTTGAGCCTATGACTTCATACACATCATACACATATTCAATTGTTGAGGGTAGGCCATATAATGTTGTTACAGAACTTGTGTTGTTGATGCATACCAATACCATAAGCAAGGTGTTGCACATGAATGATAAAGGCAATCTAGGAACCCATCTACTTGTTAAACGTTTGTCAGTTTCATCCATCATTTCCCTTAGTAGCCACGTTGAGCCTTAAACCATTCTTTTGTTAAACCCAAGACATGAAGCCTAAGTTATTAGTTGATAACCAATCGTTAAGCCATTCAAAGTGAAAGAGCATCCAAAGTCAAGCTTATATTATGAAAAAAAAGGGGAATAAAAAAAATGAGAAAGAAAAAAAAGGAATAAAAAAAATGAAAAAGGGAAGAAAAAAGGATTAAAGTGATTTAGCTCTTTGAGTCATGTTGATAAGGATGGTTTAATGATTTGGGTTATAGTTAGATGTATGTTAGCCATTTTTAAAAGTCAAAACTTCCTACCCGTGCCTAAACCCAAAACCCATAAGTCCTTTAGACGTGTGCAAGATCTATGCAAATGGTGGAGGTGTTATCGCTATACAAGCTTATGTGGACAACGTGGTATATTGGTTAGTGAGTGATTACACTAGTACATCTTTTACTAGTCCAGAAATTAACCGAGAGGAGTGAATTACTGTGAGGGGTGTGTACATGAGATTAAAAATCAAAATCATGATAATTTTAGTTGGGTGATGTCTTATTTTACTCATGATTGACTTGCTAGAATATAAATCCATTAGACGATGTAAGTCGTGTGAACGGGGCATGACCTTTGACCTTAGTTAATCTTTAATAGGTGACTAGTGAGATAAATTATCAATGATGGTTTTGTAAATTACAATTGAGCTTTGCTTGAGGACAAGCAAAAGGTAAGTGTGGGGATTGTGATCGGGTGGTGAAAGTTTAACGTTTAACGACTTTATTTCCGGGCTTTATGTATAAATGTATGAGAAATAGAGTTACTTTGGGAGTATTTTGTGTTTGTAGGTTAAACGTGAAGAATACGAAGAAATGGAAGAAAAAGGACAATAATTGGAACTCGAGAAGTCCAGATATGATAAACCGAAGTTGTACGGCAACGGTATTTTAAAATGAGCATAACTTGAGCTAGGAATTGAGTTACGGGACCCATAACTTATCAATGAAAAGGTCTCAAAAAACTACACATGAAAATCAAGATTGCGCAGGAAGGTGGTGTCACTGATGCCCCCATAGGCGCCACCGACGCCGGGGTCCGGGTTTTTGTTGAGATTGAGCCTATTTTGAAGGGATTTAAAAGGAAAAAAAACCTAATTCGAAAAGAACTTTTACACACAGCAATCTTGGACGAAATTTGGCAATCTGGGATCATTCTCAAGCTCTTCTAATATCAAGAACGTCGATTTCATCGGAATTACATGATCAATTACGTTTTTGTTGAAGAATCGATGAAGATGCAAGGCTAAATCCATTGTGATTCACTTCGGGGGACGGGTTTGTGCAAGTTCTAGTTTTTCTTAGTTTGTAACCTAGATTGGGATTGAATCTTGAACCTTTTAAGTTCTTTTGGATTCAATTTATGATTTGATTCGTTAAACGGTTTAATTATGATTTAACCTAATTTTGATATTCTTTAACTTTGGTTGTCTTTAATCATTGTGTGAGTAATTATTAGACTTAGGGTTTCATGATTCAAATTGGTAATTGTGTGAATAAGGTCCTTTAAACTTTAATCCATAATTATCACGTAAATCATATCATGTATAGGTCACCATTAATGGCTTCTCATTAGGTTTCATTTAAGAAAGATTGTAACTTTGCCAAACCTGAATCCTGAAGTGGATTGCTTTTCAATCAAGATTGTTAAAACTTAAACGTTATTTCATTAAATTAATTAATTCTCAATTCAATTAATCAAGCAATTTCCTTTTTCAATGTTTAATTCTTTTAGTTTAATCGTTACTAGCACTTTCCTGTGATTCCCTGTGGATTCGACACCCTGCTTACCCTTTACTATTAAGGGTGATTAGGTACTCTTTAATATATATTTTTGACCGACCACACGACATCGATCAACACCTCCTCCTTTAAATCCCCATTCAAGAACGTTGATTTCACATCTAGGTGATGTACAAGCCAGCCTTCTTTTGCTGCTAGCGCCAGTAATAACCGGACCGTTTCTAGCCTAGCCATAGGTGCAAACGCCTCTTCGAAATCTATTCCCTTCTTCTGTACGAATCCCCTTGCAACGAGTTGAGCCTTGTGTTTCGTAACGTATCCATCAGCATCCTTTTTCAACTTGAAAACCCACTTCAGTCCCATCGCCTTATGTCCACTTGGTAGATCGACTAAAGTCCAAGTCTTGTTTCGTTCGATGGCTTCTAATTCTGTTAACATGGCTTTCTTCCATTCTTGTTCGACTAAGGCCTCTTGGTAGGATGAGGGCTCTCCATCGATCAAGAGTAGACCATCTTCAATTGCTTCAATAGGCTCGGTCACTTCATAGATTTCGCTTATCCATCCAAAACCTCGGGGAGGTGTATCATCATAAGTTGAACGCGAGACCGAACCTCCCACACCACTTGATTTTCTACCTGTCGAAACACTTCCTGCACTACTCGATTCTCCCTGCATACTGGGTAAAGGAGAAGCTGGTGAATGTAAATATGAGTTATCTTGTGATTTAAGGTTACCTCCACAATCAAAACTTGTCTCATGTCTTTCTTGTTTTACTTCAACATGACCGCAACCCGGCTTCCTTGGACATTCAGTTTGTTGATTAGACTCCCAGGTCCACTTTCTTTTCTCATCAAAAACAACATCTCTTGCAACGCACACTCGGTTTTCTTTTGGGCTTAGTAGACGATATGCTTTGCTACCAGGCTCAACTCCAAGATATACCATGGCAATGCTTATGTCACTCAGCTTTGTTTGATGAGGGCCGGTCTTCTTTACATGAGCAATACACCCAATGTGTGATCACAGGTTTGTTCCATGTCCATGCTTCATACAGTGTCATATTCTTAACGCCTTTAGTGGTGACTCGGTTCAAGATGTAGATTGCATGTCTCACGGCTTCACCCCATAGCCAATCTGGTACCGACATCGTCTTTAACAAGGATCGAGTTACCTCAATAACGGTTCTGTTACGGCGCTCTACAACACCATTTTGTTGCGGTGTGTGTGGTGCCGTGAGTTGTCTCTTGATTCCTTTTTCATCACAGAACTGAGTGAACTCCTGCGAATTAAACTCTCCTCCTCGGTTGGTGCGAAGCATACCCACTTCAAAGCTGCTTCCTTTCTCTACTTCTGCTATGAATTTCTTGAATTTCGTAATAGCTTCATCCTTTGTTTTCAGCAAATAAACCCACATGAACCTGCAAAAGTCATCGACTATTAACATGAAGTAGCGATTACCTCCTGCAGTTTATGGTGTAATGGGTCCGCACAAGTCTGCATGTACAAGCTCTAACGGTCTGCCTGCTCTCCATTGTGTCTCTTTTGGGAACGGGTGTCGTGTTTGCTTCGCTACTAAACACCCTTCGCACACTTGCATGGGTTGTTGTATGTTAGGCAGCCCTTTCACCATTTGCTTCCTTGACATTGTCTCCAGTGCTTGAAAGTTTACATGACCTAATCGGGTGTGCCAAGCCCACGATTCATCATCAAGCTTTGTTATCAAGCAAGCTGGTGTTGCTGCCTTCAGGTTTATCTTATACAACCTGTTCTTTGTTCGTTGCACCTTGATAATAAGTCTCCCCCGTTCATCGAACATCTTTAGGAAGTCTTGGCGTAACACTACCTCGTATCCATCTTCAGTCACTTGTCCTAAACTTATAATGTTGTTGTTTAGGGCAGGAATGTAGAACACGTCTCTAATCATGAATTGATCTCCATTTTTGCATTCAAACACGATAATCCCTTTGCCTTTGATCTCCACCTAAGATCCATCGCCAAAATGAACCTGCCCGGTTATGTTCTCGTCTAATTCAGCAAAGCGTTCTTTTACACCCGACTTATGGTCGCTTGCTCCATTATCAAGATACCAACTATCTTGATGCTCGTCAGTCTTTACTTCAAACTGTCGAGGGAATAGGTTTTCTTCATTGAGTAGCACCACTTTTGATATTTCTCCCCCTTCTACTGTCAACAACAATGCACCTTCTTCTTCTTGAGTCAAGTTTGCTTCCTCATTCTCTTTTTTGCTTGATTCACACTCCGAGGCGTAATGACCAAATTGGTCACACTTAATGTGTTTTTTTATCTTTGGGCTTCTGATTAGAGTTGTTAGTTACATGGTGAGAACCGCCACCCCAGCGTCCACCTCGCCCCCTACTGGAGCCTCTTCCACGTGACCCACTTCTGCCTCCTTTTTCTCCACCTCTTCCACGATTGCTTGAAGAAAAACCTCTGCCCAATGTCTTTTGATCAGTGCGTACATCAGCTTTTCCAAGTAACAATCCATTGTCGTTACCTGTATTTGCTTGTCTTAGTTTCAACCTATCCCCATACGCCTTAAGGCGCCCAATTGCTTCATCGAACGACATCGTATCCACATCAGAGTACTGTTCGATTGAAGCCACAAGTTGGAGAAATTTGCCCGGCACCAAATCCAACAATTTTCTCACCAACACACCGGCTTCTATCGTTGAACCTAGGCTGTTGTACCGTGACACCATTCCGGATAGCTTTCCTGCAAACTCATCCACCGACTCTCCTTCCTTCATCTTTAACGACTCAAAATCGCTTTTGAGTGTATGTAAACAAGCTTTCTGTACCCAGTCCGCCCCCAAGTACCTAGTCTTCAATGATTCCCAAATTTCCTTAGTCGTCTTCTTATTTGCAACCTGCATCAAGACGTCTTTGGGAATTGCTTGAAAAATGAAAGCCCTTGCGGTTTTGTTTTTCTTCTTGTCTATGGTTGTTCCTTCTTCTGGTTCAATAGACTCCCATAGGCCTTGGGCATCCATCACCACCTCCATCTTTATGGCCCATGTAGTGTAGTTTGTGGTGGTGAGGGTAGGAATCTGTAGTGAGACCGAGCTTGTCTCTTTCTGCGCATTTGATCTAAATGCTAGAATCGACATTGTGTTCAGCCCCAGGATCTTTGGCATACACGTTTCAACCTTGGGTGCTCTGATACCACTTTGTTGGTAATCAAAGGTGTTAATCACAAAAAAAGGAGAATGAATGGGACAATTTTCTGTTGTATTCTTCTGAACGATAAACGTACGATTACAAGAAAATTAAAAAAAACTTGAAAAAGAAACTAACACAGTTCTCAAAAAAACAAAACATGCAGAATTTTAAATACAAAAATGAACTGTCGTCCACTAATCTCACTTTCTCCACTTTGTCACGTCATGCAACCACTCCAAACTATCTCCTGCTTCTTTGACTTTTACTTAGTCACATTGACTTACAAAAGCATGTGTGTGGGTCAAGGGTGATTAGCGAGTCAATTGGTGTGAGGTTATAGGAAAAATAAGGAAAGATGGATCTAATGTATAAGTCGCTTCACTTTCCTTTCCTGCTCTGGTGTAAGACAAGTACCCACCATCCTTGTTTTTTTAGCTTTCATTAGTTAAGTCACTAGATTGACCATCAATATTTTATTCATTTCGCTTTGATATTGACATGGTTTAGTTTGTTGTGCAACCGTTACAACATAGATAACAAACCCAAAAGATAGTATTTTTATTAACTAAAGTATAATATAAATATATTTGTCCAACTTTTGAGAAAGACATTAATACTTAGTGAAAATACACTCAAATTCACTAACTTTTCCTAACATTTATACACCATAAGATAACATGATATAACATGCAAATCTTTTAGCTTATAAATTTATTGTGGTATACTATTTTGTGATGATATTATCCCTGTCTTATATTACACTATAGTTAAAAGTCTTATGTTCGAAATACCAAGATATCTATGCCCCTCAATCCAATTTTCAATTTATATCCTTTTTTTCTTGATTTGATTCATAAAAAGTTCTAATATGGTAAATCATATGAACAAGGCATGAACAGAAGGGCATTCTGCTACGTATAGCTTCCGATAGTAGGTAAGTGCCACTAGTAACATGTTTTTGAATATATGATTCTATAAATTCTCAATCACCTTTGAGTAGAAAACGCAAAGTAAGTAATCTACTTGTTATCTTTTACTTTGAATCAAACATTTATTTTGCAACTAAGTTGGTGAATGTTCATATTTATGATGATTAAGGTGATGAAAAGAGAAATAAGATATCTCCCTTCATGAAAATGATATTTATATTGTTGAAAATTTGAAATTTAAAGAGTTTGAATTTATATGGAGGCTTAGTGTTTGCAGTGATAGCTTTCTTGCAACAATGTTGTTCCATGGAGATTTTAGGATCATGTCTAGTGTGAAATGGTTTATGTATGCCACTAAAATCAATGGATGGTTAGTAAAAAATAATTATGACAAGCTTTAGTGGATTAGTTCTTAATATCTTATAAACCAGATATAACACAATAAGATATAACACAAGTTTAAAAAGAATGATAGACAAAGAAAATTTAAATCATAGAGGACTATATAGATGTTTAGATGTTTAATGGTTGAATAATGTTGAGACACTAGGATTGAAATGTTGTGAATATCATGGATGTTTAATGGTTGAATAATGTTGAGACACTAGGATTGAAGTGTTGTGAATATCATGGACTAATCATATATCTAGTATAAAATTAACATCATCTTAGACATTTTTTTGCTTATTGATGTTGGACATTTTCATCTAACATATTTATTCTTTATTTTTTCTATTTCATCATGTTGGCCTTGATGATGGTGATGTTGAAATAATATCATTTCAGACATTTCTATAAACTAGGTGTATTCCTGCCGCATTCTATGCCAGATATTAGGCTTGAAATAATGTCTAGTTGTGGCTACAAACAATAGTTCACCAAACCAAAACAATAAACACAACATGTTGTTTAACGTCATCACCTTTCACCATCAATTACATTCCAAAGTAATAAACAGTTCTACAAACAACACCAAGTAATAAACAGTTCTAGAAGCAACACCATGAACCATTACCAATCATAGAACCTAAGTTCATCACTATAATCACTGTCATTATATATAATCATGTGGTTTAATAGAACTAGATTCTAGGTTGAGGCTCAAATGACTAACCATCATCATCATTGCCTTAATAACATAAGGAATGAAGGATCCATGATGAGATCAAGGCAACACTATCATCACCACCATATACACCTATGAAGTTGAGGCTCAGATGACAACATAGTCATCATCATAACCAATACATAATACCATTCAACAGTAATAAGAAAAGACCATACATCATCCACCCAATAGTAAAAGCAAAACTCAGAAGATTTTAACCAACACAGGTGTTTGCAGTGATCCAAACACCAGTATCATGAAAACCACTGGATTTAGAAACCCAATGATAACATCTCCGTCGGTGACCATCTACGAAAGCACATGGCAACGGTGGCAACCGTAACATTTGGGTGACCTAAGCGTAGTGAAATATGAAAATACCCACAATTTAATGTTCATTTGAACTGTGTTTTAAATATATAAGGTAATATTAATGTTGGTTAGTCTCACTGGCTTTATAAGTCGTTAGTGCGTTATTTGTTTCATGAACTAAGTTCGTTGTTTTCTAGCTTGAGTTAGTTTGCTTGGCTTTGTCACATGGTTGTGATGAGTTTAAACAACAAATATAGACCGAGAAGAAGATCCATCCTTGACGTGACATGTTTAGAGGATGATCGGTTTGTACACACAACCCGCGGCAGCCAAGGCCAACTCACTCATTTTTCGACCTTGAGCCTAACAATGTGATATAATTAGCCATTCAAACGCTTCTTTACATAGCATTATGTTTGTTTTTTAACATATTGTATAAGATCCTAATGCTTATGAGTTGACGATTGTGATGACAATAATATGTTGTTAAATATTATAACCATTAGATGTGTTTGTCTATGCTTTAGCATAACCTATCCGTCAAGCGCGAGACGCTTGCCATTTAACAACCATACTTTTTTTATAATATATGCAAATTTGATATATAATTTAGAACTAATCCCATTTAAAAATATTTTTTATAGAATTTAAATCTCAGTATATTCCTTTTAATTAGTCAATATTTCATGAGTTCTTTAGAAACATTTCAATGAAATGTGTAACCTTTATCAAAATGCCTTTTAATCTAATGATATTTCAGGTTATATAATTAAAGATTATGAACTTTAAGATGTTTAAAGAATTTAAAACTAGACGAATTTAGAGTGAAATGTTATTTTCGTTCCTGACGTTTTCTTGAATTTACTATTTTAATCCAAAACTTTTTTTTGTCATTATAGTCATTGTAGTTTACCAATTTTTTGTATTTTCATCCGGTCCAATAACTCCGTTAAAATCTCCATTAAATATGAGGGTGTTTGTCTTTTTCAACACTTTAATTATCTAATTAAAACAAAGTAATCAATTAATATTCAATTGAAACAAAAAACATTTGAAGCGACTAATGAGACCAGACATTTCGATTTAAAAGCTTCGATTTAACTTCAACTAATGTTATTTGATAGAGGTTTTCTGTGAAATTTCAAGTAATTTTCACGTTTTGTTCTAAGGTGTACCATTATTCGATTGAGGTCTGTTGTGAGATTAAAGTCTATTGTCGTCACGGTTTGTTTGATTGAGGTTTTCTATTGTCACGTTTGTTCGAATGTGACTACAATAGACCTCAATCAAACAAAATATAAAAACAATAGATCTCAATTGAACAACAGTACATGTTCGAACAAAATATGAAGATCAATTGAAATCACACAACAGACCTTAATTGAAAAACATGAGTTAGAGTTAATCAAAGGATTTAAATTTAAGCGTTCGGTCTCACTAGTTGCTTCACATGTTTTTTAGTTTTAACTGAATATTAATTGATTAATTTGTTTTAATTTGATAATTAGAGTGTTAAAAAGACTAAAATACCTTCATATTTAAAGAAGATCTCAATAACATTAATGGAGTGGATGAAAATAACAACATTTGGTAAATCACGGTGACTGAATCGACAAAAAAAATTAAAATTAAAATGACAAGTTCAACAAATGTCAGAAACGAAAATGACATTTTACTTTAATTGAAAATTTGTACTGTAATTTTTTTTCTTCACTAAAAGGAAATTATAGCAATGCTTCGCAAACCAAAAGCCCCAACAATTAGGTGGAGGGTTGTGTTTAATGACAAATCCATTTAGAGTTAAAGTAATACATTTTCTTTTAAGATTTAATATACGAGCCCCGTCTATAACATAACATGTTGATGTGAATTAACTGTGGTGATAATTAAAAGTATGTTGGATGTGTATGGGTTTCAATTATAAATTAATAAAAAGTTAAATAAAAAAAAACCAGAATTATTCTCACTGGTGTGGCCTCTTTAATTTGTTTGGCAGTTTGGACATGGACAGCCAAACCAAGTGAACGCTTTGACCCTTTTAACTCATTTTGATAATAAAACCACCAATTGAGTTCTTTTATGTAATTTATTCGCTTACAAACAACATTCTAGAATAACAAAGTTATGTCTCTTTCTAATTTTAAATTAATATTTCAAAATTGGTTGTGACGATCGCTTAAAAGCTTGCTTCTAAAACAACGATTACAAAAATATGACAGGTAAAAGATAATAATATTAACACCAATTTTATATAATTTACCATTGGGTAAGGTTTTTTTTCCTAGTATGATAGGAACAGCCGACGAATTCTGACTTTAACTAACTGTATAAACGTAAATGAGCTGGAAAGAAACACAAACTTAAAAGGGTCATAACTTGTACTACGTTTGGAGTTATAAGACTTATTAGTAACAAAGGAAACTAGTGATGTTTAGCTCAACTGGTTAAAATAAGATATTCATAATATGTAAATAACAGAAGGTCATGTGTTCAAGTCTCATTATGAACAAAATGCTCAGAGTTAAGCCAGAGTGTTTTCTCTTAGCGATGGGTTTCCTTCTGAGATGGTTGAGGGTGCGATCCCGGATGAAAAACGAATAAGAGTTGAAGGTGCGATCCCGGCTGAAAAACAGATAGATGGACACGATAACAATAACACATATCATTCGAAGTAAAGTCGTACAATTACAGAAAAAAAAGGTAATGAATGAAATGTTTCAATTAATGGACTGGATCATGTGGGAAACCACAATCCGCAATAGGTGGTTTGTACTCACTACGAGGCCCATCTTCTCACTCGATTTCAACTCTAACATTTTTTCTTAGTTTAATAATTTTAACATTTTATTGTAAAAACATGTGAACCTTTGATTTATAGTCATTTTAGAACTTTAAGTTAACTCTCATGCAAGTAAATTTAGTTTGTAGAATTTTACACTCAACTTATCAAATTTGGATTTAGTCTATAAAATAGGGCTTGGTGATACTGAATATTATGAAAACTACACTTCATGAAAATATTCGCTCTATCGGCCCTCTAGTATGATGAGTTGGACACGAAAAATTGTGCTGTGACACCTGATAACGTCATAAGGTAATTTAGAATTTCAAAGGAATATATAAATCTAAATAATAGGACTTTAAAATTTATCATTCTAACATATAAAAGTTAAGTCTTTAAATATTAATCGTATAGAAGCACACTTATCCTTCAAATGGTAGTTCTTTTTAAGGTAAAACTTTAATTGTTTTCATTTTAGCAAAACTTCAAAATGGTTTTAAGGTTTACATGTGTCATCCTCCTATGCCATAACAACGTCAAATCTAGACTAGGATCAAGACCTTCCTCGAGAATTGTCGAAGATTGCCCTAAGTGCACGAGTAAAAAGAAAAACGAGTCCTAATAATATACAGTGAATAACACATATATAAATTTGTAGGCCTTGGTGAGTATTAAAACACAATACCCTAGTTCGATCAATCGATTGCCCTGCCCTTTTGTGTTTCTATCTTTCTTTTATCGTCCCAACCTGAAATTGTAAGATACTTTATTCGGGTTTTAAATTGTGTTTATATTTTAGTAATGGATAAATGCATGGCAGCGGGCCAAAATAATTAAATTGTTAACAAAGTCTATTGTTTAATAGACCTATAATATTTAAGATGTTAATAGATTTGTTAATCGCCTAATAAGTTGAAGTGTTTAGTAAGTATATAGTTTTTTTAAGATATATGTAAATATATGATATAAAAAGATTTTTTAAAAAATACTAGCCTTTAAGAAGATCGGACCCTGACCGGTCGCACACCCCACCCCTCCTAAAGGCCGACTCTGACTAGGAGAGATACATGTCAAGTACTCCACCTGTTCATATCCAAGAAATATAGAAAAAACGTTTTTCTATTACCCCTCAATTTGTAAAGTTCTAAAAGAGAAGATTAGGGAATCTATGTGATGTGCATGCTTATAATCTCTAACCTATATTTCATGTGAACCTTATATTAATATAATATTTTGTGGCATGGTGTTCTAAAGGGGCCAATATGTTGCCTCCAATATACCAATAACGCTTTTGATCAAATATAAGTTCACACTAAAATATATATCGTGATAAAAATTTAATCACCAATTAACCAAATAATACATAGTTTAAACTTTTAAAGCTTTAAAATAATGCATATACACGTGTACGTGTGAATACATAAACGTTGGATTATAAAATTGTCATCATAAATGAAATATCGGGTAACACGTGCGTTGCGATAAAGTGAACAATTTACAAGTCTTACTTATTATTTTTGACTTAATTAATTAATTATTTTGTTTTATGGTTTAAATCACTTTTACGGCTTATGTTTTTTATTATACTGTAGATCTAACACAATGTTTCAAAATTATTTAGCATTAACATAAATTAATTAATTGATTCAAGTTTTACATAAACAAAAGGTTGAACATGATTAAAATTTAATAAATGGTATATTAATTATAATATGTATTAATTAATATATTAATTAGAAGAAGTTTATTAAATGAGGGATAAAATAAGAATAATTGCAAAAACCACTTCTATCTAATACTTCGAGAAATTGTATTAAATATTTAAACTTGTTATAAAATTACACTTGTGACTTGCACTTCTTCTTTATACAATACTATAGAAAAACCTACAACTGTGTAATATATTGCTTTCTTTTATGATTAATGAAACTTATAATATCATATAAATAAATGAAAATCTACATATCTATGTACTTTGTTACTTTCTTTGGTATGTATAAACAATCTATACATCTATGCATATTAATAAGAGTGAATTATCGTTATTCTTCTTATAAATTAGTCATTTTCATCCAAAAAAGTTTTTTTTTGTATTTTGCTCTTAAGGTTTAAAAAAGTTTTCGTTTTCATCCAAGAACATAAATTGAGTGAATAAATTTTTTTAGCAACATGTAAACATAAACTAAAAATTTTTATTATATGAAAATTTACATAAATACCCTTTTAAGAATGAATATTTAACATTTTAAAATAATAAAGCTAACATTTTTTGATGAAAATGATAACTTTTTTAAACTATGGGGAGCCAAATACAAGAACAAATATTTTTGGATAAAAATAACAAATGTGATTATATTACAAAGAGAGAAACGATAATCTACTCTATTAGTAAAAGACTAACTTGTGTGCCACGTGATATTTTCCTAGGATGTCCACCTAGGATTTGTGCATATGTGATCACCATAATAAACATATTATTTTAAACAAAAATCAATTATGTAAAACTTTTTAAACATAATCTTAATTTTTAAAATTTATTTTAAACAATATAAATGAAAAATCAATTAAATCTAACTTTAAAATTTTGTTAATACTTTATAAATAAATAAATTTTCATTTAATATGATAATAATATGCAAATAGTCAAAAACTTGATTTTCTAATAATAACAACTCAATTTTTAAAGTTTACATATCATATTATTTAATATGATAATGAATTTTTAGATTAAATGATTATTTTTATATATCTCCTATTTGACTCGTGTAGTACATGTGTCACTAATCTAATAATTAGAATATTACAAGATAAAAGACAATGTGTTTAAGATGGTAAATGCATAACATTTCAATCAATTTTTAAAGTTCACATATCATATTATTTAATATGATAATGATTTTTTAGATTAAATGATTATTTTTATATATCTAATATTTGAATCTTACAGTACATGGGTCACTAATATAGTAATCTATCAATACTAATAAAAAATATTTTTTATCACTTGTCATCTTTTTAACCCACATTTTTATCACTTGTCAAATTTCTACATATTCACACATTGATTTTTCCTTCAAAAGGTATTATAGTAATTAATTACTAATACAAGTTTCTCTCTCTTATTAAAAATTAATTTTATTAATTGCTATAATTTTCTCTCTTATCTAGATTTTTTGAAATCAAACTATATTTTTAATATATATATATATATATATATATATATATATTATTAAAAAGGTTAAAAATTACATCTTTTAATTAAAATCTAAATAAAAAAATAAAAAAATTATATAATATAAATTTTTTTTATAAAGCACTAAACCTTTTCTAAGCAAATATTTTAAATCATTTTGTTTCTAAAAAATTATAAAGGTGACATTTTTAAAAACAGTTTTATTAAAACAACCGAAATAATTACAAATCATAGTTTAAAAAAAGATTTTAATAAAAATATTTTTAATAAAAAAACATAAAAACGAATTTAAAATGAAACTATTTAGATAAGAGAGTTATAAATAGTATAGTTTTTTTATTTCTTGAACTATTACGCGTATATAATTTTTAATTATATTTAATATTAAAATATTATAATCTAATTCTTCGTGTTTTTACTAACTATAATCTGTTTAATTAATAGGTTTTAGCCTATATATCTATCTATAAAAAAATTAAAATAAACATGAAACAATTGTAAGTCTTATCATACTAATTTTCTTATTCTTTATATTAATTATAATAATAATAAATACTAATAATTTTACTCTTACCATTTTCAAATTATAAATTATATATAACTTAATAAATAAAAAACTTATTTTTTATTAAAACACACTTTTAAAAAAAATTATAAAATACATAATACAATAATTTTTTTCTTTAGAAAATCATTTTCTTAAAATAAAATATTTAAACATCACAATTTTTTTATAAAACAAAGTTCACAAAAATACATGATTGCTTATTTACTTAAAGTAACTATTTATATATAATTATAATCATATTTTATCTTCATGATTTTATAATGCATAATTTTTTATTACTAATTATTTAATATTATATTTATTTATTACGTGTAATACACATGGACTAACCTAATTAAAATATATAAAGAAAATATGTTTAAGATGGTAACTGCAAACATTTCAAATAGAATTTTGTGTGGTGCAAAGATATTATTGTCGTTCAAATAGAAATATGTTTTAGGGGAACTCGCAATAATAGAAGGTTGTTATTAACGTGAAAGGAAGGTCTGGGGTCTCATCTGGCAAACTTCATTACATGAATTGCCCCGTAGGGTTAATTATATAAAAAAAATGGTAAATGGTGCGTTTGCAAATCTCATAACCAACGTCAAAACGTTGTCGCGAACCCGACTGCAGCAGTAAAATGAACGTGGCTAAATATTTAAAGGTAAGCGTATTAAGTTGAGCGTGTTTGGTTATCAAAAGCGAAACGTAAAATATAAAAACACATCAAAAGTAAAACAAAAGTTTTGGAGTTGTAAAAATGATTATTACGAAGCACAAATTACTTATTTTTTACCTGCACGTTGCATCATAATTATTTAAATAAAAATAGTTTAAACAAATAGATAAAAAGAATTTAAAAACACATCAAATATTATTTGTTAAGTGCAGGGTTCGCGGGTTCGAACATGTGGAGATGCGTGTACTAAAACCCAAAAAACTATGCCAAACTAATTCTATATTTATTATCAGTAATTGAAAGGAAATTAACTAACCATTATCAATTTTGTAAAAAGCAAAAAAGATAAGAAATATACGAAAATCACTAACAAGACGAATCAGAGGGTGACACATGACATGCCGGTTTATAAATGAGATACATAGAATGGTCACTCCCATCTCTTCAAAAAAATAAAAAGATAATTTTAACATATGAAACATATGTGGTGTTACTTTTGTCATTGGTCATTTCAATGGTGAATTACATTCTACCTGGTGCTTTATAAATGTTTTATGATAGCTCGCATTTTTGTTATTGGGGACCACTTAGAGCCATTTATATGATGACTTGTTATGGCTTACCATACGAGTGAAAAAGGACGACGTTATAGCCTCACATTAAAACTGTTCTCTTCTGTTTTTTTGTTAATATAATAAATTATACCTAAATTTTATATAATTCCCTTTTCTCGTTTCTTAATCATTCTTTTCATATGCCTACTTTACAACTTCATGTTTACCACTTCAATTCTATCTTCTTCAGCCTTCGGTGTCGAATTTGTTCTAAAAATGCAAGAGCCAACCGTAAACGTAGCTTTGTTGTCAAAGGCCATCAGGCGTGCACCTTGGCTCTCAGGTGAAGCCAACACCGCCTTGTCACTTCCTTTTAAAAGCCACATTTTGAGGCACTCATGCGCATTTCCAGACCAAATTCCAGTCAGCCAAAAATCATTATATAATATTTGAAGCAACTATACTAACCCCAAACAAGTTTGTAATCAACCTACTTAAACTAACCCAAACAAGCTTAAAAGCCATCTGAAACTCTTTAAAATAGGATGCTTATACTTTGCGCCTTGGTTAAAAAAAGCCCTTGCTTTTAAAGCGCTTTGCACGTAGACTCATAGCATACCATTTGCAGGTTAAATGTGTCTTGCACCTTTGAGAACTATAGAATGTAGCATGTATAAAATGTGAATATCCTATGAGGTATGTTTGCACTTAGCTCAAAAGAGCACAAACAATAACAAAGATAGAATCACTAGATAGTAACATCAACAAATAAAGCTTAGAGAAAAAAAAATACAATCACATTAATGCCGGTTGATCCTGTATATGAACCTCAAAAGCAACCATTGGTTACTAATGTTCTTGCACCCTCAACGACCCAAGGGTATATGAAACTGCCCGGTTAGAGGTCCCATTTATTTTAAAGAATCGAGTGTAGAGAGCACTGCAAGAGGTGTACATGTGACAAGTGTAGTTTAAGGGGACGTGAATCGTTACCTTTTTATAGTTATGTTTTAACTTAGTGTGGGATTGGTGATGGTAGCGGATGTTATAGCTTTCTCAACGAGTTCCGACTGTTCTTTAACGTGAACCACGTAGAAACCAGTTGCAGTGGCGGCAGATGGAGCACGGCCTACGTATTTGATATCGTCGAAATTACCCCTATCCAATGCTTTCATGGGGGTTGCAAGGCGGGGGGCTATGTAACTGTATGCCCCCATATTCATTGGTTCTTCCTGGCACCAAACAATCTCTGCATCTGAATGTATCATAAAAATAAAATGCATGAGTCAAAACTTAAGTCAAATCAAAGTGTCAACAGTAATAAGTTTTTCATGATAGGTGGAAAGACGGTGAGGCATATAACAGTTGCATGATTGCAACAGTTTCAGATAAAAACGGGTCATTTTTCTAGTAGGTATCTGAGATTGCTAATTACAAGTGCTTATATGTTTATAAAAGCAGGTACCAAATTGATTATTGAAAACTGTTAGTAGTTTGCATCCAAACAATGGCTTTGGAAAAATGCAATATGGAGATAAGAAGTTTAATAAGCCATCTCAAATGATTTGAGGAGTCTTGCTGAATTTACACATAGGCCCCTGGACCTATTCACAAGGTTAAGCCCTTACATGGGTCACACTCACAAAAAAAACTCGACGAAAAGATCTTTACATAAAATTTAGGGACTTAATCATGTAAAAAGCACTTATTCATTGGTTTTTTAGGGATTTTCTTGATTTCTTACAGATTTGGGGATATATTGATATAACAATAAATCCAGGAGTTTATGTACAACGTCCGCAGAAGTCCATAAGGTTTTTCCGATATTAAGCTAACAGGTCAAACAGGTAAAATAAAAAAATTAAATGACAAAGAAAATGAGTTGAGGTAGCACAAAAAATATTATTAATGCATACAACCTTTTCAAATTGTTATTATGAAAACAAAAGGCTTATCAAAATGGTATAGATTTTGTAATAATCATATGCAATACATTAAGTATTTACTAAAAACTTGGATATAAAATGACTTAGGTCAACCTGACTCGTGTAAGAAATTACTACTTTATACCCGATACCCTGCCTCCTAACCCACCTATTTTGCCACATCTAGCTTTTGGTTATGGTGATTAACACATGATATACATGCATTTGGCTTTAAATTATGTAAGTTCATTAGTATCTTATAGAGTTTAAATATTTTACTTGGATAACGTTTTAGTTCACGCTGGATGAGGTCATAAGGGAATGGGCAAAGCTGTTCCACACGACATATTGCAACGTCTTTGCTTGCGGTTGACTTCCTTTTTTCATCAAGTTCGTAATAAACCTGCAAAATCCAGTCTTTTACATCAGCTGAGAACTTGTAGTACCAGCTATTTTGGTAGCTAGGTATCACATGCCTTTAACCCAACTAACAAGAAAAGGCATTCTATATATTGAAGTGTTGAATTCAAAACATTACAATTAAATTTCTATCATTCATATGATATATTCTATGAATTGTTTTATTGTGAAAAACTAATCCTCTAAATTCCAAAAGTATATGTATTTTCTCTATTGTTATTAATAAGGGATTACGTAGATGAAGCCTAAGTATTCAACTTTTCCCATAAAGATCACACACAAATTTAAACTATTTTATAGCTTAACCAAACATTTAACTGGTTACATTTACTAATTCTAGCAAAAAAGTTCGGAATGATGCCTTTTAACTTTTTGAAAATACAAGATAATTTCAAAAAATGTCACCTTATGAAAGGATTTTGGTCATTTCAAATGTTCTGTCATTCTTCATGTTTTTTGCAAGAATTATTATAAATGAAATTAGATGGACATACTACTTTGGTCTCTATTAAAGTAGTTTCAAAATATGACGGCCCCACATACATTGTTCCTGTATTATTAACAACTAACTTTAGTAACTCGTGTGTTACACGAGTTGAATAAATAAAATATTAATATAATAAAATTATTAATTATAAAATAATATTCTAAGATATGATATGACTAAAATTATATATGAGAAATAACTATAAATAATAAAATAGTTATATAACTTTTAAAAATTTGTTTTAAATTTTTTTCTTAATTAGAAATAACATTAATAAATATATCTCTTTTTTAATTTATTAAGTTTTAAAAAGTGTTAAATAATAATATTATTAATTAAGGTAATTATTTAATAGGAGAGGGATGCGAGAAAATTTTGATAAAGATGATTATAATGTTGACACGTGTCATCTGAAGATATGTTTTTATTAGAGTAATTTTAATTTATTAAATTTTAAAAAGTGTTACATAATAATATTACTAATTAAGATAATTATTTAATAGGAGAGGGATGCGAGAAAATTTTGATGAAGATGATTATAATGTTAACACGTGTCATCTGAAGATACTTTTTTATTAGAGTAAGAAGAGGAAAATGTGGGCGAAACATTTAAAATAAAGTAAAAAATACAAAAGGGGGGATAAGTAATCTTAGTTTTTCCTAAAATAACAAACATATATACAAGTGATTATTTAGTGACCATTAATAATCAGAATCACTTTATCCAAAAAAAACATACTATTGACTTTAAATAGAAATAATCCCTTATACTATATAAGAAGACAGTGTGAGCAGAGGCCAACATATATTGTAACCACTTTATAAGCCCTCCAAAACTATTTATTTTGTTTCAATTATACAAAATCTGGCAAAATATGCATACAGAGTGACAAAGATGCACAAAAAAATTAACATGGCGAAATTTCCTTGTATTGATCTATCAAAAAGTGACTATTTGGTGTAAAAAGAATTTAAAAACTAGGATGTTTTTTGTCATTTTAGAGTGTGTTTAACCGGATTTGGAACAAAGGAGACTGATGAAGTAGTCTTAATATATGAACTAAAAAGTGGCCTCCACATATATTATCCCGTGTATGAAATACTACCAAAAAAAGACATTTCACTTTCAGTTATTTATATAACAAACCTTTCCAGAGCATAGAACTAAACGTCTAATGCCCTCTTCAAGATCTGAGTGTCCACTTTGGTCCTTAATCAGGCGTTTGAATCTGGTCCCTTGTTTGTCAAACCCAGGGTGACCTTGAACATCATCAAACTCGGATAAATTTGATTTGCAATCTTTGTGACGAAGCAAGTTCTTTGGAGCCATTACAATAAGTGGCTTACGGAAGTCCCTATGAATCTGTGTCATGACAACAAAACATGAGAAAGATAGATGCAAATTAAAGCACATAAAGTTTTGATTAGAGGTGACAAGATAGGCTAGTTTAGTGATGAGGCAAAATGAGTTTCTGTTGGAACAGGCCAGTTTTAAAATGGGTCAACACAGACATAGCAGGGTTGGATTTTACCCAGACACTTTTTTGACCATAGAGAAAGCATCAAAGACAATTCAAGCATTCATTATGATTAAAAAAAATTATAACAATAATTTTATAAATTTATAAACAAAAACTCTCTAGGAGGATGAGTGATAAGACTTTGGATGATCTTCAACCTGCTTAACTCTTCGTCTTTTAGCTAATTGAATCATGAACCACACGAACCTTTGATTAGAGGGGGCTAGATAGCAGAGTTGGGTAACAGGCCAAACTGAGTTCAGCTTCAAACAGGACATTATTAGGGGTTGGGTTTGACCCTCAAAACACATTTTTGACCAATTCTTTTTTAAAATGTTCAAATACAATTCATGCATTTATAGACTTTGGATGACATTTAACCTGCTTGACAGGTTCCAATGTTAACTAAATGTCTCTATTTGACACGTTTGATATAAAACACAGCCCATATCAACCCATACATAAGTGAATGGGTTTATATAAAACCTAATCAGATAATAAACTCACCTGCCTACGAAGAACATGGAAATAGTTTGCTGGAGTCGTAACATTGACAACCTGCCAATTGCACTTTTGAATCTGATTGCGTAGTGTTGGTTCCATCTCGGGTATAACAAATGGATTGTCATCACTCATCTGTCATCATATTCAAAGTGAAGTACATTGAATTATGTTGCATGAATATAAGTTACAGTATTATGTGTGTTTTAAAACGAATTAAGGGATATTGAATAATTACATTCATACAATTAGCGATAATAGAAGATCTTATAGAAGATAGTGTATGGATGTGCTTTTGCTGTTTACAGTTGTAGTTGTGATAATCAGATACTCAAAATGTCCAACAAAATCTAATTATTCAGTGAACTTATTGGGAACCAAATATTCTTCATATATTCCATTTCTATAGCCAACCTTAATTTTAGGGCCCTCTTTAATTATTACCTATTTTAGTTTCCTCCAATTTGTATTTATTTCCATATGTACATTCCTTAAGCATTATCACAGAAAATACAAATTCCTTTTTAACCATCAATTTCAAGATGGTATCAGGGCAGGACTAACCCACAAGAAATCCCTGTCGAAATCAGCCATGGCCAGAAAGGACGATAACAACACCAAGAAGACCGAGGGAGAGTCAACAGACTCAAACTCATCGTATTATATTCATCCATCGGATTACCTGAAACAAATGCAGGTAAACGATGCGTTGAATGATGGAAACTACAATGATTGGCCACAAGAGATGGAGAATTTCCTGTTTGCCAAAAATAAGATTGGATTCGTTAACGGTTAGATCAAGAAACCACAAAAGGAGTCGCAAAACTACATGTCATGGATGCGCTACGATGCCATGATAATAGGATGGCTAACGATTGCCATGGAGAAAGAAATCAGGAGCAGCGTGAAATACGCTAGCACTGCTACAGAGATCTGGGGGGATTTGAAGGACCGCTTTGGGAAGGAGAGTGCTCCTCGTGCTTACGAGTTAAAACAAACGCTCTCAGTTACCCATCAAAACGGAGCATCTGTGTCGGGTTATTTCACCAGACTTCATGGCATCTAGGATAAGATGCAGTTGGTACTACCTGTGCCGAGATGTTCATGCGATGGTTGTACGCGTGATGTGGGTAAGAAGTTGGTAAATCTTAAAGAAAATGAGAGGCTTTATGAGTTTTTAATGGGGTAGGACATTGACTTTTCAGTCATTAGAACCCAAATTATTGCTACAAACCCAACCCCAACACTTAGCAATACCTATTACATTGTTGCCAAAGATGAAAGACAAAGAGCCATAGCCTACGACAAGAAGCTCAGAACCGAAGCAGCAGCATTTAAAGCCTCCATTCCCTGGCGACTGGAATATAATTTCGGACGACGACATGTAACACCCAGTTATTTTTATTAAAGCCCAAGAAAGAAGAATAAAGTAAAGAAAAAGAAAAAAAGATATTTTACCTAAGCTAAGGGGTGAAAAGTGTCATAAGGACAAAACTTTGAAAAAATTGGTGAATAAAGGTGATGGCCACCCACTCTTGCATATCACCTTTCTTCTTGCGGATTCTAGAGAGAGAGTGCAGAGTTTTCGGGTTTTGAAGAAGATCAAGCAAATAGGTGCGAATTCAAGATAAGAATTCATAGTTTTATGATGCTCTCAACCGGTTATGTCCTCGGGTTTATGCTTATGTGTGTTTGTATGCGTTCGGGTATGTTTTTAGTGGGTTTCTAGGCGATTGAATTCAATTTGCAAACAAGTTTGAAAGAAGCCATACTTAAGAGCTGCAAAGGTGAGTTCTAGAACCCCTCTTTTTACACGTTTTAATTGATTTTGGGGCTGGAAATGCATGAATGTATGTTTTCATTAAACTGGGTTTCCAACCCGTATGTATGAATGCGTGTATAGCGTGATTATGATGTGATGTTGACCTATATTCATGATTAGTGATGTATTGGCTGTGTTTCTATGGCTTAGAAGGTAAGATTTAAGCTTTGAACATGTTAGTCAGTGATTGGGAATGGAAATCTGATGTTTAGGGCTCATATGTTTAAGATTAGAACTGTTTAAGTATGCAGAAGCAAATGCGAATGAGTAATTGGAAGAAATGCGAATGAACAATTAATGCGGATGAGTATTAACTGCTAAGTAAGTCAATGCGGATGAGCATTGACTAAGTATGGGAAATGCGGATGAAAGTCAATACGGATGAGCATTGACTAATGCGGATGAAGTCAATGCGGAGGAGCATTGACTAAGTATATGAAATGCGGATGACAAATGCGGATAAACTATAGCAAATGCGGATGAACAAAAGACAAATGCGAATGAACTATAGCAAATGCGGATGAACACTTAGAATATTTTCTGACTTTTTGAGGAAAAGTGGAAATGTAGACTTTGACTTGCGAGGTTCCCAGGGGCTATGTAAGTTGACTTTTTGAGATCATAGATGTTATGTGGTGCATGTATGATGTATGTTATGTGTGTATGACGGTGCCTTGTATGATGATGTTTGTATGTTTATGTTGATGTTCCGTATAATGTGTGAATATTTTCCCGTGGCTTTACGTTGAATGTTAATGAATGAAATGAAAGTATTATGTAACGTAAAGTGGAAGATAATGAAAAGAGGAACGAAATGAAAGAATGCATGCATTAATAAATGAACGAACGAAAGAAAGGATTGCAAGCAAATGTATGGAGGTTCACACTCAACGAGGAGTGTTAGCTCAACCGTGTGCGGGTTAGCTACCCCATGAGGATGCACACAGGGGCTTAATCCGTGCGATTAAGCAAATGTACTGAGGTTCACACCTAATGAGGGGTTGTCAGCTCAACTGTGTGGGGGTTATATACCCCATGAGGATGCACACAAGGGTTCAATATTTGTGATTGATCATATGTATGGGGTCTTTGTCACTTAACCCTAGATGAATTGTTTGGTGCTCTAGAGGGGGGTTAAGCACATGACAGGACCTAGATGGAAACGAAAGATAATAAAAGTACGAAATGAACGATGATGAAAATAATAACTATTATCTATGTGTACGTACGATGCGTGATCACATGTTAAAGCCTGGTATGATTTGAAAGAAAGTAAAGCATGGTTTTAAACGAAAGTAAAGTACGTTTTATTATAAAACTAGAACTCACTCAGCAACACTGACTTTTATGTGTTTCCAGTTGGCAGGTAATGTTGCTGAGGATGGCATAGGACGGCTACTTGGCTCTTTTTGGATGACATCCATTGTTATAATGCTTTTGTGATGTAATGCAACACGTATGTTGTAATTCAATAACGATGTATTGTTTTGCAAAAGCTTTTATAATGAAATGGAATGACTGTTTTAGTGTTTCCGCTGCAACGTTTTATTTAAGTTAATGAAAATATATGTTTTATGTGCGATGATTGGCCAGCTGTAAGCGTTCCGGGAACGGGGCCTTACAAGTTGGTATCAGAGCCAAAGTTTAAGTGAAATGGGTAAATTTTCAAAATAAACCTAAACTTAAACTGAGAGTGGGATGGAAAGGGAAGGTATGCCAGTCTGAGTAGCTGCGTGCCATCACGTATTTTCGTAATGTTAACCGGTATTTTGTGCGCATGTTATGTGGTTATGTGTTGTTTGTAGATTTAAATATTGATGTAGTCAGGACAGGTAATGCTTGGGGTATAAAGAGTAAAGTAAGTGGCTAATCACAACTGGCCACTGTAATTAGGGACTTACTATACTTGACATAAACTGAGCTGTTTCCTTGAATGACCGTGTTGGTGTTTGAATCTTTCAGTGTGTGTGTGTGAGGATGGCCGGTGGTAGATCATCTAAAGCTTCGCGTGGCGGAGGTCGCGGTGGACTTGGTGCTGAACCGCAGCCCAAGAGGGGAAGGCCTAGAGTGGAAAAGGTGGTTCATGAAGAACCCGAGACCCCTCATCCGGAGGGCGGTGATGAAAGTGCCAATTTGAGAGCCTCGGTAAAGAAGGCTGTTGTGGAAGAAGTGCATCAGGTCTTGCAGGTGATCTTACCGTCTGTGGTGACCGAAGTTATCAAGGTTGTACGGGAAGGGGAAAGGAAAGAGAGGAATATGTCCTCGGGAGACGGAAACGGTTCTCTCTGATGATGAAGAAGAGGAAGAAGAAAAGCTTGTGCCGAAGGCGACACGAGACTGTAACTATGGGGCGTTTCAACGATGCAAGCCCCTTACTTTTGATGGTAACAGCACCGCTGCTGCGGCTCACCGATGGGTGAGAGAGATGGAAGTTGTCTTGAACATCAGCGAGTCCCGGGAGGATCAGAAAGTAAAGTTTGCTGCCCACTCTTTTGTGGACTCGACTCTGTGTTGGTGGGACAATATAGTCCAAGCCGAGGGTAGTCGGGCAATTGGAAGGATGAGATGGTCGGAGCTGAAGAAGTTGGTGATTGAGGAGTTTTGTCCTCATAGGGAAATGGATAAGGTTGAGAGGGAGTTCCTGCAGTTGGAGGCAGGGACGATGACACATCAACAATACACCACCAAATTCAATGAGATGGCATGCCTGGTGCGTGATCAAGTGACACCTCTGTCACGAAAGATTAAGCGGTATGTCCAGGGTTTGCCGGCGGATGTCCGTAGGCACATGATCGCTGCCCGACTGAGCACGTTTAGGTCGGCAGTTGACTTGGCAGGAAGGTTGTATGACGAGCGAGAGGTGGTAGTGGCTGAGGTGAGCAAGAAAGGTGGTGGCGACAGGAATTGGAATGGAAAAAGGTTTGGTCAGGGTGGTACCCTAGCAAGTAACAAGAAGGCACGGATGGATGATCGTCGTGTGGTCACATCTGGTGCGGGGTCAAAGAAGTGTGAGAAATGCGGGAAGGAGCATTCGGAAGAATGCAAATGGGGATCAAATATCTGCTTCAAATGTGGGAAGCCTGGTCATATGGCTAGAGATTGTGGGGGTATGAGGTGTTTTAACTGTGGAGAAAGTGGTCATATGAGTAGAGATTGTAAGAAGCCGAGGGCTGAGGGTTCCGGGATGAAGAAGACCGGAGAAGAGGG
Organism: Flaveria trinervia; assembly: GCA_025506515.1. Classification (NCBI taxonomy): domain Eukaryota; kingdom Viridiplantae; phylum Streptophyta; class Magnoliopsida; order Asterales; family Asteraceae; genus Flaveria; species Flaveria trinervia. The sequence goes on along the minus strand of CM046448.1, from coordinate 102,491,749 downwards.
AACGAGGGCAAGCGCCAGGGCATTCACGATGACACAGGAGGAGGCTAGGACGGACCCTGATGTTGTGTCTGGTACGTTTCTAGTAAACCAAACTTTAGCTTCGGTGTTATTTGATTCTGGTGCCGGTAAAAGTTTATTTCTGCTGCTTTCTGTGCTAAGCTGCCTGTTAGTAGTAGACGTGTTAATGCGCCCTTTGATGTAGAAACTGCCATAGGTAAGTCTACCAGGATTTCTGAGATGATAAAGGGTTGTGACGTGGAACTAGAAGGTCATAAATTTCCGGTTAGACCCTCCGTGATGACCTTAGGTGGTTTCAATTTGGTTCTTAGGATGGATTGGTTAGCGGACTTAGAGGCGAACATTGTGTATCGCAAGAAGATGATTTGTCTGATAGCGCTTGATGGGAGTTCGGTAACTGTTTATGGAGATCGGGTCACGACGATCCCGAAAGTAATCTCAATGGCGGTGGCGGGAAGGTGCATGAGGCGTGGATGTAGTGCCTACTGGCCTATGTAAAGGACGTGGATACGCCAACACCACAATTGTCTGAGGTACCGGTTGTGTGTGACTTTCCAGATGTGTTCCCAGAAGACTTACCAGGAGTGCCACCTGACCGGGAGATCGAGTTTCAGATTGATCTAATACCGGGTGCCCAACCTGTTGCCAAGGCACCGTATCGGTTGGCTCCGACGGAGATGAAAGAGTTGATGGAGCAGTTGCAAGAGCTACTTGATAAGGGGTTCATTAGACCGAGTATCTCTCCTTGGGGTGCTCCGGTTTTATTCGTGAAGAAGAAAGACGGTAGTATGAGGATGTGTATTGACTACCGTGAGCTGAACAAGTTGATGGTGAAGAACCGATACCCCTTACCGAGAATCGACGATTTGTTTGATCAGCTTCAAGGTACCAGTTGGTTTTCAAGGATAGACCTTCAATCGGGCTACCATCAGTTGAAAGTGAAGGAGCAGGATATCCCAAAAACAGCTTTTCGCACGCGTTATGGTCATTATGAGTTTCTTGTCATGTCTTTTGGTTTGACCAATGCACCAGCTGCTTTTTTGGATCTAATGAATTGGGTGTGTCGGCCCATGTTGGATAAATTAGTGATTGTGTTTATTGATGATATCCTGATTTATTCGAAGAGCGAGATTGAACATGCCGGTCACATTCGGGAGGTTTTGGAGACGTTGAGAAAGAAGAAGTTGTACGCCAAGTTCTCCAAGTGCGCGTTCTGGTTGCGCGAGGTTCAATTCTTGGGTCACGTGGTGAATCCGGAGGGGATTAAGGTGGACCCGGCAAAGGTGGAGGCAGTGATGCAATGAAAGTCTTCAAAGACGCCATCCAAGATTCGTAGTTTCTTGGGTTTGTCGGGCTACTACAGAAGATTTATTCAAGACTTCTCTAAGATCGCTTCTCCCCTAAGTTGACCCAGAAAGATGTGAAGTTTGTATGGGGTCAAGCTCAAGAGAAGGCGTTTGAAGACTTGAAGGCGAGATTGACTCAAGCTCCTGTTCTGTCGTTACCCGATGGAAGTGAAGATCTGGTAGTTTATTCTGATGCTTCCTACTCGGGGTTGGAATGTGAGTTAATGCAGAGAGGGAAAGTTATAGCCTATGCATCCCGACAGTTGAAGGTTCATGAGATCAATTATCCTACTCATGACTTGGAGCTAGCAGTCGTGGTCTTTGCGTTAAAGATTTGGAGGCACTATCTTTACGGAACGAAGTGCACCATATTCACTGACCACAAAAGCTTGAAATACTTCTTTGAGCAAAAAGATTTGAACATGAGGCAGAGACGATGGTTGGAGCTTATAAAGGATTATGATTGCGAGATCCACTACCATCCGGGCAAAGCCAATGTGGTGGCGGATGCCCTTAGCCGAAAAGAGAAGCCCGAGCCAATTCGGGTGAAAACGTACCAGTTGATCATGACCTCTGATGTGATGAAGCAAGTTAAGGAGTTTCAAAATGAGACATTGAAAAAAGATCATCTTAACTCTGAAAGAATGAAAGGTCTGGTTGCGACATTTGGGTGAAAACACACTTGGTGTTAGAACCCGATTTGGACGAACGTGGATTCCTTGTTTTGGAGATCTACGGGTGAAGATTATGGATGAAGCTCACAAGACTTGATACTCTATTCATCCCGGTGGCACAAAGATGTATCAAGACATGAAGAAAAACTATTGGTGGCCAGGTATGAAGCGTGACGTGGTGGAGTATGCGAGTAAATGCCTTACTTGCCTACAAGTGAAGGCCGAGCATCAGAAGCCGTATGGGAAGATCCAACCTTTGGATATACCAAAATGGAAGTAGGAGCACATCACCATGGATTTCATCACGAAGCTGCCGCGTATCCCGAAAGGACATGACGCCATATGGGTGATAGTTGACCGTTTGACGAAGAGCGCTCACTTCCTACCGATCCGCGAGACATATTCATCCAAGACGTTGGCTGATCTATTCATTAAGGAAATTGTAACTTGTCATGGTGTGCCGATGTCCATTGTCTCTGATCGTGACACCCGGTTTACATCTAAATTTTGGAAGAAATTCCATGACGCGATGGGGACGAGGTTACATATTAGCACGACTTATCATCCCCAAACTGATGGTCAGTCAGAGATGACCATTCAGACCTTGGAAGACATGTTTCGGGCATGTGTTATCGATTTTGGAGGAAGTTGGGATGACCACTTACCGTTAGCTAAGTTCTCATATAACAACAGTTATCATGCCAGCATTGGTATGCCCCCTTATGAGATGCTATACGGTAGGAGATACGTCATAAAGAGTTAGGGAGCGTCAAGGTGATTGAGGCTACGACTGAGAAGCTTGAAAAGATCAAAGCCTTCATGAAGGCAGCCAAAGACAGACAGAAGTCGTATGCTGATAAACGACGCAGACCGATTGAGTTTAAGGTGGGTGACCGGGTTATGTTGAAGGTCTCACCTTGGAAGGGTATCATCCGATTCGGAAAACGGGACAAGTTGAGCCCAAGGTATATAGGACCTTTCCGAATCATTGCCAGAGTAGGAAAGGTGGCCTATAGGCTAGAGTTACTAGGTGAGTTAAGTGGAATTCATCCGACTTTCCATGTATCTCATCTAAGGAAATGTTTAGCAGACGAGGATATGATTGTTCCACTGGAAGATATCGAAGTAGACGAACGGCTCAATTATGTGGAGCAACTAGTGGAAATCATTGATCGAAAAGAGAAGAGACTGAGAAATAAAGTGGTTCCTCTTGTGCGTGTACAGTGGAAGCACAGGAAGGGATCCGAGTCTACGTGGGAGACTAAAGAAGAAACGAGGCAGCGTTACCCACAATTCTTTGAGGGATAACAGGTTTCGGGGATGAAACCCAAATAAGGGGGTGGACTTGTAACACCCGGTTATTTTTATTAAAGCCCAAGAAAAAAGAATAAGGTGAAGAAAAAGAAGAAAAGATATTTTACTCAAGTTAAGGGGTGAAAAGTGTCAAAAGGACAAAACTTTGAAAATATTTGTGAATAAAGGTGATGGCCGCCCACTCTTGCACATCATCTTTCTTCTTACGGATTCTAGAGAGAGAGTGCAAAGTTTTCGGGTTTTGAAGAAGATCAAGCAGAAAAGTGTGAATTCAAGGTAAGAATTCATGGTTTAATGATGCTCTCAACCGGTTATGTCCTCGGGTTTATGCTTATGTGTGTTTGTATGCGTTCGGGTATATTTTTAGTGGGTTTCTAGGCGATTGAATTCAATTTGCAAACAAGTTTGAAAGAAGCCATACTCAAGAGCTGCAAAGGTGAGTTCTAGAACCCCTCTTTTTACATGTTTTAACTGATTTTGGGGCTAGAAATGCATGAATGTATGTTTTCATTAAACTGGGTTTCCAACCCGTATGTATGAATGCGTGTATGCCATGATTATGATGTGATTTTGAGCTACATTTATGATTAGTGATGTATTGGCTGTGTTTCTATGGCTTAGAAGGTAAGATTTAAGCTTTGAACATGTTAGTCAGTGATTGGGAATGGAAATCTGATGTTTAGGGCTCATATGTTTAAGATTAGAACCTGCCTAAGTATGTAGAAGCAAATGCGGATGAGTAATGGGAAGAAATGCGGATGAACAGTTAATACGGATGAGTATTAACTGCTAAGTGAGTCAATGCGGATGGGCATTGACTAAGTATGGGAAATGCGGATGAAAGTCAATGCGGATGAGCATTGACTAATGCGGATGAAAGTCAATGCGGAGGAGCATTGACTAAGTATATGAAATGCGGATGACAAAAGAGGATGAACTATAGCAAGTGCGGATGAACAAAAGACAAATGCGAATGAACTATAGCAAATGCGGATGACAAATGCGGATGAACACTTAGAATATTTTCTGACTTTTTGGGGAAAAGTGGAAATGTAGGCTTTGACTTGGGAGGTTCCCGGGGGCTATGTAAGTTGACTTTTTGAGGTCATAGATGTTATGTGGTGCATGTATGATGTATGTTATGTGTGTATGACGGTGCCTTGTATGATGATGTTTGTGTGTTTATGTTGATGTTCCGTATTATGTGTGAATATTTTCCCGTGGCTTTACGTTGAATGTTAATGAATGAAATGAAAGTATTATGTAACGTAAAGTGGAAGATAATGAAAAGAGAAACGAAATGAAAGAATGCATGCATTAATGAATGAACGAACGAAAGAAAGGCTTGCAAGCAAATGTATGGAGGTTCACACTCAATGAGGAGTGTTAGCTCAACCGTGTGCGGGTTAGCTACCCCATGAGGATGCACACTAGAGCTTAATCCATGTGATTAAGCAAATGTACAGAGGTTCACACCCAATGAGGGGTTGTTAGCTCAACTGTGTGCGGGTTATATACCCCATGAGGATGCACACAAGGGTTCAATCTTTGTGATTTACCATATGTATGGGTCTTTGTCACTTAACCCTAGATGAATTGCTTGGTGCTTTAGAGGGGGGTTAAGCACATTACAGGACCTAGATGGAAGCGAAAGATAATAAAAGTACGAAATGAACGATGATGAAGATAATAACTATTATCTAATTGTACGTACGATGCGTGATCACATGTTAAAGCCTTGTATGATTTAAAAGAAAGTAAAGCATGGTTTTAAACGAAAGTAAAGTACGTTTTATTATAAAACTAGAACTCACTCAGCAACGCTGACTTTTATGTGTTTCCAGTTGGCAGGTAATGTTCCTGAGGATGGCACGGGACGGCTACTCGGCTCTTTTTGGATGGCATCCATTGTTATAATGCTTTTGTGATGTAATGCAACATGTATGTTGTAATTCGATAACGACGTATTGTTTTGCAAAAGCTTTTATAATGAAATGGAATGATTGTTTTAGTGTTTCCGCTGCAACGTTTTATTTAAGTTAATGAAAATATATGTTTTGTGTGCGATGATTGGCCAGCTATAAGCGTTTCGGGAACGGGGCCTTACACGACGTGATAAACATGCACAAAAGATGCGAAGCGTGGGGATGTAGTTGAACGATGCACATTCTATGCAAGAGACGAGCATACTCGTGACGGTTGCTTTAAGCGAATTGGGTATCCCGAATGGTGGCCTAGAATGAAAACGAGATGAAGGGAAACCCAAAGCAGCTTGCATCGAGACATGATCGAGCCCCATTCTAGGTTTGAACAACAAAAATATGAAATGTTTGTAAAACACTTTGTAGAAAACGAAAGGTTAAACAAAGAAGATGCAACACCAATGGCATGCATGGCAGGTAAAATGGATGGTGATGGTGATTGGATCGTGGACTCAAGCTCCACTGAACACATTACCTACAATAATAACATCTTTGAAACCAAAACCTGATTTGAAATTCTTGTTGTTATTCCTAACGGGGATGCCATTCCCATTGAAGGAAGAGGTGAATGCACCTTACTAGGGGGAACCAGAATAAAGAATGTTTCACATATTCCCAAATTCACATGTAATCTATTATCTATTGGTCGACTAAGTAAAGATTTGCAATAGGCTATAACCTTTTTCTCTGACTTTTATGCCATGCAGAAACTTCACACGAGGAACTTGATTGGTGTGGGTGAGTGCAGAAATGATTTGTACCAGATGGGGATAAGAAAGCAATGATGACATCCGGGGACACATGACATAAGAGGTTGGGTCACGGTTCGAGTAATAAGATTGCTAAAATTGAATTTCTTAGGAATTTATCTTTCAATAAGTTGTGTGATTCATGTTTAAAGGCAAAACATACTAGACTTCCGTTTCCGGTTTGTGAGACTAAAACAAATGATTGTTTTGAATTGCTTCATTGTGACATTTGGAAAAAGTATTCTACCCCCTCCTTTTCGGGAGCTCGCTACTTTTTAACGATCATTGATGATTTTAGTAGGGCAGTATCGGTATATTTGTTAAAATTCAAGCATGAAGAAAGCAAACATCTAATGAATTTCCATGAAATGATAAAATCACAATTCGGAAAATCTATTAAAAGGATTAGATGTGATACTAGGGTGAATTCATTTCGAATGAGATAACCAAAATTTTACAATTAACATGGAATCATTCTAGAAACCACGTGTCCTCGTACTTCACAACAAAATGGGGTTGTAGAGAGAAAGCATAAGCACTTGCTTGAAACCACCAGAGCGCTCAAATTTGAAGCCAATTCACCTAAGCGTTTTTGGGGCGAATTTGTGTTGACTGCCACATACATCACAACCAGGCTGCCCTCTCGTGTAATTGGAAATAAGACTCGATACGAAATAATTTTTGGCCAAAAGTCAGATTATGAATCCATGAGAGTCTTTGGTTGCCTCGTTTATCATAGAAACACTGAAACAAGAGGGGATAAGTTTGAAGTGAGGGGGAGACCTGGCGTTTTCCTTGGATACCCACAAGGAACAAAGGGATATAAAGTCTATGATTTTGAGAATAAAGTTTCAAGATATGTCAAGTTCCATGAAGATAGTTTTCCGTTCAACAAAGTTTTCATTGACCAAGAAAACCTAAACCCAAAGGAATCACCCTTTGGGCTTACCCATGATGATGTAGAGCAGCCCAATGGAACCATAAATGTTGGACAGGCTACTGAAACACAAAACCCAAATACCACCACCAACATTGGGCAAAGCCTAATTGTCGATGACCCAAGTGAAGGAACCGTGAGCTCACAACCACAACATATGGATACTAATTTAGAAACAAGTCATGAAGCCTTATAAGACCAAGTTGATGAATTCAATAGTTCACAAAATGAAGCAGTTGATCCTCCTCGGGTCAAGAGAACAATCACACAACCAAGGCACCTTGATGAGTTTATTGTTCAACTTCCCCTATCGGTTGACCATGCACAAACCACACCAAGTCAAGATTCCTCAACAGTACAACTCTTAGCCAATTTTGTTTCTTATGAAAACTTTTCTAAAACTCATAAAGTTTTTCTAGCAGCTATGGACTCAAACGATGAGCCGAAATATTTTCACCAAGCAGTCAAAGATGAAAGATGGAAGGAGGCCATACAAAGAGAGATAAGTGCCCTTGAAGAAAATGGCACATGGACGAACTACCTAAAGGAAAACAAGCTATTGATCCGAAGTGGGTATATAAAGTGAAGTACAAACCAAACAGTGAAGTTGAGAGATACAAGGCACCTCTTGTGGCAAAAAATTAAGCAAATGGAAGGGGTCGATTATCACGACACCTTTGCTCCCGTTGCGAAACTTGTCACTGTCCGAACTCTCCTAACGGTTGTAGTATAGAAAAATTGGGCCATTCATCAGCTTGATGTGAACGCCGCCTTTTTACACGAAGAACAGAACAAGGAAGTTTATATGAAGATTCCTCAAGGTTTTGCCAAAGATAGGGAGAAAAGAGTTTGTAGGTTAAGAAAATCCATTTATGGTATGAAACAAGCATCAAGAAATTGGTATCAAGAATTCACCAAAGCCTTGGTCAACTTTGTTTTGAGCCATCTAAGGCTGATCACTCTCTCTTCATTCAGAAAAAGGGAGAAAGCTTTATTGTCGCCCTCATCTATGTCGATGACATTATCATAGTTGGTAACAATCCTATCAAAATCCAAGTAACTAAGAATGAACTTGACGAACATTTCAGCATTAAGGATCTTGGGAATATAAAGTATTTTCTCGGCATTGAGGTGGCATGTACCTCTGAAGGCTTGGTGCTAAGCCAAAGAAAATACACTTTAGACATCCTTGAAGATTGCGGGTTACAAGGTTGTAAACCAAGTTTGTTTCCATCGAATAAAATCAAAATTGAATGAGGGAGAAGGAGAACAGAAAGTGGACGCAAGTCGGTACCGTCACATTGTCCGTAGACTTCTATATTTGCAAGCCACTCGTCCGGACATAGCCTACTCGGTCAACATATTAAGTCAATTTGTTGCTGACCCGAGACAAAGTCACATGGATGCAGTGCTTTGAGTTCTAAGGTACCTAAAAGCCAACACCGGGCATGGAATTCTCCTACCACGAGAAGGAGGTTGTAACCTCACAGCATATTATGATTTTGATTGGTTGGGTTGTCCATATGCAAGAAGATCCTGAACAGGCTACTTGCTTCTCTTGGGGGGGGGCACCAATATCCTGGAGAACAAAAAAGCAATCGGTTGTCTCTCGTTCCTTTACGGAAGCAGAATATCCTGCCATAGCATCCACTGTTAGTGAAATTTTATGGGTTCGCTGGCTTCTAAGAGAATTGGGTATCTTGTTCAGGGCCGACTCTGTTATTTTATGATAATCAAGCAGCCCGTCATATAGCCAACAACCCGATTTTTCATGAACAAACGAACACATGGAGATGGATTGTTATTTTGTCTGAGAAAGAGTAGATTCATAAGAAATTCAGACTCATCACATAGACACCAAAATGTAGATTGCAGACTTGTTCACGAAAGGCTTGGGAGCTCAGCAGCTCAGATTTCTCCTTGACAAGTTGGGCACTAGAAATTTGCATACTCCAACTTGAGGGGGAGTATTGGGAACCAAATATTCTTCATATATTCCGTTTCTATAGTCAACCTTAATTTTAGGGCCCTCTTTAGTTATTACCTATTTTAGTTTCCTCCCATTTGTATTTATTTTCATATGTACATTCCTCAAGCATTATCACAGAAAATACGAATTCCTCTTTGACCATCGGTTTCAAGAGAACTAATAGAAAAAAACAGCAAAAAGGAACGTTCTTAGATACTGTTGCAGCATTCAAAATTACAATATGCAATCTATTTTTATTAACTAGAAAAATACATTTACAAATTTCTTTTTTTATTTATCATATATAATTCTAATTACTATCATTTTAATAGAAATATTTTCAATGAAATTGTGTCTAAAAACAAGGGATGAATAATTAATCTGCTTGTGTAAGACTAATAATCCAAAGTGATCATCTGATCCCTAAATAATATAATAATAATCATCGGATTCCTTTATTTAAACACAAAAACTGAATATATCATTTTAAGTCACTAATAAGATAATCCATCCATAACGCCTTTGTGTCACACACTCACACCAATAAGACAATCAATCGTCAAGAAGATTCATATGTAATTAACTTTAAAAAGATTGATACATAATAATTTTCAAAAAGAGTAATAAATCAATTTAAAGAAAAGTGATATACCTGAAGGAAGCGTTCAAGTCTGGCGCTAGAATGTTCCGGGCCCTGACCATCATAACCATGAGGTAACAACACAACTAATCCACTCTGGCGGAGCCATTTTGCCTCCCCACTGCTCAAAAATTGATCAAATATCACCTGGGCTCCATTAGCAAAATCACCAAATTGGGCTTCCCATATCACCAGTGAATTAGGATTTTCCATTGAATAACCTAATTCAAATCCAAGAACACCAAACTCTGACAGAGAACTGCATCAAGAGAATAAACAGATATCAGAATTCAAGATTTTAAATTACAAGATGTGAGATTTTAAGAGGTGGAAATTTGAACAAATTTACTTAGCCAATATCAGTCAACAGGTCAAATAAAAAAAGTCGGTTAAAAATTGGGTCTCAGCAAACAAGCTAAAAGGTACATAAAATCAATTTTAAATGAATACAACCTCCTAAATTTGTTGTAATCGAAGTTCTAAATTATTATCGTAATCACATCGTTTTTATCATCATAATCAACGCAATAACTTTTTATAAAAAGGTTTAAAAAGCGAGAAGAAGAGTTTGTGGGTCATCCAGCCTCACCATACCCATTTCACCCTGTAGTAACTATGGCATGTTTCCATTCAATCCGGCCATCTTCCTACTGCTACAGATTCTCATATAGATATGTACAACTTAAAAGATTTATCAGCATAAAACAGTCATTATATTATTTTACTCATTCTAGCAGCCTACTTTATATTTTATTATTGCAGCATCAAACTCCCACAACAACACTTGTTTACTTTACATACTGAACAAGTGAAATACTGAAAGAGTTCTATAAAGCTAACAATAAATCGAATGTTACAATAAGTAATAAAAAGGCAAATGAAGAGTCCTATAATGATGAACAAAATGGTAGTTGGACTATAAAATGAGTAAAATAATGCAAATATGATAATATTTTTGTTATTAACCCATATTAAATAAAACATAATAACAACTAACCTATTGCTTACGGTAAACATTTCTTCATTTTGATTCATCATCACATGATCCAAAGGGCAATAACGCTCACCCGTTTCTTGATCATGTACTACAGCATGCCTATGACTAAAAGTACCTCTTTCAACATCTTGACCACTTAACCTCACATGATTTCCTTCCACCAATAATGTTGCAAAAGCAAGGGCTTCACCCAAAGCCCAGTCAACACCATCACCGCTTTCAATCATCTTTAACCTGTCTGCAAATATCTTTTTAACTGCTCTATGAGCTCTAAAGTTTTCTGGAAGAGTTGTGATTGCTTTCCCAACATTCTTCAAGATCTCTGGTTTGACCCTACCAAACAACTTGAACTTTTTAGTACATGTAGCAAGTTCAACCCATTTATTTATGCATCGGTTATATGGGTTATGTTTTTATCCCAAACAGATCAAAATGAGACAAGAAAACAATAGTTAAAAACAATGAAAGTCACAGCATACAATCTTCTTTAACAGTCAAAGGCGCACACCTAGGCGCTCACACGATGCGGATATGCCTCAGGTAGAGGCAAAGAGAGAAACTTTCAAAAGCGCAACAGAAGCATGTGATGCAATCCATATATGTTAAGGTTTTAACCATTTGGTTGGTATTTGATGAATGGTAAATCATGCTTATTTGCTTTGAATTGTTATTAAAATTGAACATTTGGTAGTAGTTTAATGATTCTAATTGCTACTTCTATCAGGTTTATTATTATATATGTAGAATAGAATTAATTATGTTCATTTTATATGTCCACTAAAAATATATATACTCATACATATTACATACATGCATGTGTGTTTGCGACTTTCCGTGTACGTATTATCTTAATCTTATTGCCCTTAATTGTCTCATGTGTGCTTTTAGCGCCTTGTGCTAGGCGTGCCATCTGCGCATTGTTAAATTCACTACTATAACCTCCGAAGTCTCTTTAAACGAAAAAGAGAGTGATCTTATAATACCATAGTTTTTGTATTATATTTAACACACTGATTATGTCTAAGTACCTAAATGGAGAAAAAGTGTTTTGTGAATCCAACTGAGCCTACCCACACCCAACATGCAAAACAGCTTAAGCTTATCAGTAGTTGCACAATAAGCGAACATTTAGTTGTAAGTAGGTAAATTTGGGTGATGTTTGTATATCAAAACAGGTCAAAATTGCCCAGGTAGAAAAACAATTAAAAAAGAAACATAAATTGGCAGAACAGGTTAAAAGTTGCCAAAAGTGTACTTTTAACGCATACAACCTCCTAATCACTTTATGCCGAAAATGAGATTAACAGTTTTTATCATATTTGGCATAAATATTACGGATAATTAACTTAAAAAAAATAGGCAAATGTTTCAGGTCAATCCAGTGCAGCCCAGCCTATCTTGGTCCATCAAAAAATCGAAACCATAGTAGGGTGACCGTGAACAGCGTGTACATAACTTACCCAGTGTTGCGAATCCGTGAAAGCTGTTCAGGGGATTTGAACCCAGACCAGTAAGCAGAAAGCCAGTCCCTTTTTCGAGGTACGTAATCCTTGCTGGCAAGAAATTCTTCATTAAGGATTGAGATAACCTTATTTTGTATTCTATCAATATCTTCTTTTGTTGCTTGACCACTTTCTAGAAGCTTCTTTTGGTAAATTTCTAGTGCTGAGGGATGATTCCGGATAACCTGTAGCAATCAGCACCAATCATTAGCATAGAAACTACACATAAAGCAGTCAATAAAAAAAACTGAAAGTATATTGGTCTATGGATGTGTTATGAAGTGAATCTGTAACATTGATAACTAAAGTTATTATAGTAAGGTGTAACAAAACGGGATGCAAATCGAAGAACAAGTCCTCAAATAGGTCTAAAAAATGTAGATTTCGTTTACCTTTTAATAATCAAATTTATACTAGGCGCAACATCAAAAACAGATAACGGCATCAAAAGTAGAACATGAAAGAAACTCATTATTTTAATTTTAAGTTGCAATAAGAAGCTAAAAAGCGGGTTGCATATTTAAACAAAATTTCTTATCTGCTTATTGTGTTCTTATCAAGCACTTAAGCAATTCCTGTGTCTCGATGAATAAAGTGCTTATGCATATCTGCTTACTTTACGGTGAAAAGTAGTTTAAGATTGTGCATTTCAAACTAGTTACTCATAGTGGATTCAAAATTACAAGTTTACCCTCTAAGGTAAATAAGTGGTTTACCTTGTACATTTTGGGCTGTGTAAAGGATGGTTCATCGATTTCATTATGCCCAAACCGACGGTAGCAAACTATATCAACCACAACATCTGTATGAAACGTCTGACGCCACTCGGCAGCCAGCTCACAAACATGAACAACTGCTTCCACGTCATCACCATTAACATGAAAAATAGGAGCATTCAAGGCTTTAGCAACATCAGTACAATACTGTGAAGATCTTCCTGATTTTGGATCAGTAGTAAAAGCAACTTGATTATTCACCACAATATGAATGGTCCCACCCGTTGTATAATTTGGAAGTGCACTAAGATGCAAAGTCTCATAAACCACACCTTGACCCGCAAAGCTTCCATCCCCATGAATCAAAACACCCATGTTTTTCATTCTATCAACATCATTTGAATAGTATTGTTTAGCTCGAGTTTTACCAACCACAACAGGATCTACAGCTTCCAAATGACTTGGGTTTGCAACTAAGGACAAATGTATTCTCCTTCCACCACGTGTTGGGCGGTCATAAGAAGTTCCGAGATGATATTTTACATCACCAGTTCCTGTATAAAGCCCGACTTCATCCACAGGCCTTGTGCCACCACTAAACTCATTGAAGATCTGTCGTAATGGTTTTCGAACAACATTACCTAAAACATTTAACCTTCCTCTATGAGACATTCCAATCACAATGCTCTCAACACCAAGGTCTGCTGACCTGTCAAACATCTCTTTCATGCCTGGGATTAAAGTCTCACCACCTTCAAGCCCGAATCGTTTTGCAGCAGTCCACTTAGTAGCTAAGAAGTTTTCAAACTGAGTACTCCAAATAAGCCGGTCAAGAATAACTTCTCGTCTCTGGCGGTTATATGACATTGGAATAGGAGTCTCGATTCTGTCTCTTAACCAATTACATTGTTCACGGTCAGCAATATGCATGTATTCATAACCAATGCTTCCACAATAAGCCTGTCCAAGTCTGGTTAATATTGCTCTTAGGGTCTGTACAGGCCGATTTTCAGATAAAAAACCAGACATCCGCCAAACCCCAAGAAAAAATTCACGGTCTAAATCAGCTTCAGCGAAACCATAGAAAGCAGGATCCAAATCATTAGGAATCTCCCTCTGTTCTAGACCTAATGGATCCAATTTAGCTTTCATGTGACCATAAACTTGGTAAGCCCTCACAAGCAGTAACAATCTCATGCTTTCTTGTATGGTTTGGCCCGATATACCAGGTGACATGGCAGCCTGACCCACAAAGTTTCTAAAGAAATTGTCCCATGACTCATCCACACTATTTGGGTCAGCTTCCCATGCTCTCTGAAGCTCCTCCAGGTAGACACTGCTGGTCCCATCTAGAAAACTATCTGTTAACCGAGAAAGCGGACTGCACGAGGGACAGGAGCAGATTGTGCCTTTGATTTTGAAATTGTTGTGTGAAAGCATCGATTTCCTGACGAAATGACGCGTGTTCTTGCTGCATATGATCCGCCATGTGACAAAGTTCTCCTAATGGCGAACTTTGCGACACTAGATCCCGCCCTAAACCAAGTCATTCTGTTATACAAGCTTCAAAATCTCTGTTTCTCCAAACCCTACCAGAAAACAACTTTAAGTGATGCGATTGCCCGATAAACAGCGAACAGGGCTGAGTGTTTCAATTATGTTTCTCAATAGTTAGAAATAGCGACTTTAAATGATTTCTAGGGCAAATCACAAAATTGTAAATAAAATAACCACTTTCAAGTTCTTCAAAGTTCAAAATCACAATGTAGTTCGACATTTCAGTAGAATTTCATTCTCAATGAGTGCATTAACCTAACACATTGAACAAGCACCCTAAACATGAAAACATACACCATACATACAAACCAAAGCCTAAAATCATACATGAAATCATCAAACAAACTGATACTTGCTACTTGCTAAAACTATCAGATTCACACATCATAAACCAGCAAAACAGAGCAACTAAACGATAGATACGATATCATGTGAACAACAAACCCTAGAAACCAACATTTAACAATCATAAATAAACGAGTGATGATTCAGATAATAAACTGACAAATCGAAGAGCAAAAGATCAACAAACATGTAATTATGAGAAATGAAGAATCAAACAGTACCTTTAGTCTTTTGATCGATGACTAACAGATTGGAGAAATGGAGACTGTTGTGATGATCGTCCATTATCTAGCACAGCCTAAAGGCTGCTTACAGGAACACTAACGAACTTTCGATCATATTCGTTCTTCTTCTAGAGAAATGTGCATGACAACTGTTTCTTTACCATTTTAAATATAAAATCTTTAAAAATTAAATATTTTAAAAAGTAAAACAAAAAGACCAGACCTAAATCGTTGAACTTCTTAACTAGATTCATATTTTCAAAGCTTTACTTCGTGTATACAAACTAATTTTTTTTACCCGTGTTATCAGGAAATTATACATCACGTGAAAATTTATAGATTACAATCGACTAGACTTGTTTTCAAACTAAATTTACGTGAACATATAAAGTGACTTAAATATGTACAGTTGAATGAAAATATATTATATTTGACCTGACCTTTTTTCCAAACAAAATATATTTTGAAACGTTTATATTTGACTCGTCTCTGAATTAAATTTACGTCGAAAAATAGAGTAAACGAAAATAGATTGTATTTAATCTGACGCGTTTCCAAACAAAACTTACGTTGAAAGGGAAACAAAATTTACGTAAAACGTAGACGTTTGTCGAAACGTAAACAATTGTAAAACGTATTTAAAGTTAGGCATGCAAACATTTTATATTTAAGCCGAGTCATTTCTAATTACATCATAGTGTAGATGAACTCGAATTTATATTTGTCACACCCCAACCGACGGTGGAATCATCGAGCCGGACGAATATGAAACGATTTTTCATAGCTCATGGAATTAAATAAGTTAAAATAATATTAAATGTCATTTTTCATTGAATAATACTAGACAATTAAGTCATTACAATACAACAAAGATTTAACAACAATATAAGATATTTATTTAATTAAGTCCAAGTCCTATATGAGTAAGTAGAATTTCTTCAGGTAGTAATCCTGAAACATTTTAAAAATAAAAAGTCAACTTTGAAAGTTGGTGAGTTTCCATAGGTTAGACATACATATAAATAAAAAGATTTACAAGTAGCAATTCATGTCAATGGTTATGAATTATGCAAGTTTATTAACACATATAGCTACAATCAAACATTGACCAAGATTAAGATTACAAGTTTATAACGATTAGCTAAGTGTACTTGGTTCCCATGATAAACAAGTCATGTGTCATCAGGAGCCGGCAATACATCGGTTTTAGTACCAAATAGGCTTGTCAGGCTCATAGATCTATGACGTCGTCAAGCTAGCAATATTTAATGATTGTCAGCATATAATGTATCTCATATAATACTCACCATAATACCAATAACCATGACAAAAAGTAACGATGACTTGTATGTGCTTTTACAAGTATCAAGATGGAAATAATAATAAAATGGGGCAAGAAAACTCACAATAATACAAATAACCATGACAAAAAGTAAAGATAAATTGCATGTGCATTTACAAGTATCAAGATATTTACAAGTGTAAGTTTATAAGGTTAATATGTTTCACCCCAAAAGGTGTGAAATAAAATAAAAAGGAGCATAAAAACTCACATGGAAAACTCACATTTGTAGTATAGTACATAAGAAAGGTTGAATGTTCAAAAGTCAAAGCTGATGTCCTAAATGATAAAAAGAAACAATAACTTGCGGTAGAAATTCATTACAAGAAGTTAGGGTGTTTAGAAGAATACCAATTTTAGATTCTGGACAGAATGTTTGGTATATGTTTAAACAGGTTTTAAAAATAGCAAAAGGTTTCATAAAATTATAAAAATTTATAGTTGAATAGTTCAGAGTCTTATAAACAACTTTTGTTCAGAAATATATTTATGAAAAGACTCGTAAATAAGTCAAAACAGTAGCACAAGACAGAAGATGCTAAAATGCGCACTTATCTTGTGAAGGCTGTTGTTGAGTCATCCGGTTAAGTTTGAAGACGTATAGACTGTTGTTGAAAATTTTATTCGATGAACTTAGTGTTGGAGTCTGATTTTACTCAAATTTATATTCTTATGACCAAGTTATGGTCAGTTGAAGTCAGAATATATTCTATCAAAATTATAATAAAACACTTATGTGCACTTTTAAAATTGTTAAAACATGAAATAGGTTAGAACAAACTTATTATGTTGATATATGATATATTAGACTTCATTTGAGTTATATAAGAATACTCCAAGACTTCGGCATAGCCATCACTTAGGAAAATAATCTTGTGGAATAACCGAATGCGGCGGCATAACCGTCCATATGCAAACGGGATTCTTTGTTTACGTTAGCTTGATTTAGTAATGTTATTGATTATTATAAGGTTAGTGAATATTATAAGGTTAATGATCAAATGATAATGATTAAATTTAAAATAGATTTAGTAGAAAAAATAATAAAAGTAAGAACATAAAGTCACGAGAACAATTGGATATTAGGATGATTGAAACAATATAGAAATACATAATATAAGAATAATATAAGATTACCTTAGTATTGGAAACTTCTTGAAATTACTTCTAAAAGGAAATTCTTGAAATTGATTAAAACCAATAGATGAAAGAAAGATATGTGTAACACCCGGTTATTCTAATAAAAAAATAAAAAGAAAGAAAGCATCAATTAACCCAAGATGAGGGATTAAAAGTGTCAAAAGGGTAAACAAGATAAAAGTTGGTACAAAAGCAATATGGCCGCCCACACCATGCTACTTTTCACCTTTTTGCAAATCGGATTTAGAGAGAGAGAGAGAGCAGAAACACATACTCTCGGTTTGAAGATAAAGAAAAAGAAGAGAACGAATTCAAGGTAAGAATTCGTGGTTTTAAGTATTTATGACTGGTTTTATCCCAGTTATATGTTTATGTGCTTATGTGTTTGTGTATGTGCTCGGGTGTGTGTGTTTGGTATAGGTGTTTGAACTCAGTTGCAAAAGGGTTAAAAGGAAGATACACCCAAGTTGCACCAGGTGAGTTTCTAGATCCCGTTTCTACTTGTTTTAAACATCTTTGGGGCTGAAAATGTATTTAAAACGGTTTTTACAATGTTTATGTATGTATACCTGTATGTTTTATGCATGTTAGATGATGATTCTTGAATACTTATAGGTTGTTCATGTTTAGAATAGCCCTGGTAAGCTTAGAACAGAAAGGTTTGATGATTTGGGTTCGAAAACATCTTAGAAACATTCTATACAGAAGGTTCATGCGCCTATAGATAAGGCTCATATGCCTGGGAATGCCTTAAAATAATTTAAGTGTAACCCATGCGCCTGAATAGTAGCCCATGCGCCTGAAATTTGCTTTAGAAATGATAAGTGTATCTCATGCGCCTAAACAGTAGTCCATGCGCCTAAACAGTAGTCCATGCGCCTAAAAATATTAGTCGGACGACTAAGTGTAGGCTCATGCGCCCCAATAATGCCCATGCGCCTAAGTGTCCATGCGTCCGAATAACCCATGCGCCTAAGTGTCCATGCGTCCGAATAACCCATGCGCCTAAGTGTTCATACGCCCGAATAGTGTCCATGCGCCTGAATTGTTCATGCGCCTAAGAGTTAAAGCAGTTAAGTGTTGACTGATGCGCCTACATAGTAATGAAATGCCCAAACAGGGCTCATGCGCCTAAATAGTGTCTAAGCGCCCAAAACTTATAATTTATTATAGAATTCTTGGGAGTTTGTGCTCTTAGGGTTTTGACCGAGGTTTGACTAGGGCTTATTAATGATGGGTTTCATGCATGATTATGATTGCCTTATGATTGTTCCTTATTATTATTATTGCTATTATTATTATTATTACTTATAGTGTGTGACTTTACATGGTATGTTTATTATCGTAACGTAAAGTATATTGTAATAATAAAGAGAAAGAGCAATAAAGAAGAGAAGAGGAACATTAATAAAATGTTTACAAGTCTTGCAAGCTTACAGGAGGTACACGACCGTGTTGTCGTTAGCTCAACTGTGCTACGGGTTAGCTACCCTATTATGCACACAGGGCCAGTCAATTGAAATTGGTAGGACCTTTGGAGCTTACCCTAGGTGATTGGGTCGGCCTTGTATACAGTAAACAGAACCCTCTTGAGGGATATAGATGACCCATCACTAGTTTTCACCGCGCATACAGTTTAGGGCATTGCTCACTGGTCCATACAGATAGTGAAAGATAAAGATAGAAGAATACAAAGTAAACAAGGCATACAGTAAAGAGAACGAACAGCATCTGTTCATATAGTTAATGTGTGCTCGCATACAAGTAAAGAGTTGTATTTCACCGAAAGAGTATTTTCATATACAACACACAGAAAGTATTTTATTACTTTTAAAACTAGAGCTCACTCAGCAACGCTGACTTTTATACATTTTCAGTTGGCAGGTAATTATTGCTGAGGATGGTAAGAGGGTGAAGCCACTCGGTAGGGAAAGACTGACATCCATTCGTATTTTATGTTGTTGTTGTTTTGTAATGCAGTAAAACAATTCTTTTGTAATCAGTTAAACGATGATGTATTGCTCAACAACAATGTTTTAAATGAAATGAATGGTTTTTGATAAATTATTTCCGCTGCTTAAGTTTGTATAATTATAATGTTTAATGTTTTAACTGTTGTGATTGACCAACTGTGAGGTCTCCGGGAACGAGGCCTCACAATATGTGAGTGACATTTTGGAGGATGAGTAAATGAAAAGTGAGGCCTAAAGCTTGCTTTTATAGTTGAGGTTAAAAGAATGTTATGAATGGTGTTAAAATTGAGTTACAAGTCTTTTAAAAGGAGGTTATAATTAGAATTTAAAATAAATATAAAATTAAATAATTTAAATAAATAAAATAATAATTACAATTTAACCTCTAAATTTAATTGAACAATTTCTTTTTTTATTAAATCTTTATAGACTTTATAAATCTTACAAGAACTTGTAATTTGATTATTTACTTTAGTTGATAATTTAATAACCTTTTAACATCATTAAAATTTATTTTATAAATTATAAAATTTAAGTTAAATTGATTAAGTGATACATTTAATATTTTTGGAACATAAAAATAAATAAAATGACTAAATAATGAATTTGATTTACAAGATTGACTCAAATGGGTTTGAGTTTGGGTTTATTTTTTGAAAATGAGTGGATGTTACAGTCTCCCCTACGTTAAGAAATTTCGTCTTGAAATTTGATCATGAGAAGACTGTTTTCAAAGATATGAGGAGACTTGAATTTCATTTCGTGTTCTCTAATGAACGCTTGGGAATGTTTAAACTCAATGAGTTGGATTATGGTGATTTTCTACGTTTAATATTGTTCAATTTCATGATGCGAGACTTAATAGGTTTCTTGACAAAGTGAATTAAAATCATCAATTTGATTAGATTTTTGGCTAATAAGCTTTTTCATTTAAGATGATACAAGACGATTAGGAAAGTTTGGTCATCAATGAAGCACCAAGCATTAGATCAATACGAGAGTCGACTTGAGGAACACGAGAAATATTTTTAAGACACTTTTGGATGAAATGTGAATTCATAGGAGCTTCTCAAAGCAAATAACTTCGACAAGGTTCTTAGATGATCGATATTTGTTTAATATGTCATTGAGGTTTTAAAGTTACATTAGTTTAAGGTTGATACGAGAATCGTGTTTGTTAAGATTAATGGTTCAGTTCAAAATAAGAGTATCATTGAAATGAGTTTTCGGAATAAGTGCGGTTTTAAAGGGAAGACATTCAAAAAGATTATTAAGGGTCGTTATGAGGATTGGGTAATGAGCTTTAAAACCCAAGAAGACAAAAATCATCGGTAATACGATAACAACAAGATATGTCAGGTGTAATTCATCAAAGTATTAAGTCAACCATAACCTTAATGAAGACATGCATACCTATAAGCGGACACTCACCCCAAGGGTTCCCAGGTAAGGTAAACAGATCCATTGGTTGATTTGAATTTATATGAATACCTTGCCTAGACAAAACACCTTGAGATACAAGCATCACGCTCTTCCAGCATTACATGTTTCAAGTTGCATGACATAGACTTTGACAAGACTTGAAAACCACGAATAATGATTCAAAGTTTGTTTTGAAAACCATTTGATTTAGGCACACATTGCCTTTGGATATGATTTAAGAATCATGTGTGCATTGATAAGAATCAAAGTATAAGAAAAATCACATAAGGCATATAATGACATAATCAAGTATAAACATATAAGGCACATAAAATCCTATCTATGCATATAATGTATCTGATAACCTAATTCCCTATAACCATGGCTCTTATACCAATATGTCACACCCTGACCGACAACGGAATCATCGAGGCAGACGAATGTGAAACGATTGTTCATAGCTCATGGAATTAAATAAGTTGAAATAATATTAAATGCCATTTTTCATTGAATAATACTAGACAGTTAAGTCATTACAATACAACAAAGAGTTAACAACAACATAAGATATTTATTTAATTAAGTTCAAGTCCTATATGAGCAAGAAAAATTTCTTCAAGTAGCAATCTTGAAACATGTTAAAAATAAAAGGTCAACTTTGAAAGCTGGTAAGTTTCTATGGGTTAGACATACATATATATATATATAAAGATTTACAAGTAGCAATTCATGTTAATGGTTATGAATTATACAAGTTTATAGAACACATATAGCTACAATCAAACCTTGACCAAGATTAAGATTACAAGTTTATAACGATTAGCTAAGTGTACTTGGTTCCCATGATAAATAAGTCATATGTCATCAGGAGCCGTTAATACGTCAGCTTTAGCACCAAATAGGCTTGTCAGGCCCACAGATCTATGACGTCGTCAGGCTAGCAATAGTTAATAATTTTCAACATATTATGTATCTCATATAACACTTACAATAATACCAATAACCATGACAAAAAGGTAAAGATGAATTGCATGTGCATTTACAAGTATCAAGATGAAAATAATTATAAAAGGGGGTAAGGAAACTCACAATAATACAAATAACCATGACAAAAAATAAAGATGAATGCATGTGTATTTACAAGTATCAAGATGTTTACAAGTGTAAGTTTATAAGGTTAACATGTTTCACCCTAAAAGGTGTGAAATAAAGTAAAAAGAGACATGAAAACTCACATGGAAAACTCACATTTGTAGTAGAATACATAAGAAAGCTGAGATGTTCAAAATTCAAAGGTGATGTACTAAATGATAAAAAGAAACAATAACTTATGGTAGGAATTCATTAAAAGAAGTTAGGGAGTTTAATGGAGTTGAATTTACCAAGTTCTAAGGAGTTGGTGTCCAGTTATGTTTAAGTGCTGCATATATGTTTCCTCGAGCCATATTTTCTAAACGAACCAAGGCCAATCCAAATTGCTCTTGTAAAAGATCTGCTAGAGAATATCAAAAAACGAAAGGTAGGTTGGAAAAGGATTATTGTACCAATTTTAGATTCTCGGCAGAATGTTTGGTACATATTTAAACAGGTTTTAAAGATAGCAAACGGTTTCATAAAATTATAAAAATTTATAGTTGAATATTTCAAAGTTTTTCAGACAACTTTTGTGTAGAAATATGTTTATGAAAAGAACCGTAAATAAGTCAAAACAACAACACAAGACAGAAGGTGTTGAAATGCACACTTATCTTGTGAAGGCTATTGTTGAGTCGTCTAATTAAGTTTGAAGACGTATAGACTGTCATTGAAAAGGTTATCGATGAACTTAATGTTGGACTCTGATTTTACTCAAATTTATTTTGTTATGACCAAGTTATGGTCAGTTGAAGTCAGACCATATTCTACCAAAATTATAATAAGACACTTATGTGCACTTTGAAAATTGCTAAAACATGAAACGGGTTAGAAAAAACTTATTAAGTCGATATATGATATATTAGACTTAATTTGAGTTTTATAAAAATATTCCAAGACTTCGGCATAGCCATCACTTAGGGAAATAATCCTGTGGAATAACCGAATGTGACGGCATAGCCGTCCATATGCAAACGAAATTCTTTGTTTATGTTAGTTTGATTTAGGAATGTTACTGATCATTATAAGGTTAGTGAACATTAAAATGTTAATGATCAAATGATAATGATTAAAATTAAAAGAGATTTAGTAGAGGAAATAATAAAAGTAAGAACATAAAGTCATGAGAACAATTGGATGTTAGGATGATTGAAACAATATAGAAATACATAATATAAGAATAATATAAGATTACCTTAGTATTAGAAACTTCTTGAAACTACTTATAAAAAGAAATTTTTGAATTTGATTAATACCAATAGATGAAAGAAAGATATGTGAGTGAGATTTTTAGAGAATGAGCAAATAAAAAGTGAGACCTAAAGCTTACTTTTATAGTTGAAGTTAGGAGGAGATTATGAATGATGTTAATGATGAGTTACAAGTCTTTTAAAAGGAGGTTATGATTAGAATTTAAAATAAATATAAAAATAAATCATTTAAATAAATAAAATATAAATTACAATTTAAACTTTAAATTTAATTGAACAACTTCTTTTTTTATTAAATCTTTATAGACTTTATAAATCTCACAAGAACTTGTAATTTGATTATTTATTTTAGTTGCGTATTTAATAACCTTTTAACATTTATAAAATTTATTTTATAAATTATAGAATTTAAGTTAAATTGATTAAGTGACATATTTATTATTTTTGGAACAGAAAAATAAATAAAATGACTAAATAATGAATTTGATTTACAAAATTGACTCAAATGAATTCGAGTTGGGTTTATACTTTGAAAATGGGTGGATGTTATAATATTGTACAGGGGTAAATCCAAAATTTTAAAAACTTGAGAGGATAAATTTTATTGGATGTCAATAAAGAAACTTGAGGGGGGGGGGGGGGTTGGTTGTTGTCATTTGCTACTAACCTTTGAAAATGTGTATTAGTATAATATATATATGATATATCAATGTATAGTAAAAAAATATTTTTTCATATGCTTTGAGATTTTTAATAATTCACCTACACATGTGTATATTATGTATGAGTAATATAACTTGCTAAGTATTTATATTCTTCTTTCTTAGGTGAATATGATTACAAAAATGAAATATGTTGGACTAAAAATGTTAGGTTTAAAGTTTTAGATTAAAATAGTTATCTTGATCAAACCTTATTGATTAAAATAATAGTTTACTCTTTATTCTAATTATATTATCATTTATTATTGTATCTTATAACTTGTACATGTAACAAGGATTACCATTCAACTCCTACAATATCAAGCAATATCAGGTGACAATATTTAAACATCAAAACCTTATAAGGTATCATTATATATACACTATGCATGTATGGGTTACCATTTAAAGCCTGTGATGACAATAAGTTTCATAACTCTATCATGTGTTATGTATTAGTAATCAAATTAGATCATTAAAGTCTTCATGGAAACAATTTGGGATCTAGAATAATCGCTTGAATATATAAGAGGAAGACGATTTAAAGCATGTGATGTGATGTTAGGGACTGAAAAGAGCTCGTATTCAAGAAGATTACATATAAGGAACACTCAACGAGCGTTTGATGACTTTATCTTCAATAATCATGGTAACACGATTCCTTAGAGATCCGGTGGATGATTAAGGGTGGGCAAAAGGCATAGAAGGCTTCTACTTTGACGGGGAACCTCATGAGATGCAAAAATTTGTCATATTACTGACTGTAAAAAACAATTTGTCATAAGTCGCTGCTAAAAATCAACCAATAGCGACATGTCGTCACTATAAGCTAACTTTTATTTATGTTTGGTTTTCTAATACAGGAGAAAACAATTTTGAAAAACATTTATTATCTATAGCGATAAATGAAGTCGTCATTATAGGATTATAGTTCTTTATATTTTTTTATTATAGAGAGACTAAACGACACCAATCTGATAGGCAATAACAGCAGCTTTTTAAGGCTATAGCTGTGACATATCCTCATACTTGTAAAGCTACAGCCATCACCCCTGCTAGTATTTATTGTTATTTTTTTTATGTTGATTCAAATTTAAATGATTTTGCTAGTAGTCTTAGTATATGTAATTGTTTGACTTAAAATTGGATAAATTATTGCTTGTTATTGCTAGTATTGAACATGTAGGTTATCCACTATAAATAAATTATATTGGTGACTTTTTACTAAAATTCTGAGTAAATTACAAATTGTGTCATTTATTAATATACGAAATTACATGGTATGCGCTTTAGTTTTAATAATTACACCAATGTTTTTTTTAAAACATGTGCACACCTATTGTCCTTTACACTAGCTTTAATCTAAATATACAGTTAAATTATTTATATATATCTCACATGAGGTGTATTTTTTAATTTTCTTTCTACATCTAATATATTAAATAAATAAATAAATAAATAATAATTTATATGAAAAATAAAATTAAAAGATATCGAACCGTTGGGTAAGTCAATGAATCCACATTCCTCTTACATTCAACATCATTAAATCTAGCATCACCCTCTATTTGATAGCCCAATACATGTCATTTTCACTACCACCTACAGCATCTCACATACTATTGAAACATCTTGAAGTCGAACAAACAATGATGAAAAGATTAAAATCTTTAATTTACCTATAATAATTCGTTGCTCTTTGAATTTCTACTTATGTTGTTGTGTGATAAACGAGTGACTCGTAGTTATTTTTCTTGCAATTATATAAGCAATTTAAAGAATCACATGTAATCTCCAAATTTATGTTCCTTATTGATTTTTCATTTATTTATTGGTGTGAGTAATTTATAAAGTATATACGTGTAGGTTTTGGTGTTTATTATTGATTTCTCGATCTTCTAAATGATTTCTGACTTAGACTTATCACTTTAGTAAATATTATTGGAGGTTGTTATCATTAAAAGTTTTGACAATTAGTCGAATGAACACACACCAAGAGGTGATTGGGGTAACTAACTAACTTAACGGTCTGATAACTTTTAATTTTTTGTTTTCATAAAAAAATTTTATTTTTTATAAAATATTCTAATATATTAGACGTGAAAAAATTACAAAATTACCCTAATATGAGGGGGCATATAACTGAGTTAACTGTACATTTAGATAAAAGCTAGTGTAAATGACAATATGTGTACAAATGTGTTAATAAAAGGACATTGTATGTAATTATTAAAACTAAAGAACATACTATGCAATCTCATATATTAATAAAAAATATAATAATTTGTAATTTACTCTAAAATATTAGTGAATTAATGCAGTAAAGAATGCAATAAGAGTTTACACAATCATCATATGAGATTAGTGTTTCATCACTAATTGATGAGATTAGGTGCACCGAACAGACATATACAGAAAGGGTTGGTCGGAGATAACCAACCCTTAACGTGCACATAATCAAATTGTTATATATAGAAAAGTTTCAATCGATTTCACAAACAATCAGATAATCAAATTATCATTATAACAAGATCAATGTAGCATTTGGTACGCAGAAATGAGAGGCAGAATGAAATAAATCATTGAGGGTGAATGAAAAACATATTTGATTGGTGGAGGTAATGGAATGAACCATTGCAAAATTGATTTCATTACCTTAAATTCATTCTATCCACACTCCTTTTTTCACATTCTATTTATTCTTCCATCCCTAGTCACCAACACCATACACCCACCGTTGTGTCGCCTGCGAACCAACGCCACCGACCACCACCACCTCTACCAACCACCGGCCATTGCCGCCGCCGCCAACCACTGTCACCAGCAACCACCACTTTCCACCATGGTCGTCACTATCACAACCACTTCTCCATCATCACCGCCTCTAGCTATCGCCGCCAACCACCGTCACCTGCAACCTCCGCTACCGCCGCCAACCACCACTGGTCGCCGCTAACACTTTGGTTGTCACTATCATAACCATTTTTGTATTTCATTCCTTCATATTTTCCTACCTAAAAAACATATAAATTTTTATAATAGTTATTTTCATTCTCATATGGTGACCATACAAAATAATGAAATATAACGATTTATTTTATTCCTTCATCCATTTCATTTTATTATCCATTTTATTGTTTCATCCATTCCATTACCCTATACCAAACAGACCTTGAATTTCATTACTCCATACCAAACAAACCCTAAAAGTCTTGTTTAGGGTTAGAAACCTTTCCAGGTGATCACCAGTTTATACTTAAAAATAAAGACGTAAATATTCATCATCTTTTATATATTTTTTCTCATAATTAGTGCAAGAACCTTAAATTTTCATATATAATGATTACTAGATAGATGTCCGTGTGATGTGACTAGAAACACATATTAAAAAACAAATATTTGTATAACAATGTCATACTTAAATTAAATAGTAGAAAATGCTTGTTTTTATGTCGTGGTGTTTCTAAAAAAGTTAAAGAACATAAAAGTTATGCAATCTAAAAGTAATGGGGGAAGTTGGTTCGAAAGTCAATAATTTTAATCACATAATTGATATGTGTATAAAGGATAATTAAGGTAGTCAAATCAATCAAAAAAATAACTTTACACCTAAATCTCTTAAAATTTAATGTAAAACAGACAATCTCATTTTTTAATATATATATATATACTATATTATAATGCATGAAGGAGAGTTTCCGTCGTAATTTAAGAGATTTGAACATTTTAAATATAATGTATAACTCAAAAAATCAATTTCTTAGAGGTATTTATATCATTCAAACACTCCTAAAAAGATGAAACTTTAGAACTATTTACACTTAGACCTTTGTATCTTTAAATATGTACATCTTTTCCATGTTTGTTACAATATGCTTAACAAAGAAATTCAGTTGTTTAATTTTTTTTGATTTTTAAGAGATTTTTGATTTTTAAGCACATGTTACAAGAAAAGAATTTGATTTATTAAGGGTAATTAAGTCATCTGTACACTACTAAAAATGTAAAATTTAAAACTATTTACACATTGATCCCTTGAATGTATCAAATAATGAGTTTTTTATACCACTTTTAAGGCACACTATACAAGGTTTGATCTTGATGTTATACTACTTGATTCGAATCATTTTATGAATTTGTAACAGCATACACTCCATACATATGTAAATTACCAAAATAATCTGAGTACTTAACAAAATAAATAATTCACGAAGTTAATTATATTGGACTATTTTGTTATAAATAATAGGCTAATAAGCCCAATTTTGAGACATTTAGTGTGGGTCAGGTCCATTATTCAGTCACAGTTGTTTTGAGTTTGAACATGACTAGAATTACCTCTTCCGTTTGTTTCTGTTGGATGTAATGTCTATATAAGTTCTTAATCAGTAAAGGTATTGATTTCATTTGTCACTGATGACTAGCTTGAGATCTTCACATTACGCATTTGGATCTCCCGATACATCACTTACTAATTTTGCAATTTTCAAATCTTGCAAATGAGATTGATTGAGAGTTTAGATTCTCTACATTTTACCGGCATTGGAGAGCACGAAATGAGAGAGTGACTAATAAAGTCATTCAGGTTACTTCAGTTCATTTTCGAGGTCTCTGTCTTCATCATATAATTCAAGGGTGGCATCATTTCTATGTAAGTTTACTGGCATTTGTTGTTGTTATAACTAGAATTGTTATTATTGTTTGGGATTGTAATCACATGTTAGAAAATGATTTTTTGGCCATGTAACAAGGTAATATTGATGTTAAGTTCAATACATTACCTAATTATCCTCATGACTTCTAAGTGTTTTAGAGACTTAAGAATGATTCTGTAACTCCCCGTTCCCGGGACGCTTGCAGTTGGGTTCTCATTGCACATAAAACCTATAATTACATTTGTGTTTCATAAAATCGCAGCGGAAAACTAAACAATCTTTCATTTCCATGTAAATGCTTTTGCAAATTAATACAACATTCATTATAAAATAGCTTGTTCGCATTACAATGCAAAAACATTAATCAAAAGAATGCCATCCCAAAAGAGCTAAGTAGTTGCCCGTGCCATCCTCAGCAATCATATTACCTGCCAACTGGAAACACATCAAAGTCAGCGTTGCTGAGTGAGTTCTAGTTTTATAAATAAAACATACTTTACTTTACATTCGTTCATGATCATACATCATACGTACATACAGATAATATCAGTATTATCCTCATCATTCCGTTCATTAACTTTGCACATTCACGTGTTACATTATCGTTCACTTCTCTATCTAGATCCGGTCAGACTTTGCCCTCTTCGTGGCACTCAGCCACGATTACTGAGGTCGAATGACCAAGATCCTATTCTGTGCATTATTCGATAACTCATTTACGTTCATTCATACTTCGTTCTTTCATACAAAATCTTTCGTTCATTTATACTTTCGTTCCTTCGAGTCTGTTGCGACAACAGGGTCGCTCACCTCATTAACAATCCCAACGACTTCGCGCCATTCGAGTCTGTTGCAACCATACAGTTGCTCACCCCACTTGCCAATCTCAACAATAGCATGCTATCCGAGTCTCTTGCAACCATAGGGTGGCTCACCTCATGGCAACTACACAATAACGCGTTGTCCGAGTCTGTTGCAACCGTAGGGGTGCTCACCTCATAGCAATCTCAAGGATTGCATACCATCCGAGTCTGTTGCAACAACAGGGTTGCTCACCTCATTGCTATTCTCATCGATGGCATGTTATCCGAGTCTCTTGCAACCATCGAGTTGCTCACCTCATATATGTGCTTGCAAGCCTTTCCTTCGTTCGTTCATCATTCAATAATGCATGCATTCTTACTTTATGTTCCCCTTTTATTATCTTTCACTTTACGTTACATAATACTTCATTCATTCATTAACATGACACATAAGGCCACAAGAAAGATAACATACATCATATTAAGGAACATATCATACACCTTCATCATCATCATACAGGGCAACATCATGCATACATAACAAGCCCTAACATGCAACATCATCATCGTCATGCCCAACATGCTCTCTAAGGCCTCAGTCGTCATCTTACATGCTCTTACAGGAACCTTTACATCAAAACTTACATCTGCACTTTTCCCCGAAAGTCAGAAGTCAAACTACACTTTCCTCGGGTGTGACAGCCCTACTCGGGCGTATGGACACCCTTCAGTCGCATGGCCTCCATGCGACTGAACATCATGCGAATGAACTAATACGGATGAACACCTATGGGAATGAACATCCAGTCGTGCGAATGGACAATGCGGATGGACCTCATGCGAATAGGATTAGTGCGGACGAGCACTTATGCGACTGGACCTTCAGTCGCATGACCCCCATGCGACTGGCCCTTCAATCGTGCGAATGGACACTCAATCGTGCGAATGGACCCCAATCGCACCCTAATCGGCCGTATGGCCTCCATTCGGCCTCCAGTCGGTCGCCTAGCCCTAACTGATGCAGAATGCAGTTCATCCCGACTGCAGCCAAGGGTTTTCGGCCTCCAAACTCCTCTAAACCCATTTTATGCCCAAATCGACCATCCTAAACCTTAGGGATGCATACCACGACACCATTCAAGCACACACAAGCTCACAATCAAGCCATAAACGCATCATACATACACATACACATACACAAACGGGTCAACATACACATACTCAAAAACCCGATCTCAGATGTTTTCCAGCCCCAAAATCGTTTGAAAACAAGTAAAAGTGGGGTTCTAGAACTCACACAAACGAGCACAACGACAAGAGCTTCGATTTGGCTTGCTACACGATGATTTTGGCGACCCGAACTAACTCGAACCAACTTTTTCTCCTTTCTCTCTTCTTCTCTCTATGAAATCTGAAATGTGGGGTGTGTGGGGAGAGTGGGCTGCCCTCTCCCTACTAATATCACCACATTTCCCAACTTTTCTTCGTTGGCGAGTTTGGTCCCTCGACTTTGAACTTTATTTTCTTTTCTTTCTTCATCGGCTTCAAAATAATAAATATCCGGGTGTTACAAGTCCACCCCCTTAAATAGGTTTCGTCCTCGAAACCTGTTTTCATCCTCGAAATATTATTCGTCGAACAAACGTGGGTAATGCTGTCTCATTTCTTCCTCAGTCTCCAACGTTGACTCGGATCCCTTCCTGTGCTCCCACTGTACACGCACAAGAGGAACCACTTTATTCCTTAGCCTTTTCTCCTTTCGGTCGATGATTGCCACTGGTTGCTCCACATAATTGAGCCGTTCATCTACTTCGATATCTTCCAATGGGACAATCGTATCTTCATCTGCTAGGCACTTCCTTAGATGAGATACATGGAATGTCGGGTGAATTCCATTTAACTCACGGTAACTCCAGTCTATAGGCCACCTCTCCTACTCGAGCAATGATTCGGAAAGGGCCTATATATCTTGGGCTTAACTTGCCCCGCTTTCTGAATCGGATAATACCCTTCCAAGGTGAGACCTTCAGCATAACCCGGTCACCCACCTGGAACTCAATCGGCCTATGTCGTTTATCAGCATACGACTTCTCTCTGTCTTTGGCTGCCTTCATAAAGGCTTTGATCTTTTCAAGCTTCTCAGTCGTAGCCTCGATTACCTCGACGCTCCCCAATTCCTTCTGACCAATATCACCCCAACAAACGGGTGTTCTGCATCTCCTACCGTATAGCATCTCATATGGCGGCATACCAATGCTGGCATGATAGCTGTTGTTGTAGGAGAATTCAGCTAACGGTAGGTGGTAATCCCAACTTCCAAAAAATCAATCACACATGCTCGAAGCATGTCTTCCAATGTCTGAATGGTCCTTTCTGACTGACCATCGGTTTGGGGATGATAAGCCGTGCTAATATGTAACCTCGTCCCTATAGCGTCGTGGAATTTCTTCCAAAATTTAGATGTAAACCGAGTGTCACGATCAGACACAATAGACACCGGCACACCATGACGAGTTACAATTTCCTTGATGAACAGATCGGCCAACCTCTCAGATGAATACGTCTCGCGGATCGGTAGAAAATGAGCAATCTTCGTCAAACGATCAACTATCACCCATATGGCATCGTACCCTTTCGGAGTACGTGGCAGCTTCGTAATGAAGTCCATGGTGATGTGTCCCACTTCCATTCTGGTATATCCAAAGGTTGGATCTTCCCATACGGCTTTTGATGCTCTGCCTTCACCTGTAAGCAAGTAAGGCACTTACTCACATACTCCACCACGTCACGCTTCACACCCGGCCACCAATAATCTTTCTTCATGTCATGGTACATTTTCGTGGCACCAGGATGAATGGAGTATCGAGTCTTGTGAGCTTCATCCATTATCTTCACCCTAGATCCCCAAAATGAGGAATCCACACACGACCGAATCGAGTTCTAACACCGAGTGTATTTTCACCCAATTCCCCAACCAGACCTCTCATCCTTTCCGAGTTAAGGTGATCTTCTTTCAATGCCTCATCTTGAAACTCCTTGATTTGCTTCATCACATCAGAGGTCATGATTAGTTGATAAGCTTGCACCCGAATCGGTTCGGCCTTTCCTTTCGGCTAAGGGCATCCGCCACCGCATTAGCTTTGCCCGGATGGTAATGGATCTCGCAATCATAATCCTTTATAAGCTCCAGTCATCGCCTATGCCTCATATTCAGGTCTTTTTGATCGAAGAAGTACTTCAGACTCTTGTGGTCAGTGAATACACTTTGTCCCGTAGAGATAGTGCCTCCAAATCTTTAACGCAAAGACCACGATGCTAGCTCTAAGTCATGAATGGGATAATTAACCTCATGAACTTTCAACTGCCGGGATGCGTAGGCTATAACTTCCCTCTCTGCATTAACATACACCCCAACCCTGAGTAGGAAGCATCAGAATAAACCACCAGATCTTCGCTTCGATCGGGTAATGACAGAATAGGAGCTTGAGTCAGTCTTGCCTTCAGCTCTTCGAACGCCTTCTCTTGAGCTTGACCCCATACAAACTTCACATCCTTTCGGGTCAACTTAGTTAGTGGAGAAGCAATCTTAGAGAAGTCTTGGATGAATCTTCTATAGTAGCCCGCCAAGCCCAAGAAACTACGGATCTCGGATGGCGTGTTTGGTGACCTCCATTGCATAACCGCCTCCACCTTCGCCGGGTCCACCATAATCCCGTCAGGATTCACCACATGACCCAAAAACTGAACTTCACGCAACCAAAATGCGCACTTGGAGAATTTAGCATACAATTTCTCCCTTCTCAACGTCTCTAGAACCTCTCGAATGTGACCGGCATGCTCTACTTCGCTCCATGAGTAAATCAGGATATCATCAATAAACACAATCACTGATTTATCCAGCATCGGTCGACACACACGGTTCATCAAATCCATAAAAGCAGCTGGCGCGTTGGCAAACCAAAGGACATGACAAGAAACTCGTAATGACCATAGCGCGTGCGGAAAGCTGTTTTAGGGATATCTTGTTCCTTCACCTTCAACTGATGATAGCCAGACCGAAGATCTATTCTTGAAAACAACTAGCACCCTGAAGCTGATCGAACAAATCATCTATTCTCGGTAAGGGGTATCGGTTCTTCACTGTCAACTTGTTTAGCTCGCGGTAGTCAATGCACATCCTCATACTACCTCCTTCTTCTTTACAAACAGGACCGGAGCACCCCAAGGAGAGATACTCGGTCTAATGAACCCCTTATCAAGCAACTCTTGCAACTGTTCCATCAACTCTTTCATCTCCGTCGGAGCCAACCGATACGGTGTTTTGGCAACAGGTTGGGCACCCGGTATCAGATCAATCTGAAATTCAATTTCTCTGTCAGTGTGGTACCCCTGGTAAATCTTCTGGGAACACGTCTGGAAAGTCACACACAACCGGTACATCAGGCGTTGTGGTGTTGGTGCATCTACATCCTTTACATAAGCCAAGTAGGCGTACATCCACACCTCATACACTTTCCCGCCACAGCCATTGAGATCACCTTCGGGATCGTAGTTACCGATCACCAAAACCGTTACCAAACTTCCTCAGGCGCTGTCAACCGAATCATCTTCTTGCAACACGCAATGTTTGCCTCGAAGTCCGCCAACCAATTCATCCAAGAACCAAATCGAAACCACCCAAGGTCATCACGAACGGTCTAACAGGAAACTTGTGACCTTCTAATTCCACCTCACAGTTTTCTATCATCTCCGAAATCCTGGTAGACTTACCTATGGCAGTTTCTACATCAAAGGGCGCATCAACACGTCTACTACTAACAGGCAGCTTAGCACAGAAAGCAGTAG
The DNA here is from genome assembly GCA_025506515.1 of Flaveria trinervia. NCBI lineage: Eukaryota > Viridiplantae > Streptophyta > Magnoliopsida > Asterales > Asteraceae > Flaveria > Flaveria trinervia. The sequence goes on along the minus strand of CM046448.1, from coordinate 102,457,553 downwards.
AAATAAAACTCCTACTAGCACCAGAATCAAATAGCACAGAAGCTAAGGTTTGGTTCACCAGAAACGTACCGGACACGACATCAGGGTCTGTCCTAGCTTCCTCCTGTGTCATGGTAAATGCCCTGGCGCTCGCCTCGGTCCTTCACCTCCAGTTCTCTCATTCCAGAACTCTCAGCCCTCGACTTCTTACAATCTTACTTACGTGACCCTCTTCACCACAGTTATAGCACGGACTATACGACAGTCCCTTGCCAGGTGCCCCGCCTTCCCACATTTGAAGCATAAGTTTGACCCAAACCTACATTCCCCGCCGTGGTCCCTTCCACACTTGCCACACCTTTTCGACCCCACACTTGATGTGACCCACGGCGATCATCGCTCGTGCCTTCTATTACCGTCGAGGCATCACCCTGACCGAACCTCTTCCCCCACCAGTTTTGATCACCCCGCTCTTCTTGCCACCCTCAGTCACCACCATGTCCTCTCATCGTACAATCTCCCTGCCAAATCATCGCCGACCTAAACGTACTCGGCCGGGCAACTATCATGTGCCTGCGAATATCCGCTGGCAAACCCTGAATATATCTTTTAATCTTTCGTGACAAAGGTGTCACCTGATCCGGCACCAGACGTGCCATCTCGTTGAATTTAGTGGTGTATTGCTGGTGCGTCATAGTTCCCGCCTCCAGTTGCAAGAACTCCCTTTCGACCTTGTCCATTTCCCGATGAGGACAAAATTCCTCAATCACCAACCTTCTCAGCTCAGGCCATTTCATTTTCCCAATGGCCCTACTACCCTCAGCTTGGACAATGTTGTCCCACCAGCACAGAGCTGAATCCACAAAAGAGTGGGTAGCAAACTTCACCTTTTGGTCCTCTCGGCACTCGCTGATATCGAGAACAGCTTCCATTTCCTCACCCACCGGTGAGCAGCTGCAGCTGTGCCATTTCCATCAAAGTAAGGGGCTTGCATCTCTAAAAGCCCCATAATTACATCCTCGTGCCGTCTCCGGCGCAGGCTCTTCTTCTTCCTCTTCGTCATCAGATAGAACCGTTTTCGGCTCTGGTTGTTCCCGTTCTCAGAGGATCTGTTGCTTTTTTCTTTCCCCTTCTCGTACAGCCTTAATAACTTCGGTCACCACAGACGGTAAGATTGTCTGCATGACCTGATGGACTTCTTCTACAACAGCCTCCTTTACTGAGGCTCTCAGATTGGCGCTTGCGTCGCCACCTTCCGGATGAGGGGTCTCTGGTTCTTCATGAACCACCCTCTCAACTCTGGGTCTCCCTCTTTTGGGTCATGGTTCAGCACCGTGACCTCCACCCCGTGAAGCTTTCGAAGATCTACCTCCGGCCATCACACGCACACTGAAAGATTCAAACACCAACACAGTCATTCAAGGGAACAACTTAGTTTATGTTAAGTATAGTAAGTCCCTAATTACAGTGGCCAGTTGTGATTAGCCACTTACTTTACTCTTCACACCCCAAGCATTACCTGTCCTGACTACATCAGTATTAAATCCACATACAAAACATAACACTGACATGCGCACATAAAACCGGTTAACTTTACGAAAATACCTGATGGCACGTAGCTACTCAGATGGGCATCCCATTCCCTTCCATCCCATTCTCAGTTTAAGATTAGGTTATTTTGAAATTTACCCATTTCACTTAAACTTTGGCTCTGATACCAACTTGTAAGTCCCCGTTCCTAGGACGCTTACAGTTGGGTTCTCATTGCACATAAAACCTATAATTGCATTTGTGTTTCATAAAATCGCAGCGAAAAACTAAACAATCTTTCATTTCCATGTAAATGCTTTTGCAAATTAATACAACATTCATTACAAAATAGCTTGTTCGCATTACAATGCAAAAACATTAATCAAAAGAATGCCATCCCAAAAGAGCTGAGTAGTCGCCCGTGCCATACTCAACAATCATATTACCTGCCAACTGGAAACACATCAAAGTCAGCGTTGCTGAGTGAGTTCTAGTTTTATAAATAAAACATACTTTACTTTACATTCGTTCACGATCATACATCATACGTACATACAGATAATATCAGTATTATCCTCTCATTCCGTTCATTAACTTTGCACATTCACGTGTTACATTATCGTTCACTTCTCTATCTAGATCCGGTCAGACTTTGCCCTCTTCGTGGCACTCAACCACGATTACTGAGGTCGAATGACCAAGATCCTGTTCTGTGCATTATTCCGATAATTCATTTACGTTCATTCATACTTCGTTCTTTCATACAAAATCTTTCGTTCATTTATACTTTCGTTCCTTCGAGTCTGTTGCGACAACAGGGTCGCTCACCTCATTAACAGCCCAACGACTTCGCGCCATTCGAGTCTGTTGCAACCACAGTTGCTCACCCCCACTTGCCAATCTCAACAATAGCATGCTATCCGAGTCTCTTGCAACCATAGGGTGGCTCACCTCATGGCAACTACACAATAACGCGTTGTCCGAGTCTGTTGCAACCGTAGGGGTGCTCACCTCATAGCAATCTCAAGGATTGCATACCATCCGAGTCTGTTGCAACAACAGGGTGCTCACCTCATTGCCATTCTCATCGATGGCACGCTATCCGAGTCTCTTGCAACCATCGAGTTGCTCACCTCATATGTGCTTGCAAGCCTTTCCTTCGTTCGTTCATCATTCAATAATGCATGCATTCTTACTTTATGTTCCCCTTTTATTATCTTTCACTTTACGTTACATAATACTTCATTCATTCATTAACATGACACATAAGGCCACAAGAAAGATAACATACATCATATTAAGGAACATATCATACACTTCATCATCATCATACAGGGCAACATCATGCATACATAACAAGCCCTAACATGCAACATCATCATCGTCATGCCCAACATGCTCTCTAAGGCCCAATCGTCATCTTACATGCTCTTACAGGAACCTTTACATCAAAACTTACATCTGCACTTTTCCCCGAAAGTCAGAAGTCAAACTACACTTTCCTCGGGTGTGACAGCCCTACTCGGGCGTATGGACACCCTTTAGTCGCATGGCCTCATGCGACTGAACATCATGCGAATGAACTAATACGGATGAACACCTATGGGAATGAACATCCAGTCGTGCGAATGGACAATGCGGATGGACCTCATGCGAATAGGATTAGTGCGGATGAGCACTTATGCGACTGGACCTTCAGTCGCATGACCCCCATGCGACTGGCCCTTCAATCGTGCGAATGGACACTCAATCGTGCGAATGGACCCCAATCGCACCCTAATCGGCCGTATGGCCTCCATTCGGCCTCCAGTCGGTCGCCTAGCCCTAACTGATGCAGAATGCAGTTCATCCCGACTGCAGCCAGGGTTTTCGGCCTCCAAACTCCTCTAAACCCATTTTATGCCAAATCGACCATCCTAAACCTTAGGGATGCATACCAGACACCATTCAAGCACACACAAGCTCACAATCAAGCCACAAACGCATCATACATACACATACACATACACAAACGGGTCAACATACACATACTCAAAAACCCGATCTCAGATGTTTTCCAGCCCCAAAATCGTTTGAAAACAAGTAAAAGTGGGGTTCTAGAACTCACACAAACGAGCACAACGACAAGAGCTTCGATTTGGCTTGCTACACGATGATTTTGGCGATCCGAACTAACTCGAACCAACTTTTTCTCCTTTCTCTCTTCTTCTCTCTATGAAATATGAAATTGGGCGTGTGTGGGGAGAGTGGGCTGCCCTCTCCTACTAATATCACCACATTTCCCAACTTTTCTTCGTTGGCGAGTTTGGGTCCTCGACTTTGAACTTTATTTTCTTTTTTCTTCATCGGCTTCAAAATAATAAATATCGGGTGTTACAGATTCTCATAATGCTACCTAATAGCTAATTGATTGTTAATTGAAAGGTTCTAACAATTCAGTTCTATTAATGTTGATGGTTCCAAGGTGCTAAAGATGATCATTGCAACGAATTTAGTCAAGAAAACTTGACACAAGACATATTAGCTATTGTAATTACAATGGGTTCATTATGTGATTAAGTCAGCTTGTTTTCTTATAGACTTCAACCATCATAGACAAATGTATATAAAATTTTAACCGATTACTATATACTCTATTAAATTAAATATATTTATCATACATTAGCAAACTTTCTTTTAAGGTAGTTGAGTTTCATCTCAAATGAATCAAATCAAAAAATTATTAAACAAAGGAAAGGGTTAATTGGGTCAAACAGGTTGAAGTCATCCAAAGTCCGTTTTATTATATGTATACACCTCCTAAATTGTAATATATATTATTATTGTTAACTGGTTCTTTGTTGTTAAGATTATGTATTGCCATCAAAACTGCTTGTAATCGGTTCTTTGATGTCAAGTGCAAGGCCCCGTTCCCGAGCACCTCACAGTTGGTCATTCATTGCACTTAAAACATTTCTAAAACGTACATTTATTTTGCAGCGGAATTAAAACTTTCATTGATAACTAAAAACGTGTCATTTACAACATTTGTTTTCATCTCAAAATACAAGACATGTCAAAATACGGATGCCAGCCTCCAAAATGCTCCTAGTAGCTTATGAATCCATGCCTGCAACTCCTCAACATCAACATATACTTGCCAACTATCATGCATACAAAAAGTCAGCGACGCTGAGTGAGTTCTAGTTTTTATAATAAAATACTTTACTTTCGTTAAAACCGTTCTTTCAAAAGCATACTATACTTTACAACCGTTCGTGATCATGCATCATACGTACATACAAATAATATCATTATTATCTTCATCATTACGTTCGTTAACTTCGTTCATTCAACGTATTACATTATCGTTCACTTCTCTTTCTAGATCCGGTCACACTTTACCCTCTTCGTGGCACTCAGCCACGATTACTAAGGTCGAATGACAAGGATCCCGTTCAGTACTTTATTACCATAATTCATTAACGTTCATTCATACTTCGTTCTTTCATACATTATCTTTCGTTCATTATTCATTATTACTCAAATCCTGTCTCATGCAATATCCCCGACTTATGCTCGAAAGCTGATGCTGTGCCGGGGCCTGCTCACAAACCCCCGACTCATGTCCGAAGACTGACACAACACCGGGATACGCGACAAAGATCCTATATGAGTCAATCACAGGGATTGAACTCCATCCGATTCCGTTGCACACAAAGTCACTCACCTCATTATCTCGTCTCATGCAATATCCCCGACTCATGTCCGAAGATTGATACTGTGCCGGGGCCTGATAAACAAACCCCCGACTCATGTCCGAAGACTGACACGATATCGGGATACGCGACACGGATCTCATCATCCGTCACTTTCGTCATATGCAATACTCCCGACTCATGTCCGAAGACTGATACTGTGCCGGGGCCTGCTCACAAACCCCCGACTCATGTCCGAAGACTGACATAGTACCGGAGTACGCGATCTGTATCCTGTCTCATGCAATACCCCCGACTCATGTCCGAAGACTGATACTGTGTCGGGGCCTGCTCACAAACCCCTGACTCATGTCCGAAGACTGACATAGTACCGGGATACGCGACAAGGACCTATTTCGAGTCTGTTGCGACACTGAGTCGCTTACCTCATACATGTGCTTGCAAGCCTTTCTATACTTTCTCTATTATTCATTTATTCATGCATGCATTCATTCATTACGTTCCTCTTTTCAATATCTTCCACTTTACATTACATAATACTTTCATTACATCGTTAACGTTCAACGCAAAGCCAAGGGAAGACATACATACATAATAAGGAACATATACATAAACATAAACATACACCATCACCAAACAGGCAACATCATACATGCACACCACACATCAAACATAGGCCATCACCTTATACCAGGCCTATCTCCCCATTTACCCCTTAAAAACCACTTAGAAACCTCAAGTCCAAATCTAGGCACATGGGCATAAAAATTCTAAGTGTAAAACAGTCTTGGTGCATGGGCACTATTTGGGCACTTCTGCCCTGTTCAGGCGCTTTACTACTATGCAAGCGCATCAACACTTAGCCGTTTCAATCACTTTGGACGCATGGCAGTATTTAGGCGCATGGCACTATTTAGGCGCATGGCCAACACTTGGGCGCATGGCTAACACTTAGACGCATGGGCCACTGTTTAAGCGCATGGCTAACCCTTGGGCGTATGGCTAACACTTAGACGTATGGCCAACATGCTGGGCGCATGGGCCACTGTTTAGGCGCATGACCCACTCTTGGGCGCATGGCCAACACTTAGGTGTCTGGCCACTCATGCTGGACGTATGGGCCACTGTTTGGGCGCATGAACCACTATTCATGTTCATCAAAATATTCTGAAATATTTTCTATGCTACCAACATCACCCGATTATCATTCTAATCATACCCAAACACAGATCTAACATACTAAGGGCATCTAAGCATGCTATACATCATCACTAACCCATAATCATCACTATAACATACATACAACATTTCAAACATAAAGCTGTAAACCCACGGTTTCTTTTAAAATGTTTACTTAGTATGCATAATAGCCCCAAATCAGTTGAAAATCAGTAAAAGAGGGGTTCTAGAAACTCACCTTGAGCAGCCTTTGAGCAACACTCTTCCAGTTCAAGACCCACTTTGATTCAGCTCTTGAATCCCAAAAACAAACTCTAAACAACCAGAACTTCGGTCAAGAATCGAAACCCAACTAAAACCGAGCTCAAATAAGAGAAGACTTACCTTTTAAGCTGCTTCTTCCACTTTTTCTCTCTAGAACCGGGGCTCTCTCTCTCTTTTCTTTTTCCTCAGAGAGCAAAGCAGCTTTCTGCTTTGATATGGGTGACCTTGCCCCTCAAATCCTTAAAATAATAAGGTTTTGTACTTTGTACACTTTATCCCCCTCTACTTGTGCATAATTTATATTCTTTCTATTTACTTTTCTTTTCCTTTCGTTTAAATAGAAATTCGGGTGTAACATCAAGATGATGTTGCCATGCTATAAGCTTCATGCTTGAGATTTAGGACACTCTACATCGATGTATACGGTTTTTATGGAAAAACATAAAAAAGTAGAATTAATTAAAAATGAAGTGCCATTTTTGTTTGCAAGGCTTTTGTAGTTTTAAGCCTTAGTTGAATCATCTATGTATTATTACTCTTATATAACATAATCCAACTAATAAATAGCTAAAAATGTTAACTTCTAACATAGGTTTGTGTTGTAGAAATTTTCTTATTGCATTGCATACAAGCTCGTAACCTGGGCTATGCATTACCAAAGAGGTATTCTTCCATGGAAATGTTATAATTCATGATGTTTGTTGTTCGAAATAACACTATTAAAACCCAAAACTGATTGATCTTAGAGTTCATCATGTATTTCTTTATTCAACTTATTTAATCACTAAATCATAATTTTCTTTTGCTTTTGACTTCAATTTGTGGGTTTCTTTCAATAACGGTGATTATGGGAGTTCTATTCGTGACTAAATTAGAGTTATGTACTTGTCTCCGTATTCCATAATAATCTTGTCCAACCTTGCCTTTACAAAGTGTGCTCATTTTAGGTGCATGAGCTTCAATAGGATTCTACATTGCTATTGACTTCGACATGATTGTCCATTCTTCGTATGATACAAATTGATGGTTTAACCTTAGTTTTCTTAATATGACTTTGATTTTATTGATTTAGTTGTTTTCTGTAATATGATTAAAATAGTGACATTGTAAAAGTTAAGGATTTTGGTTCACACTTTATAATCTCAATATTTGAATTTGGGGGACCATTGATAGTATCTTCCAAAGTTCTCATAAGCTTTGTTCGTAAGATGATATATATAGTAGGAAGTAGCTTTTTTTATGTGTAGGAAAATGTAGTAACAACTTGAATGACTAAAAATATCTACTAATATTATTTTATCGCTTCTTGATGTCATTAAATCCACAAATGCTACTTAGCTTTTTTCGATCACGTATATGGTTAATTCATAACTTTATTCATATTGCGTTTTGCTCACGATTTGTTTAACATGGCATCTTATCCTTATGGCACTTAAACGTTACTGAATGTTGGTAAGAAATTTATCATAATAATGCTTTACATTTTTAACACATGACATTCTCATATTCACTTTCATGGAAATTTTCATGCAAGCTTCTATTTTTCTCTAGGGTGGGTCTAGTAACCCAATTCAAATGAACTGCCATTGATTTCAACAAAACATAGAAACCCTAGGTTACTTAACAAAATATGTTTTCTTATCCGCAATTGATTATATAGGAAAGTTGTTAACCCATTATTGAATCTTGATTAAATCTTATCGGTGGTTGATTCCTTCAATTTTGGTAAAGCTTCCTCCCAACATGTATGTTGTTAATCGAATTTCTATTTTCTCTTGACTATGTTTTCAAAATCTTGATTTCATATGGTTGAATACTAGTTTGATATCTCAATTTTTGTTTAGGTTTTCCATTAAAGTTTCTTTCTTTCGGTAAAGGTCCCTCGCGGTCGGTATGTTGTTAGTCGATTACCTAATTTATGTTGACTATGTATCATGATACTAGTTCGACCGAGTTATTTTTTATTACTTTTTCTATCACTGAGGGTCTGTTTGGTATGTGGTAATGAAATAGATGAAGGAATGAAATGAATAAATGAATGAAATGGAGGAGAGAAGGAAATGAATCATTACATTACATTGTCTTGTTTGGTTACTCTTTAGGAATAAATGAATCATTACTTTGTGTTGTTTGTTAGGTATGAAAAAACAAATCGATGAAATGTAAAAGTGGTTATGATGGTGATGGCGAGCGGTGGTGGTGGCGGTGGTAGCCCGAGGGTTGTTTCCGGTGGCGGTGGTGGCTAGTGGAAGTGACCGGTGGTGGTTTCCGACGGCAGTGGTGGCTAGTGGAAGTGACCGGTGGTGGTTTCCGACGGCGGTGGTTTCTGGCGGAGGCGGTGGCCGGAGGTGGTTCCAGAGGCGGTGGTGGCCATCAGAGGTGGTTTCTAGCAGGCGTGGTGGCCTTCGGAGGTGGTTTCCGGTGGCAGCGAGGATGGTTGGTGGTGAGAGGCATCAGTGGTGGGCGGCACCGTGGGTGTTGGTGGTGGGTAGTGTCGTTGGTGGCTGATGGTTGGTGGTGGTGGTTGCCGGTAATGGACGATCTTGATGGTCAGTGGTGGTTGTTGTGGTGGGTGAGTGAGTGGTGTTGGTGACTAATGTTGGAGGAAGGGATGAAATGAAAAAAAGAAGGGGGTGGATGTAATGAAATTGAGGGAATATAATCAACTATGTTATGGTTCATTCTATTATCTTCACCAACAAAACATGTCTTTATTCATTCATCCTTAATGGTTCATTCCATTCCGCTTCTCATTCATGTATATCAAACGCTACCTGATTCTTTATGTGTGTTACATGAAACTGACGATGAGGTATGGTTCGATTTGAACATGTCTTATATGTGTTTTTCATTTATTATCGATTTAAATTTTGATATTACTCTGTCATTTGATTTGTTTTATTTGGTTTACATCTGTTTTCTTTGAATGCTTTAATCTTTGCATGCAAACAACGTTTATGCAACATATCTCTTCAGTTTAGAGCAGTTAGGTGTGTTCTTAAGTCATTAGACAAGGAAAATAGAATAAGCTTTCAACATGATTCAAAAGAAAAAGAGAGTTACAGAGGATTGATGCATTCATTGAGAATTTAGGGTTATGTATTGCATTCAATATTTAAATTGGCCGTTGACTATAATTTAGAGTGTGTATTTTGCTGTTTCTTGCTTATGGTACTCTGTTCATGCTTATAGTGTATTAGTCTTACATGGGTGTATTGATGATTCTAACTTTATTTCAATTGGGTTTTTTGTACTATCGAATATGTTGTTGCATACCCTTTTAGGCAAGTTGTGTGTAGAAGTTTATTTCGTATGATTGTAGCGATCGTGGTTTCTACTTAACTAGTCGTGGTTCAAACGGGAAACTCTGAGTTTGAGTAGAAACTGGTGATGTTTACCTGGTAAGTTTATTAAACTGCTTCTCCCTTTTTCTTAAGAAAAGAATTACTGACTTTTCCAAAGTCAAAAATAATATTCCAAACATAGCACGCTGATCCGAATACTTCAGTTCTATCTATCCTACTAATGTCTATCTATCCGAATACTTCAGAAAAGATAATCACTAAGAATGATTAATTAAGTTAATAAATAGTACTTTTACACTTGAAAGTTAGCATAGTCATATGTGCAATGCAAGAGAGTTTCAGAACTTTTGAACAGCCAAGGAAACCATTATATTACAAACCCCAAACATACACAGAGAGTTTTAGTTGTCACTTGCTTATAATACCCTTTTTATCACTGCAATTGTTATTAATAAGTAATAACCTAGTTAATAAATAGTACTTTTACACTTGAAGATTCTCTATAACATAAGACAAATTATATGTTAGACTATAAAATGTTGTACCCGTATGGCCATATACATGTTTCAGTCACTTTTCTGTCATTTTAATATAAGATTTTTGTTTTACTATAACACTTTAATTCTAGCAACATATTGAATCATTGCCATGCACGCTTACTTTGTAGAACCACTACTTTACTTCTACTAATTGAATTTAGAGTATGTTTTTCTTAACATTTCGTATTTGTTGATACATTTAAATGGATGTAGTTGATGTTGTAAACTTCCTTCTATGATTATAGAATTTTCATTGTTCCCACCCTACTATGAATTTTGTGTTCTTTCACATAGGTGAGATTAATCCTTTCTATGTTCCTATCAGAACACACTTCGGTGAAAAGCTAGAGCTGTAAATATGCTATTTGCATTCTTCGATTGACTAAAATTTATCAAATTCAGTGATTCGGTTGGGTTTCTCAAGAAGTGTTTACATGTTTATGAATTATGTTGTTTTTTATACAACCCGTGAAATGCACAGGTCTATAACCTAGTTACAATATATAATTATGTAATGCTTTTTCTATTCAGACACCAATTGCTTATATTAAATACATCCACATTTGGTGTACAGGTTCTTTTAGCACATCATATTGGTTTCTTTGTTATTCAAAGTATGGGAGGGGATTTATTAGACTTTATCATCAAACACGGTGAAACCTTTTACACTTCTACTTATATTATTTTTGGGAGGATTGGCTATCGATGACTCATTGGACAATTGGCAAACAAGATAAAATATGTTAAATTTTGATTATTTTCATTTTCTAAAACACATCTTTTTACTTTAAAAGACGCTAAATTATATGTAAGGCCCCGTTCCGGGACGCTTACAGATGGGTTCTCATCGCACATAAAACGTATAATTGCATTTGTATTTCATAAATCGCAGCGGAAAACTAAAACAATCTTTCATTTCCATGTAAATGCTTTTGCAAGTTAATACAACATTCATTACAAAATAGCTTGTTCGCATTACAATGCAAAAACATTAATCAAAAGAATGCCATCCCAAAAGAGTTGAGTAGCTTCACGGTGTGCCATCCTCAGCAAACATTACCTGCCAACTGGAAAACATATAAAAAGTCAGCGTTGCTGAGTGAGTTCTAGTTTTATTACAAAACATACTTTACTTTCATATAAAACCATTCGTTACTTTTACATGATCACACATCGTACGTACACATAGATAATATCATTATTATCTCCTTCATTCATTCATCGTTCATTCGTTCTTTATGACTTTACTTGCGCATCAGACATCATCCGTACCAATACCATGTGCCACACCCCGGTTAGTCGTAGCTACCGGGCCGAAGTCAATAAATGAACAGCTAAACGTATGCCACGGTACTAGGAGTAACCATCAGTCTTAGCTACTGGGCCGAAGTCAATAAATGAACAGCTAAACGTATGCCACAGTACTAGGGGTGAGCGGTAGAGGTTCTACATTAAGGGTCAATCACAAAGAAGGACCCGTTATCCGATGCGTGCAAGACGTTTCATTCGTTCATTAATGCATGCATTCAACATCGTGTTCCTCTTTCATTATCTTTCACTTTACGTTACATAATACTTCGTTCATTCCTTATCATAACACGTAAAGTTATGGGAAAGATAAACATACATCATAACAAGGAGCATAACACACACAGTCATCATTATCATACAGGGCAACACCATACATACATAACGTGCATAAACTTGCAACATCATCATCATCATCATGCCCAACATGCTTTCTAAGGCCTCAAGCATCATCTTACATGCTCTTATGGGGACCTTTACGTCAAAACTTACATCTGCACTTTCCCCCGAAAGTCAGAAGTCAATCTATACCTTCCTCGGGTACAACAGCCCTATTCGGGCGTATGGACACCCTTTAGTCGCATGGCCTCCATGCGACTGAACATCATGCGAATGAACTAATACGGATGAACACCTATGGGAATGAACATCCAGTCGTGCGAATGGACAATGCGGATGGACCTCATGCGAATGGGATTAATGCGGAAGAGCACTTATGCGACTAGACCTTCAGTCGCATGACCTCCATGCGACTGGCCTTTCAATTGTGCGAATGGACCTTCAATCGTGCGAATGGACCCCAATCGCACCCTAATCGGCCGTATGGCCTCCATTCGGCCTCCAGTCGGTCGCCTAGCCCTAACTGATGCAGAATGCAGTTCATCCCGACTGCAGCCGAGGGTTTTCGGCCTCCAAACTCATCTAAACCCATTTTAAGCCTAAATCGACCATCCTAACCCTTAGGAATGCATACCATAACACCATACAAGCACACACACGCCCAGAAACATACACGAAACGCATCACACACATCACACCCAAATGGGTCAAACACATACACATACAAAAACGGGTTTTTATGCTTTCCAGCCCCAAAATCGTTTGAAAACAAGTACAAGTGGGGTTCTAGAACTCACATAAACGAGCACAACGTTAAGAGCTTCGATTTGGCTTGCTACACAACGAGTTTGGCCACCCGAATCACCCAAACCACTCTTTTTCTCTTCTTTCTCTCTTCTCCTCTTTCTTTGGCTGATTTGTGAGTGTGGGGAAGAGGGTAAGGGCTGCCCTCTCCCTTATATACTCCCCTCACCTGACTTTCTTTCGTTGGCGAGTTTGGTCCCTCGACTTTTGGACTTTATTTTCTTTTCTTTCTTCACTGGCTTCAAAATAATAAATATCCGGGTGTTACATTATACTATCAATATTTAAGAACAAATACGTATTACTCCTAATGATCACCGCTAATGATGTAAACATGAATTATAAATGCTATACTTATACTATAATCTTTATAATCATTTATCCTAGCCTTAGCTTTTTTTTAATATAATGTGTTGGCCTTTAGTATGTGTTTGATCTTAGCTTTTATCTTTTACTACTCTTGTGAAATGCATTTAGTTTAATACTAGACACACCACAGATGTTTTAAAAAAGAAAACAAACAAAAGTACTATACAATAGTATAATGAAAGGATTGATAAGCTAACAGAAACCAATATCTAGGTGTATCGAGGTGTAAATTATCATTGTTGTCATATCACGCGGGTTTCATACTAGAAATGCAAGATATTTCTTGCCCTATTAGTGACGAATGGTGTATGAACAATGTAGATGAAATCGACTTACGACTAAATTTGATCTCAACATGCAAGTAGTTTGCAACTAAGATTTGACTTTTCAACTTATATGTTTGAAGATTTATATTTTCTTATCCGTGTGTTATTTTATTGCATCAATGGTTTATCTAGTACTTGATAATTTTAATAAAATATTAGTTACAAGACATATGTAATGCTTATGTTGAACACACCACATAAGAGTTACATATGTATTGTAACTGATAATTTAACATTTAAATTATCAAGACTAATTGAAAATTTTTTAGAAAAACTTTCTATACTTTTGTAATAAATAATTTAAATAATAAACAAATATAAAACTAACCAGAGACGAGTATCGTAAAGAAAATTGTTGCACCCGTAACATCACGCGGACATGTTATTAGTTAAAAACAAATATAAAACTAATATTTTGGTTATAGGTTATGTTTTGCTTGACGTATATAATATTTTATTTTTATATAGAATGATGTTAGATAAATATTAATTCATGAAACCGAAAAATGAAAAGCAAAAAGTGAATATTGGTTTTATAAATAAAAAGCTCTATTAGTTTATATATATGGAGGAGGGTTGCATGGTTTAAAACAAATAAAAAATACAAGCACGCATAACATATGAAACGGGATTGGTGGGCCTGATGTTAAAATCATTTGTAGTTAAAGTTGAAGTTCCTTTTGAACTAAAAGGTTAGAGTTCTATCTATATCGGTTTGGTGTAAATTATGTATGATGTGGTTTAGGTTTAGTAGTATAAAAAATTGTTTGGTAGCATTTGAATCAACCATTTAATGGTTCAGATGTCAGAATAGTTTAGTATTTAATGGTTCAAACTGTTTGTTTTGCGAGCAAATGTCGAAGGTTCAGACATTTGCCTTTGAATGGTTATGCATTAATGGTTAAGAGATCTAATGTTGAATGGTTAAGATCTCTTATCTGAATTGATCAAACATTTATCTTTAAATAGTTAAGTGATATACTAGTTTTTAATAGTTAAGACATCTTAATGATTCAACACTTAAATGGTTCATAACTCGTATTGGTTCAACACTTAATCATTCAAAAATTTTCAAACAACCCCTTAAAATAACATCTAGATTTAGTAGTTAAAAACATGAGACTATGCAAGTTGCTAAGTTTATTTTCATTCTTCCTTTAAAGTTTTAATAGTTACATTAACTTCAGGAATTGAATTATATTTAAATATTTACGTATCTAAAGAAAACAAAGAGGTTCGTTGTGAAAAAAGACGTTAGTATGAAACATAAACAAGGATTGCTAGAGGTTGAGAACCATTTGATGAAAGACTTAAAACAAAAAAACATGATACTAATTGGGTTAAAAACATAGATGAAAACACCAATTATTTTCATATACTTGTATATGTAAGGAATGCTACAAATCTCATCCAAAGGCTTATGATCAATAACAATAAAAAAATAGGTCTCAAATCTATTGGGAGTAAGGAATCAAGTTTTAGAGCTTTTCAAAATGAAATACGAGGACATTGTTAGGCTATGACCACCCTTGGTGGGGGTGGCTTCCTTTGGGTTATCTCAGACTCATCTTTAGCTTTTATAGATGAACTAGAACTAAGCCCAGTATTACGGCGGGAACGTAAAACCATACCAAATAACACCTATGTCATACCACTGTCAGTGACTGCAGGATCGTTGAAGGGTTATAGTTACAACACAACAACACAAAGAGGAGATTAACTAAACTTTAATCAAATAGTAAACTGGATTAACCAAGTTGAGATACTAAGAACACAAGTAATGCAAGAGAGACAGAACACAAAGAACACAAGTGTATGGTTTTCAAGAATGCACTATATTTCCTTCTCTATGTTCTATTACAAGTGTTACAAAAGCATATTCGAAAGATACAAGAACATGAGATACTTATACTACATCCTACAGCCGGCTATACTTTGAAAGCCAGCTGGATACAATTGACTAGACACAAACAAAATCAATTGTAGAGTCAAAAGCCAGATTGCCTTTTGACTGGTGACTATGACATGCCATAGCTCACATCCTTATCTATTACAAAAAGGATAAAGTAGAAAGTTATAGACTCAAGACCTCAATGTACAGTTACCAAAAGCATGGACCTTTTCACCAACTCATGTAAGTTGGTGACTTGCAGAGGTGCAGCAGAAAGGTGTCCAGCTTTATGGAACAGTACATCAGATAAAACATGTTACTAAAAGTCTTTGAAAGAAATCTGTCTTCATGTGTTGAAGCTTCGGAAGACTTTGTCTCTGAGGCTTCGGAAGACTTCATGTTTGGCTTCGGAAGATATGGTCTTGGCTTCGGAAGATTTCACACTTAGAGTATTTTTGTTTCATGTGTGAAACTTCCTAAGCTTCTTCTTTAATGCACTTGTGCAGCATGCAGGAAAGACTTAAGATGTTTAGGTTGCATCAGCCTCTTCATTACTCTTTACAAACTCCCCCTAGGCTGATGCTACCAAAACACTTTGAAAACTTTAGATATTAACAGTCCTCATTAGGATGATCACCATTCCTTTCTTCATAAGATGATCAGGATCCTTCAGGCTGTCAAAGTGTCTTCTCATGTCAAAGAGATCATGCAGAGGCAACTGAAACATATCTTGCCATGTATAAATGTCTTAATGCCTTGATCTCTAATAACATGCCATCTTTCTGGATTTGTGGTGTATGTCCAAGACAAGATGGGTCTTCCAATTGCTAGAGAAGCTATTTGAATTGGAGTTGGTGTAGCTTCCTCTGGCTGCATATCCTCAGGCTGTTCTGATTCATCCTGAGGTTTAGAAGAGGGTGCAGGCTTCTTCTTCTTCTTAGGCTTTGGTCTAGAAGCCATCTTCTTCTTTCTCTTTCCAAATTTTAACTGAATTAGAATTGATCTCTGTTGTCTCTCTCAGTTGGGACTTCCCTCTCCCAGGTTCAGATGGAGAAGGAGGTTGATCCTACTGTGGATCAGAAGATGAAGCTTGCTGAGCATTAGAAGGAGGTCCGGGTTGTGTTGTCTCTGGTTGTTCAACCTTAACCTCCACTTTAGGTGGAGCTTGACTTGGAGTGGAGTGTAAGTCAGTGAGCTCTCCACTCTTAATCTTCTGCTTGATTACCCTGATATGCTTATCCATAGTGGATAGAGACATGGGTCCAAGTCTCCTTCCGGAGAATCCATACAGCTTCAAGAAGCTCATCATCCTCTGTCTATCAGTAGACTTCTTCATGCTCTTTTGGATGATGGCTCTTGATTTTGCAGCTTCTTCCTTAGCTTCTTCTTGTTGTCTTTCTTTCCTTGACTAACTCAAGCTCAAGTTGTTTTAAGTACTCAAACTCAATATAGTCATAAGGCAAGGGAAGGACTGCATCTGCCTGATAGAAGCCTGTGGCACTCAGGTAGTTAATCATCTTGATTCTGTCTTCTTCTTTATCTACCTGAGGTTCTTGTTGAACCACATCCTCCTGTTCAGGACTTTCTTAAACTGGGGAGAGGGTAGGCATACCTTTGTATAGTCTTTTTCTTCTTCTCTCTTCTTTGAATTGTACTAGGAGTTCTGCATCTTCTGCCTCCTTCTTCTCTCTTGACCTTTCCAGGTCAACCAGTTCATTCAACTCATCCAAGGGAAGAGAAATGACACTATCTATGTCATAGTTCCTAGTCTGCAGATTGTTAATCCTGACTGCCCTTAACTCATCATTTTGAGTATCTGGTCTAGGGGCAGCCCTGATTGCAGACTCCATGAGTCTTGAAGACTCAGCAGAGGAACTTTATCCCCTTAGCCTCCTTTTCTTCTCTCTCCTCCTCCTCAATCTCCTCAGATGTCATCTTTCTTTTCCCTTTGTCACTCACAGAGCTTTGTGACTCAGGGTGGAGAGAGCTTTGGCCTTCATTGCTTGTTGCAGCATCTGAGCTCAGGCCAGAGAGAGGTTGAGAAGCACTTCACCAGCAGGTGTCTCAGAAGGAATGTGGATCTCTACATAGTTGGAGATGACGAGACAGGGCTATTCAGTTTTGTCACTGGGCTTCAATCAAGGTTTCCCCTATGAAGCTAATCTTAGGGTCTGCCTCAACATCCAGTTGACCGATGACATTGTCTGATTGCCTAAGTCTCCTTCTTAAGCTGAACTCTGCAGTGATCTGTCTTGGATTCTTTTAGCCAGTCTGTCAGCTTGTCTTGATTGGCTTGGGTTGACAAGTGGCATGTTGACTAGATCCAGACCTTCATAGTAGTCCAAGGTCTGAAAATTGAAGACTTCTTGCTGTCCTTGAACTCTTATGATGATTAGGGCCTCCTGTTGTTGTCATACCTCCACCCAATGATGTGATTGGAAGATGGTGAAGGTGACATAGCCCTTGGTATCCCATCCTCAAACAGACTCTGTATGAAGGAGTCTGTGTAGTCCACATCAATGTGAACTAGAGGAGGTTGCTGAGAATGCATAGTTGCAAGTGAGGATGGTGAGTCCTCAATGTCCATTCTCTCTGAAGAACTCCCAGGTTCTATGTGATGTAATGACTTTCTCCTCTTTTTGGTAGCATCACCCACTTGCACAGGTGAGCTAGAGATAGGTCAATCACATCCACAGGTTCTTGTGTTCCTGGTTGAGCTCTTCTTAAGGGTCTCCCAGCTAGTTTCTCCTTAAGATATGAAATCTCAAGTTGCTGATCATTGATCTTGTTATATAAGGTAGTCACCTGAGATTCAACGTGACTGACTTTAAGACTAGGTAAGTGCATGTTTTAGACAATTTTTGCACCAGTAGTGTTAGATTCCCCTCATCTTCATTGGAAGACTCATTGGGGGATGAGATGATTGGACCAGAGTCCTCTCTCTCACACCAGCTTGAGGTTCTTGGCTGCTGGTTTTCCTCTGCTCACTGGCAATCTCAGTTGAGATGTCAGTGGGTTGAGTTGCCATGGTTGAGGTTTTAATGATGTAATCACTTTCAGAAGTGAGAGCTCTTCCATATGGACATCCTGAACAGGTTCAGGAGTGTCCACCTCAGTTGTAGGTGACTGATGTGGGATAGATGTATGAGACTCAGGAGTACTCATCTCTCTTTGAGTAGGGGAAAGAAGAGAGATCATTATACTCACTGAAACCTATATCTTCATCAGTATAGAAGTCAAGGTTAGGAATTGGTTGGTGAGATCTATAGGCTGGGATGGTAACTGTCCTTAAAGGTTGATCACTTGAGTGTTGAGACTCAAAGTGATGGCTTAAGGCAGTTGGGCTAATGAGCTCATCAGGCTGAGCATAAGGAACCTCAGCACTGATTCTTAAAGAGATGGGAGTGGTCTGCTCCTCAGGAGAAGTGGGAGCTCTAGTGTCCACTTCTTCCTGTATGGGTGAGTATATGGGGGCCTCCACAGACTGAATAGCCTGAGTAGGGGTTCGTTTGGATTTTCTTTGGTAAGTGATGGTGATTTGAGGCTGTGAGAGTGGTTGGAAAAAGCAGGTGTGGGTTCAACACTAGATTGTGCTGCTAGGTTGTCACCTTGAGAATTGAGCTCTAACATTTTTGGGACTAGGGCTGTTTCTACCCCAGAGAATCCAACAATGGGCTTCCTTAGTATTTTAAAGATGTCGGGCTTCATCTGTCCCAATTTAAGAATGTTACTTGTCTCCCTCAACTGTGAGCCCAGTTCACAGTTAAGAATGTACTGGACATATCTAGGAAACATGTAATACTCTAAGGAGTCTAACTTAGCAAGTAAATTTGTATAAACAAACTGAGAATACCTGAATTTGACCCCCTGAACCATTCCATGGATTATGAAAGAGAGATCATCAGGAATCTGGTCCCATCCACCATGCTTGTTTGATAAGCTGTGGATGACCACATGGAGCAGGAATCTCTATTAGGATGAGACCTTCCCTTTCCTAAAGGTCTTTATAGAGAAATCTCCCTCATATCCCATCTGCTCAAAGGATGATTGACTGCTTCCTTTGGGAAAAACACCTCACCTTCTTCATCATCCAGCTGAAGATGTCTATTGATGATAGCCGGAGTGATGAAGATTGTTTTCCCCTGCACTGTGGCAGACAGTTCCTTCTCCCCGTCCATAATGACCTCTTGGCAGGTCTTCCAGAATTCAAGCAACTGATCCTCATAGAGTGGAGGATCAATGGTTAGGGATGTGAAGTAGTTTGACAGAGTTAGGAAATGGCAAACCTCTGAGAAATGAGGATCTTTCTCAGAGCTTAACAGAGCAACCTGATTGTGTTGTCTGTGTAGCTGCATGGTAAAGTTGAGATCATTTCTGTGAGCAAGGTTGGCCATTTTGAAGTAGCTTAAGGATGAAGAAAGAAGAAAGAAAGAAATTTCAGAGAGAAATTTGGGGTTTTAGGTTTGGAGGAAGAATAGATGATAGAAAGAGGGGGAAACCGTTGGGTTTATATGTGAGAAGGATTTCAGATAAAGTTTAATGAAAGAGGATAAACTTTGAAATCCGGATGTCGGTTCCACCTCTGAAAAAGTAGTTTACATTTGCTCAAAAAGTAGTTTTCTTGGTAGTCAAAAAGCTTCCGAAGGTTAATTATCTTCGGAAGTTTTAGTTAAAAAGCTTCCGAAGCTAAATTGACTTCGGAAGAATTTCCTGAGAGATTTGAGAATTTTGCTTCGGAAGAGAAATTAAAACTTGAATGCTTTGTATGTAAAACCAACAAAGCTTCTGAGAGTTAATTTTGCTTTGGAAGTAAATGGTCCTTAAAAATAAGTAAGTGTCTGAGACAAGTATTTAAGCATCGGAAGATAAATTTGAAATCTCTTGCGAAGGTAAATTTCTTAGATAGTTATTTATTGTGAAGGCATGATTTACTTCCAAAGTTAAAAGCATAACTTCCGAAGTATCAGAAATTTTTCAAAAGTCTAAGGAAAGTCTTCAAAAAGAAATTTCATCCAAAGAAAACATGAGCTTATGAAGGTGATGAACTGACAACTTAGGACACACATAAATTTTTAAGCAATAATAAGAATTAGTTTTAAGAAAAGCTTACTCAAAGTTTATCATCCCAATAGCTGATATTAGATATTTAAATCTCTGTTCATCAAAAGCCTTTGTAAACAGATCAGCATATTGTTCATCTGTGTGAACTTTGACTAGTTTAATTAATCCATTTTCATAGTTATCTCTTATTAAATGAAACCTGATATTGATGTGCTTTGTCCTTGAGTGCTGCACAGGGTTCTCTGTGATTGAGATAGCACTGTTGTTGTCTATGTAATGGGAGTCTCCTTGAAGTTTAACCCATAGTCTAGCATCTGATTTTGAATCCAAAGTACTTGAGCACAGCAGCTTGCAACAACAATGTATTCAGCTTCAGCAGTTGATGCAGAGACACAGGATTGTTTCTTACATTGCCATGAGACCCCTTCCACCAAGAAATTGACATCCCCCAGATGTAGACTTTGCAGTCATGTTGCAACCACCATAATCACTATCTGTATAGGCATACAGATTGAAGTCAGAATTCTTGGGATATCATAGGCCAAGTGTTGATGCACCTTTGAGGTATCTTAGAATCCTCTTGACAGTGATAAGGTGAGACATCTTAGGGTTGGCTTGATATCTTGCACAAATGCATGTAGCAAACATGATATCAGGCCTGCTAGCAGTAAGATACATAAGAGACCCAATCATAGCCCTGTATAAGTGCTCATCTACACACTCCCCCTCAAGATCAGGACCAAGAGAGTGGTTTCTGGCTATGGGTGTCTTAGAAATCTTACAGTCAGTCATATTGAACCTCTTGAGTATGTCCTGAACATACTTTAACTGACTTATGAAGATGCCATCTTCAACTTGCTCACTTGAATTCCCAGAAAGAAATTGAGTTCCCCCATAACACTCATTTCAAATCTGTCTTTCATCAGCTTCTCAAAGTCTTTGCAGAACTTTGGATTAGTTGAACCAAAGATGATGTCATCCACATATACTTGAACTAGAAATATGTCTTTCCTTGTTCTTTGATGAAGAGAGTTCCATCTATAGTACCTCTCCTGTATCCATGTTTACAAAGATACTCAGATAGTGTCTCATCCCATTTCCTGGGTGCCTGATGTAGCCCATAGAGAGCTTTGTCAAGCTTGCAGACATAATCAAGATGATCAGGATCTACAAAACCAGGTGGTTGCTTGACATAAACATCTTCATCTATTACTCCATATAAAAAGGCACACTTCACATCAAGTTGAAAGACCTTGAAGTTCTTGGATGCAGCAAATGCCATGAATATCCTAACAACTTCTAATCTTGCCACTGGAGCAAAGACATCAGTGTAGTCAATCCCTTCTTCTTGTGTGTATCCTTGAACTACTAGTCTAGCTTTGTTCTTGATGATGATGCCTTTATCATCCTTCTTGTTCCTAAATACCCATTTGGTTCCAGTGGTAGTTTTCCCTGAAGGAAGAGGACAAAGGTTCCAAACTTTCTACCTTTTGAATTGAAGTAGCTCTTGTTGCATAGCTTCAACCCAACTTCCATCCTTTAGAGCTTCATCAACTTTCTTTGGCTCTATTTGGGATAGAAAACAAGAGTGAAGACAAACATTTGCTTCATGGGTTTGTCCTCTTGTTTTTACCCCTGAGACAACATCTCCAATGATGTTTGTGGTAGGGTGAGACTTGTGGATCCTAAGCTCAGGGATCACAACAAGTTGTTGAGAAAGATCTAAATTAGAGAAATTTAGATCTGGCATGGTTGTTTCTCCCACCACATCAACACACTTTTCAAGTGAAACTTGATCCAAGCAGTGTGTGACATCATTGATGTTCTCATCAATGGTGTGGTTAGTGGTATCAAGAAATTCTTGTTCATTGTCACCACCACCATTGTTGTCTTCCATAGTTGAGTGTTCTTATATGTGCAGAGCCTCTGAGCTAGAATTTGAAGGCATACCAGATGTGTCAGCTGAGTTTGTCATTGTTGTGCTGACAGAAACCTCATGTGTAGAAGTGGTTCCAACTGGAGCTGAAGATGTATGACTTGAGGATCTTCCTAGCTCAAATCTTCGATCAGGATCATCTGTATTTAAATTTTCTGCAGATCCTGAAACATTCTCACAAGATTTGTTAAAACAGTTGGTGACCAAATCAAGATCAAATAACCAATCCGGGCCAGAACTAGCAACACAGGGTGTGTGTTCATTGAAAGTCACATTGGCTGACTCCTCAACAATTCTAGTTCTGAGATTGTACACTCTATAAGCCTTAGCTTGGGAAGAGTATCCAATAAAGTGTCCATCATCTGATTTCTCAGCAAACTTGGCAATTTGATCTTGGTATTCAAGATAGTGCAGGGACATCCAAATGACCTGAGAAAACCAATGAAAGGTTTCCTCTTATGCCAAAGTTCATAAGGAGTCTTGCCATGAGTCTTTACTACTAAAACCTGTTCTGCACATAGCAGGCAGTGTTGACTGCCTCTGCCCAGAAGCTGATGGGCAGTTTAGAGTCAGACAACATGGTTCTTGCAGCTTCAATTAGTGCCCTGTTTCTCCTCTCAGCAACACCATTTTGCTGAGGAGTCCTGGGAGCACTGAATTGTCTTGTAACACCCTTTTCATCATAAAATGTATCAAGGATTTGGTTCTTAAATTCAGTTCCTTGATCACATCTTATGACTTTGACCTTGTGATAAGACTGATTCTCAATCTTTAAGATGAAAGTCTTCAGAATCTCAGGAGTCTCATCCTTAGTTCTAAGGAAGAAGACCCAAGTGAATCTTGTAAAGTCATCTATGATCACTAGACAGTATAAGGTCCTTCCTAAACTCTTTTCACTGGTAGGGCCAAAGAGATCCATATGTAACAAGTGTATGAGTGTAGTGATGGAGTTCTTTTCCTTAGGCTTGTGAGATACCTTATGTTGCTTCCCTTTCAGGCATGCAACACAATGGTCATCACTTGTAAACTCTTTCTTTGGCATTTCAGTTACCAAATCATGCTTAATTAATTTATTCATGTTCTTAATGTTTACATGGCACATTCTTTTATGCCATAGGAAAGACTCATCACTATTGGCTTTAGATAGAAAGCATGAAACTTCTCCAGAGGGAGAGGTTTCTTGCAAATCCATCTTGTACATGTTTCCTTTCCTGGAGGCTCTAAGCAGGATATGCTCATGAGGAATGACCACACCAGGCTTAAGAACAATGCACTCATGCTCAGTAAAGAGCATGTTATGACTCTGATCACAAAATTGAGATACACTCAGAAGATTGTATCCAAGCTCCTTAACAAAGTTTACCTTTTCTATGCTGAGCTTACCATTTGTGACCTTGCCCCTTCCAGAAATGTAACCACCTTTATCTCCTCCAAAAGCAACTGGTCCTCCATCAATCCTTTCAAAGTTCTGGAGTAGTGACCTATTGCCTGTCATGTGTCTGGAACAGCCACTGTCTATGATCCAAACATTTCTGTCTGTCTTCAACTATCCCTGCACAAAGAGAATGATTAGTTACATTTGGAAACCCAAGCCTTGCTTGTCTTGGGCTCATTTGTAGAAGGTAATTCAATAGTAATAGATCCTATGGTTGTACTAAGAGGATCTTGAGCTATTGTTGATGAAGAAATCTCAGTCACTTGGTCTTTCTTAGACATCCACACCACCTTTGGAGTCTTGGACTTGACCTTCAAAACTTTGGAAGCTTTTAGAACTTTGGAAGTTTTGATGACTGAACCTTCGAAAGATTCTGCAGACACTGCAACAGACTTCAGTGCTTCGGAAGAACTCCTTTCTTTCGAGACCAAATTTTCTTCCGAAGGGAATTTTTCACTTCCCTTCTTAGATTTTGAGCTTCCGAAGGAAACATGTTTTCCTTCCGAAGCTTGAATCTTCTTCAAACTCTTTGATGTCTTTGTTTTGGTCATATGTACAATACCTTTAGGATTGAAGGGACAATCCTTGGCAATGTGAGTGATACTTTCACACATAACACAATTCATCTTCTTCTTCACAAGAGCCTTTTCTTTGGAATAGGACTGTCTTTGGTCACATCCCTTCTCCACCTTCATCTTTGCAGATGATGAGACAATCCTCTTAGGCTGAGGACTGTGCTTGGAGTTTGATGGTCCAGGCTGTGCAGTAGTGGTACATAGCAGATCAGTCTTCTTCTTGCTGCTGAGATGAGTTGAACAAGAATGAGAACTCTTAGGAGAAGAGTTTTGGTTGATGTCTTCAGTCCCTACCACTTTAAACCCTGCAGAGATAAAAACTTGTTTCTGCTTAGAGTCAAAAGTAGTCTTGATCTCTTGAGCCTTACTTGCCTTTCTTTTTCTCTTTCTGATCAAGTTCTTTCTCATGGACTTGGTCATCACAGTCTTCTTTTTCTCCTCAGAAGGATAGTGGCCCTTCTTGGAATCCTCCCCTTCACTCTTTTCAGAGGGATTCTTCACTATCTCTTCTTCATCCTCTTCACTCATGGGATCTATGAGAGGAAGCTCATCTTCACAAGTTCCACACCTTGGAGATCTTACTAACAAGATTATGTGTGGAGGAGCTATCTTATTGGATCCTAGTCCCTGCCTATTTTGATAGCACACTTTGTTGTGCAGAGATGAGGATATCATGTTCTTGAAGGTCTCTTCTTCAAGAACACTCTTTTCTGCCCTGGCTTTGCTGATCACAAGCTCATCCTGGCACTTAGTTAACTTGGTTATAAGATCTTTGATTTGAGTCCTAAAATCTGTGTGTTAATGTTTTAGAACTAAAATGGTTTTCTCTAAGTCCTCTATCTTCAGTTCATAATCATTTTCAGACTTTCTAAAATCAGATTTTAAAATCTTTAAGGACTCAAGATCAGATCTCAGTTCCAAGTTGTAGGACCTGTACCTGTTAACTTTAGCAATGCATTCAGGAGTACAGAGATGTTCTAATACCTTGGCCTCATCATGATCAGCCATTAGTGCTTGGTTTGGAGAAGCATCTTCCACCTGAAAGCTCCAGTCAAAGCCTCTTTCTTCCACAGCAACAGCAGCTTGCTGCTTTGACTTCTCATTCTAGAGAGCTTTGTTAGTGTAGTTTGGTCTGGATTGTGTTTGGCCACCATTTGTTCTAGGTGCCTTACACTCTCTGACAAAGTGGCCCATCATGTTACAGTTGTAACACTTGACTTGCCTTTGTCCAGTCCAAACTTTCCACTGGTTGCATTGCTTGGAAACTTCCTTCCAGTTCTCTTGTAGAACTTCTTGGCCCTGTGAGTGAGAAGAGCCATCTGTGGACTATTTTCATATATTCCAGATCATCTGGATGGATACAGTCCAGGTCTTCAAGGGTGAAAAGAGAGTTGCCACAACTTTCATCAGAAGACACAAAAGCTTGAGAAGAGCTTGTCTCTTGGAATGAGCTTCCTTGAGTGTAGTTCTCCCTTAGTGTCTCTGAGAAGGTGATGAAAGGACCCTTTGGTGAATTGTCAGGGTAGCATAAGAAATGATGTTTGGGTTCTATGCTATCCCTTTCAATCACATGTAGGGCTGAACCCATTTGAGTATTGGAGTTGCCAGATGAACCTTGCATGTTCATCTCCATCTGGTAGCCACTGAGAATCCTATATAACTCTATCAGAGTAAGAGTTTTGAGATTTTAGTTCTCTTGATCACATTGTCTAGGAAGTGAGGACATGAACTTCCTTACAATGTCTCTATTTTCAAGAGAAACTCCTCCATCCACTAGGGTATCCATAATCTCAACATACCTGAAATACTGCTGAGTCATGGTTTCACCTGTTTTGAAGGTGAAGTTTTCAAACTGCTGCTTCAGGAGATCCTTCTTGTTCTCCTTGGCTTCAGAAGAACCCTCATACATCAGTTTCAATGCATCCCACAGCTGCTTGGCTGTTTTGCACTTCTTGAAACCTTTGTATACAGAGTTTGGAAGAGCAGTTTGAAGAGCTGTCATGGCTTTCCTGTCTATCTCTACTCTCTTCCTATCTTCATCAGAGTAGTTAGCCACATCTTTAGAAATCATACCAGCACCAGTAGCAGAAAGGGTGCTGGGTATGAAAGGTCCATTCTCAATAGACTCCCATATTCTTGAATCAAAAGACCTGATGAAACCTTCCATTCTTAAACACCAAGTATCAAACTCATCAAGAGTGATCAGCGGGGACTTGTTCATGGTTTCAGTTTCCATATTAGTTTTGGAAATGGCTGCCATTTGAAAAGTTTAGTATTGTGTGTGTGAGGGATCTTAAGATGGTGAGATCTTATATCAAGAGCCTGAAAAGCTCTGATACCAAAAGCAGGATCGTTGAAGAGTTATAGTTACAACACAACAACACAAAGAGGAGATTAACTAAACTTTAATCAAATAGTAAACTGGATTAACCAAGTTGAGATACTAAGAACACAAGTAATGCAAGAGACAGAACACAAAGAACATAAGTGTATGGTTTTCAAGAATGCACTATATTGCCTTCTCTATGTTCTATTACAAGTGTTACAAAAGCATATTCGAAAGATACAAGAACATGAGATACTTATACTACATCCTACAACCGGCTATACTTTGAAAGCCAGCTAGATACAATTGACTAGACACAAACAAAATCAATTATAGAGTCAAAAGGCAGATTGCCTTTTGACTTGTGACTATGACATGCCATAGCTCACATCCTTATCTATTACAAAAAGGATAAAGTACATAAAGTAAAAAGTTATAGACTCAAAACCTCAATGTACAGTTACCAAAAGCATGGACCTTTTCACCAACTCATGTAAGTTGGTGACTTGCAGAGGTGCAGCAGAAAGGTGTCCAGCTTTATGGAACAGTACATCAGATAAAGCATGTTACTAAAAGTCTTCGGAAGAAATCTGTCTTCATGAGTTGAAGCTTCGGAAGACTTTGTCTCTGAGGCTTCGGAAGACTTCATGTTTGGCTTCGGAAGATATTGGTCTTGGCTTCGGAAGATTTCACACTTAGAGTATTTTCTGTTGCATGTGTGAAACTTTCTAAGCTTCTTCTTTAATGCACTTGTGCAGCATGCAGAAACGACTTAAGATGTTTAGGTTGCATCAGCCTCTTCATTAATCTCTACAGTGACCATAAACACTAAAATTGTGATGTATTAATGCAGAAAAGTAGACCAAAAAACATAATTTCTTTAACTAAATCGATCTAGGATCCACATGTTACGATGAACTTGTCAAACGGGTAAAAATAGATGTAAAAACGCTAAATCACACATGCATGTTGCGCCGTGTTGAGTCACAAAACTTAGAACGAAACGTAAAACTGTAGAAGCATACAAGTATGTTGCGCCGTGTTAATTAACTTGTAAAACTTAGAACGAAATGTAAAAAATTGACGAAAGTTGAAAAGTATAAAGGTTAAGGTTGAAAGTTAAAACGTTATAAGGTCAAATTACAAAAGATTATTTTTTTTTGGGTTACAAGTAAAGACTTAAATTTTCTATGGTTATATTATAAAGATGAAAACGTTTGAGTTATATAAAAATTATTTTTTAATAAAATACTATAAGCATAAGGTACAACAACTTATGTATACATAAGAAAGTCAAAAATTAATATATTATAAATTATTTAGGACCAAGGTTAAAAGTGCTATATGGAATGTGAGTGTGGTAAATCCTCGAGCTTGGATGGTTTCACATTCGCATTCACATTCATAAAAAATGAGATAGTTACACGATTGGTCTTTGTGCTTTACTCATATTGCAATATCAGTCTCAACTTTTGAAAAACTATAGGTTTGATTCCTAGAGTGGATGATCGTTAAGTTTTCCGGTTAAGTTAGTGTGAAATGTCCCTTTTACCCCTTAACAAAATAAAATAAGTAAAAAAAGTACTAATTGTTGTGGGACTCACCATCACCATTACTTTAAATCTAAACCCCCATCCCCATCAGACTAACCATTACCACCTCCCCATCACCACCACCAACCATTGTCGCCACCCTCCTCCTCCACCGGATACGACCACCGTCCAAACCATCGGCATTACAATCACCAACTCCACAACCACTAGTGAAATCAATCACCATCGGTAAACATCCCATGGTGGAAATGCCCGTTCCTTCCTCTCCGTTCCGCCACCATCACCACCACCATCGCCTCCACAACCACCATCGCCACCACCATTGCCCCCTATCACCCTCAAAAACATATTTTCTTATCCGGACACTGATTTTGACACACTTTTTTCACCACAATCAATTAAAATCGATTGTGTTGGAGTCAGAATACATATCTCATGCGTTGCTCCTTAGGACAAAAAAAGGATATTACGTAATCAATGTAACGAAACTATAATTAAATGCTTGGCTGTTGTATGGACTATTTGTATATAAACTAATTATTAAATGCTTGGCAGTGGTATGCACCGAAAAAACAGAGATTACGTAATCAATCATCTGAAATTGACTTCGCAGCTTCTCGTGCCTATGGTATGGACTAAATGCTTGGCTGTTTATCGTTTTATTGCGTTGTTGATGCTACTAAATGCTTGGTTGTTACTGGATCAGTGTATGGTGATGGTGTTATCGGCGATGGTGGTGGTTGATTGTCGGAGATGATGGTGGTAGGTTAACGGAGATGGTGGTGGTAGCTAGTCGGTGATGGTGGTGGTGGCTTGTCGGTGATGGTGAAGGTTGCGATGATGGTGGGGGGTTGATGGTGAGAGAGATATGTATGTATACATTTATGTGTATTATAAATTTATAGAAAGGTGGGACCCATATAAATTAATTATATTTATATTTCTCGTCTTTTAATGTAGGGGTATTTTAGACTTTTCACCTAAACTTAACTAAAACTTAACCGAAGTTAGTGTCAAGGACCAATTGTGTTACGAGTTAGTAAACAGTTGGGACCAGACCTTTAATTTCTCAAAAGTTGAGACCAATACTACAATATGAACATACCATATGAACCAATCTTGTAATTAACTCTAAAAAAATATTAGGATCCTTTTGAAGATGACTTTTTAAAGGTGGATATTTATTTCCATGATAAAGGTGCTTTAGCAAGGAATGTCACTCCTCCTTTACGATTCAAAAGAAGAAAAAGAGACTCTTTGGCTTTTTGCAGGACCAGTTAACGGAAGTTACTACACTCAGTCTCACGATGAAGAGAGTGCTTATACCACTTAACATATCAAATAGAGAACCGGGACAATATTTATGATACTAAGAACACAAGCAAACAAGGAGACAAAACTAAGAACAATGAATGAATATGGTTTTCAAGGATCAAGTATATTGATCTTAAGTTTTTTTACAAGTGTTACAAAGCATAAAAAATATACAATGACCTGAGATACTTTATACTACAATCATGCATACTTTGAAAGCTAGCTGGAAACACTAATGTAGACAACAAAATCAATGTAAAATCAAAAGGTAGATTGCCTTTTGACTAGTGACTATGACATGCCATAAGTCACGTCCTAAGATATTACAAAAATGATAAAAGTACATAAATTAGAAAGTTACATATTCAAGAACTCGGTATACAGTTACAAAAGCATGGACCTTTTCACCAACTTATACAAGTTGGTGAGTCTTCCGAGTTGTAGTTGAAAGTGGGTCAACTTTATACAAAAGTACATCAGGGAAAGCATGTTCTTCTTTGTCTTTGGAAGAAAACAATCTTCACTTCATTGGCTTTGCAAGACTTCAATTTTAGCTTTGGAAGATTTTATACTTAGAATATTTTATGTGCAGAGTGTAAAACTTCTAAGCAACTTCTACTATTTGCAAAGTGCATGCATGTAGGATGCACTTT
This sequence comes from Flaveria trinervia, assembly GCA_025506515.1. Classification (NCBI taxonomy): domain Eukaryota; kingdom Viridiplantae; phylum Streptophyta; class Magnoliopsida; order Asterales; family Asteraceae; genus Flaveria; species Flaveria trinervia. The sequence goes on along the minus strand of CM046448.1, from coordinate 102,427,169 downwards.
GATTGTTTTGGGTGCATCATCATTTTTATTGACCTTACGGTCTTCCATATTATAATTATGTTAGTCCAATTTAATGTATCTCACATTTTAAATAAAATTACTATATGTATTCCTGGAATTTTCCTAAACTAACTAGTTGAGTTCTTAAAATTTAAAAACATCATTATGTCTCCTAACTTTTTATTTGTTCATCAATTTGAATTATGAAAGCTGACGCCGTGCTATTAGTTTTTCTGTTAATTTTTTTATGGAAAGACTAAAATACCACTGTTAATTAATAGATAAAAAAATATCCATTCACCCACCCACATATTTTTCTTCAATTAACCCTAAATCTTTTCTTTTATCCACACTCACTCATCCCCCTCCATTCCAATCTTCCAACACCACCACCACAATCATCGATGTTCCCCTCCCCACCAAACCTTATCATCATGTCTGGTTTTGTGCCCATTAGCTAGGCTCACTCTGACGTCCATGCTCGATTTGATCGCGGTGGGTTGTGGGTGCTGTTGGTTTTGTGGTGGTGAAGGAGCATGGTGGCAGAGGTTGTGGATGAGGGGTATGGGAATAGGGGGGAGATGGTGGCATTGATGGTGGAAATCTAGCTGGCAACATACATGGTTTGTGTATTGCAGCTTTGAAAGATGGAGATAATGCCTGTGGTGGTGATGAGCAGTTGTGGTAGTGACAGGCTGTTGTTGTGGTGATGGGCGGTTACAAGTATCTTGAAAAGTATTCTTGTGTTCATTAACTTATTATATTATTGTCAACTTAGTTAGAGCTTCCGCTTCATCGTCCGAGTGAGTTTGAGAGATAAAACTTGTGTTGTGAGACCAACACCGATCCTGCAGTCTTATTAATATAACTTTAATAATGCATTTTACTTGCCTCGATGTTGTTTGGGTCCAGCTTCTTGCTAGTCACTTTTACTTCTATTTTATTTTATCTTTGCCAAATTAACAAAAAAAAAGAATAAAAAAGAAACAAACAGGTTGTCCATGTTGTTAAGTCATTAGAGTAGTTAATTAAGTTTCAAATGTACCAAATTGCTACCAGAATTTAATAGCCTTTTAAGTTTATGAAATGAAAAACCTAGTTTAGTAAAGTTATATTATTTATATTTTGAATATCAAAATGTAAAGATGAATCAACAAGACATCACTAAAACCAAGACTAAAACACATAAATTTACGAAGATTGCATTGTGTTAACAACTTTTATACCAAAGATCACATTAGGTAAAATTACATTAGATTCAAATAATTTTTTGTTAGTAAATACAATATTTTCACTAAAAATGAATATTTTTTTAAAATGTTGTTGTAAAACATTGCATTAGGGTTCTTTTTTTCTTTTTTTCTTCTGGTAATGATACATTTACTTCGCACACTTATCATATAATGACTTTAACCTTTTATATATAGTTACAATACCTTTTGAGTATAAGTTATATTACGTTCAACAACTTCTTTTTCTTTTCTAATCATCTTTCAATAAAAAAACACATATAGCAGCAGTGGCGGAGCTTGAACTATATCGTAAGGTGGGTGGGGGCGGGGGCGAAATAAAATATTTTTATGGGGGGCGAACTCAATATTTATATAAAAATTTACACTACCGGACCAAAAATTTACACTATCGGACTAAAATTTAACACTACGGACGAAAAAAAACCCCTCCCGGCCCCTATGAAGCTCCGCCAATGTATAGCAGATGCTTATAGCATTATTTTTAAGTTTTTAAAACCCTAATATTTCGACTAAATACAGGGAGAATTTACATTTGTTCATAACTAGTCTTAATAATATGAATAAGTTTACTCATTAAATAATAATAATGCATATACATTTTAGGAAAATTTATAATTTTCATTCTACCATGAAGCATCTTCCTGAAAAAGAAGAAAAGAAGCATGAAGCTTCCTGGAAGCTACCATCAACAACTTCCAAAATTTAATTTGAAGCTACCATCAACTACTTCCAAAATTTAATTTTACAAAAGATTAACATCGATAACTTTTTAAAAACAATTTTAATAAAGTTTAAATGTTTCTCAAATATCAATTTATAATTAACATATTTTCAATTATTTAATATTTTATTTATTTAACTCGTGTAATAAATAGGTTATTAAAGCAATTATTTTATAAAATAAGCTATATATATAAATTAAATATCAAGATACTGAAATGAGTCAACTTCGAGCTTGAATTTTTCAACTTGACTCGTTTACACCATGATTATACGTGCCATTCTTTTCTTTTTTTCTTTTTCTTTTTTTCTTTTTCTTTTTTTCTTTTTCTTTTTTTCTTTTTCTTTTTCCCGAATAATACAAGTCATTTCAATATATAATAGTAGTAATCTTGTAATAATGTTTAAAGTTTTATTTGTGTCCATGTCATCTCATGTAACCGCTAAATTATCCACTACATGTATTGTTACCGACAAAGACGAGTAATTACCCTTTAAATGACTATCACCGGAAACAAAAGAACATGTAAAAGAATATTTTATTCTTTTCTACAAAATTAATTAAGAGTACATTGTGGTAAAGTACAAAAGGGTATTTAGCTTGTTGAAGGACTATGAAGTACAATTAAGAGTGGAAAAGATTTAGGTTAGATTTGTGTGAGTTGTTAAAAATAAAAGGTAGTGGTCATGTTTTAGTTTATAGGATATTTAACATTTCTTTGGTTTTTATATATTCAAAAACTTTTAAATTTGGGTTTTATAATTCAAGATTTTTAAATATAAAATAAACATACTTTAAATTTTATTAAATTAGTAATTTTAACTGATTTTACATATTTCATTATTTTTTATTAAAAACGAACCATTACGGTAACTAATTTACCACATACACAAAAAGAAAAACTAGATCGTTTAACGTTTCATATGTTTTGAAATTCTTGTATGCATATGTATACATACAAATACAAATACATATATAAGTTGCTTATATATCTTCTTTTGATGCAAAAACATATCACTTTGATATATTGGAAATTAGTGAACAACCATAATTTACTATCGAATCTTACCATTTTTATAACAGGGGACCAACAATTTTTATTTTTTTTCCTTTTTAGGCTCTCACGCGGACTTTGAGTTGAAGATCTAATATGTGAGCATTAGGGTAGAGGTGTACAAACCGGTTTGGGGGCCCAAATCGGTTCGGGTCCCAAACCGAAACCGGTTTGGTCAAACTCGGTCAAAACCGGTTTGGCCCCAAACCGGTTCGGGTTCAAACCGGTTTCAAACCATAAAAACCCAAACCTATCAAACCGGTTTGGGTCGGTTTGGAACCGATTCGGGCCCAAACCGGTTATTTATTTATTTATTTATTTGTTTTTTGTTATATTCAAACAAAATTTTAAACTTTTAATTAAAACATAAATATTTATAACATTATATAATTAAACAATTTATAACAAAGCATTTATATAATTTATATAACTTAAAACAATTTATATAATTTAAACAATTATAACAAAGCATTTATATAATTATATAACTTAAAACAATTTATATAATTTAAACAATTTATAACATTATATAACATATAAAAACAATTTATATCATTTAAACAATTTATAACATTATATAACATATATAAAACAATTTATATTATTTAAACAATTTATAACATTTATAAACATATATATATATACACTATTTATTAACATTTATAAACAATTTAAGCATTTTAACAATTTATAACATTTATAAACAATTTAAACAATTTATATCATTTATAAACAATTTAAACATTTTAACAAGTTATAACATTTAAAACATTTAAATAATTTAAACATTTAAAACTAAACATTTAACATAGTCGTTTCTTCGTTCGTATTATACTTGTACGTTTATTCCTCGCCACCAGAACCGGAACTGTTACGAAGGTAGTCATCATATGTCACTTCATCATCAGTTATTTCTGGTGTCAATCCGCTCTCTACCTCGTCCTCATATAATTCTGCTTCGTATTCCAGTTCTCCTTCAAGCGATCGTTTGTCTTGTACTCTTTCCGCGACATCCAAATAATCTTTCAAGCAAATTGACATTTCAACTGCTTGTGGAGTGAGTCAAGTTCGTCTTATTGATATAACCCTGCCACTAACAGAAAAAACAGATTCCGAAGCTACTGTAGAAGCTTGGACGGTTAGTAAATCTCGGGCCATGGTGGATAGGATGGGAAATTGATCTTCCTTACCTTTCCACCAAGCCAACAAGTCAAAATTTTTAAATTCATGTGGAGTCATGGTCGATAAAAAGTTTGTAAGACCATACCTCCCGAGTTCACTACTCGGAGTGTTACCACGTTGACGTTTATTACATTCATCCCTTAAAGTATTATATAAATCAAACATTGGATCATTCGAACATTCGGCATTGCCGCATGCCTTAAAGCATCATGGATTTGTGATGTTTCCCCGTATTTTAATAAATAAACATCATACATTGTTGTAATTGTTTGTTGAAAGTAGCTTTTAAAGTTTTACTATACATTGGTTTACCAACTTCTAAATCCAAATTAAAAGTAATTTTATCAAGTAAAGTTTCAACCCCCGACAAATTTAAACAAGGGTTTAAAGCAGCTGCACATGTAATAACGGGAGGCATTTCTTCAAAATACTTTTTAAGTTTTTCTTTCATTGGGGGTATCATATCGGAATAAGGTCTACCCCTACACGATAATTCATTTAATTTTGAAGTCATTAAATAAATTTGGTGTAGTACCAATGGACTCGTTGGGTAATAAACTCCAGAAAGACATGTAGTTGCATTTTTTAAAACTTGAAGCATTTTTGTTACTTCTTCTATGATGGCCCAACCCGATGGATGGTAAGAATTTGCTTTTCCCCGACTTAACAAACTATTATGAAAGGCTATTAAACTTTCTTTTTGTTCAATAGCCTTTTCAAACATGTTACATGTGGAATTCCATCGTGTTGGTACGTCCCAATTCGGACCAAAACATTTAGTATTTGCGTCTTTACAAAACTTGCGATATTTAGTATATATTGGTTGTTATTAAAAATATCACGTAACATTCTTTTAAAACAATCTTAACTGTTTCAATCGTTTTTAAACCGTCTTGAACGACTAAGTTTATGATGTGCGCAACACATCGACTATGAAAAAACACACCCTCACATATTGGTTTGTATTTTAATTTCAAATGATCTATCGCAAGAGTGTTGTTTGACGCATTATCAAAAGATATAGAAAATATTTTGTTTTCTAATTATACGTTTGAATAACTTTATCAATAAGATAAAAAATGTTTTGGCCGGTGTGAGGATAATCAAACAATTCAAACGTAATCGTACGTTTCATCATTTGCCACAAATCGGGTTCAAACCAATGGGCGGTGACACAAATGTACGAGTCCGGTGAACCGTGAGGTGTCGACCAAACATCACTAGTTAAGTTAACACCGGTTTGTAAATTTTCAAAATAAGATATTAATTCATTTTTAGCTTTTTTCCACATTTTTAAACAATCTCTTCGAAGAGTAGCACGACTTACATTGGTGTAACGTGGTTGGAGAGTTCGTTGAATGAGTCGAGTCAAACGTTCGTTGTCGAAATGTTTGAATGGCAAGCTTTCTTGAATTACAAATTGCGCCATTCGGTTCGGTTTTTTTTGGCCGAACCGGTTCCCGAACCAGTTTTTTTGACCATCTCTACATTTGGGTCATTTTATTTATATTGAAAAGTTCTTTTAGAGAATGTAATTAACCTATAGTAAAAAAATATATTTATAACTATCTCCTTATTGTTAAAATTAATGTTGATTAAGGGGTAAATAGTAACTTGTCTTAAATACTAATTTAGAAAGTAAGCTAGATATACGTATTAAAGATCAATATTTTTAAAATAATTGTGTGAGGTGGCAAAATAATGCATCAATCATTAATAAGTTAATAAAAGAATTCTAGCAGTAACAATTCGTGTAATACTAATGGGGAAAATCAGAGTCTCACATCTCAATAATATTATGAGATTCTTAATCACCATAAAGGCTATCCAACATAAAACCGATCAAAACAAATAGTTCATGTGATTCTAACGGGGACCCAATATAATGGTGCTTATGGAAATGGCGTAATGACAATCTATATAACATTTTCAACACCTACCCGACAAATATTATGAAGATTAAATTGATTACATTCTTATGGCGGATACAAAATCGAACAAAAATACACAATTTAGATTCGAATGCCCGGTGATGTAACGTATAATATTTGCATAATACCTAAAGGCATGCATATCTATTTCTATGTATGATCTACCTTCTAGCTATTCTTTTATTCTTAATATATCATTGTCATTGAAAAAAAAAGTAAAATAATCACCATGAGGCTATCACCTTACAAAAATAGGTTAAAATTTATACATAAACCATTTATATACAAAGATCATTTCGTCTCAACATACTCCTCCAAGTTAATGTATACGTATGTAGTTTTGTATTGTCACGTGTATATTTAGACTCACTATTATTGATCGACTTATTGTTATAGTTACTTTTTATATCATAATAAAATAAATGCTTGATTAAGTTGTCTTCTAGTTTTTAAATGGTCAGAAATGTGTGTGTGAACATGAACTCTTTCTGGTCACAACGATTGCAAATAAAATACGATAAATGATAGAACAGAAGCTGTGTATAGGTATAGGGAAGAATAGATAATAACTTAGGAATTTAACATCATTAATTATATTCAACTCATACCATGCATAATTAATATATAAATCACCTCACACTAAACTACCATTACCATTCAGCTAATGCATTAGAACCGGTTAATGTCACACGTACCGGCTCAATACTAACCTAACTAAGTAGTTAATGTAGTTAATTACATTATTGATCTCATCTTCTCAAGCGACAACCCCTGCGATGTATGTTGTTGATGTAACACCAGTACGAGACACCTAACAACACTATGCCTAACGCGACATACAACACAATAGGGTTAGGTGTGATTGAGGAGCTGGTAGTCCATCTAGGTGGGCCAGGCACCAAGGGCTCATCATTATAATCAGGGGAGAGCTCGACGCTGATCGGTCCACGTGTCATCCTGTGATTGCACCATGTCATTTTGAGAAAAAAAAATAAAAAGAGAAATTGAAGAACAAAAGAGATGAAAAAGTGCATCAGATTGATAATTAATAAACCTCAGATTACACATATCAACTCATTATTCATGAAACTTAACTAACAAACTAATTAAAATGATTATGTAAGTTGTTTTATGTAGGGAATAATCTTTTCAAGAGAACCTTGTATCAAGGTGAGCATATAATTAACATAAGAGCTAATGTTATAAGTTAAGCAGAAATCTAATAGAAAACATGAGATGCAAAAAGATACATACCTCGATCGATCTCTTAAAAGCACAGTAATTATTCTCAAATCTGAATAATTAAACACCAAGCCGTACAAGATGACTCGTTAAACCAGTTTTAGTGATGACAATTGTTAGAATTTAAAAGAAGAGAGGTAGTGAAAGGAAGAAGATGAAAACTGGTAGCTAGTGATGGTGAGTAGTGCAATATATAGCATTTAATTTAATTTAATATATACTAATTAGTAACTTCATGTTGCATTAGTGGTTGTATTTTAAGCATTAAAAGTTGTAAATGTCTTTTACTTTTTTTAATTCTTTTACTTTTTTTATTTTAAACTCAATACTTTTACATTTTTTACGATTTAACCCCAATAATTTTTCACTTTTAACTTTTGTTGTCTATTCTTTTATTCTTTTACAAAATTTTCATATACATTTCGCTTTAAATTTTGAAAATTAATACGACGTAACGTGCGTGTGTGTTTCAACATTGTTACGCTTATTTTTTCTTACTTAACGGCCCCGTAGCAACGTCTGGATCCTAGATCGATTTAGCTATTGTTTTTAACCTTTCACAAGTGTGGTTCAACGTTTTCATGTATACTTTATTTTCGGTTTTGTTTTTTCATTTTTATTTATTTTTTAATACGAGCTTTTCGGGTGTTGGTGGTCATTGACGGTAGTGTGACATTGATGCTATTTGTCATGATTTTACGTCCCCGTTATAAAGCGAGAGACTTAATACTAGTTTTTTCTAATGATTAACATTTAACATGCTCGTGAAATCCAACTTTTTCTTCTTTGCCTATATATTATATATTCTTTTATTAATAAAATGAGATTCAAATGTAAGTTTGAAGTCCGGGAAAAACCTTTTAAAAGTCTTCAAGACACGTACTTTCTATATATGTTTATATTTATAATTCTTTGAGTTCTTTCTCCAAACTCGCCCTGTATATTCATTTTCCTTTCCATGACTTTAATTTAATGATCTTTACCCAATATTATTTCAGCTTTATTTATAATTTTTTAGTTAACTAGGTTTTTTACCTGCCACCCGTCGTGACGGTATCATACACTGTGTGATAAAGTACAGACGACAATCAACCCGGCTAGTTTGCGAACTAAATTTACGTTAATACCTGAGTAGTTTCCAATTACATCCAAATGTAGATTGACTCAAATTTACACCGACACGTATACAAAAATATAAATTCAAGAAATTTTCTTTTTTAGGTAAATTGTACATAAGTAAACCTAAAACTTTAGAAACTCGAGGGTTAAAATGATATTTTACTAAGTTTTTATTGTAGGAGGTGAAAGTGCAAAGATTGAAAATAAAACGTTTTATTTTTTACCGAGTCAATTTGGCTTTAAATATAAAATGTAAACAACTAAGAAATATGAAAATAAGTAGTTGTAGGTAAGATGTATATAAAAATAGGCACAAAAGCGTTTTAATAGCGTTTTATATTAAACCCAAGGTTGTTTACGACTATGTCCAAATGTAGACAGACTCAAAATTATAACGTCACCCACACAAAAATACGAACATAATAAATTATTTTTTTCGGTAAATTTTTACAGGGTGAACCGAAACTTTAGAAACCCGAGACGATAAAAGTGACATATTACAAAGTTTTAGAAAAATACAAAATAATAAATCAAAAAAGATGTATGTCATGGGGGTTCAAACCCCCCCAACTTCTCGCACACAAGACATGCCTTTAACCACTGAGACAAACATACATCTAAATTATTTTTAGAAACGTATGTCCATATACTCAAAGTAAATGTGAACCGAGCAAAATTGATAAATAAATAAATTATTTGAAAACCAATGGTCATATAACATGTGGCAAGGTATCAACATTACTAATTACTATTACTGATTACTAAATAAGAATATACAAACACTAGTTTAGTATCCCGTTTATTACATTGTTTGAATAAATAAAATATTAAATACTTATTAATAAAAAATAATGAATTATAAACGATCTTTTGATATAAGATATGATTGACATTACGTATGAGTGATAAAACAACAATATTATATTCTAATCTACTTTTTTCAAAAAAAAAATAGTTTTTAAACAAATTCTTTTAAAACAAATGGTTTTTAAAAAAGTGTCATTTTTAATAATTTTCATTATAACTTTGAAATTAATTACTTTTTTCATAAGAATTATATTTTTAAAAGCCACAGGTTTTAAAATATATATTTTTTAAAAGTTTAATTTTTTTGAAAATATTTCCTCTTTTAAGAGTTATAATTTATTTACGAATTGCATTTGTAAAAAGATCTTTTAAAAAAAATTATATATGTATTATGAAAATAATTAAATAATATTATTTGTAGTTAATGTGTTATTTACTATGAGAGAGAAACATAAAAATGAAAATTAGTAACTCTAAAATTGTAACAAGTGACATATAAAAGTTTTTTTTATTAGTATTGATAGACTTACATCATAGAAAGTTTATCAAAAAGGTAGCAAATTTACCTATCAAACAATATATGGTGACAAAATAATCGCAAAACCCAATTTTAATGAATTTAAATATTTTTCATATTATTAATTCAGTGTTTATTTTTTGTATGTAATTAAATATTATTATTTGATTTAGTGTTTATTACTTTTATATATAATTTAATCTTTACTTTATCTATTTGTGTTATTTTAATTATTATTTTTATTACTTTCAATATAAAGATTTGTTATTATTTTTTTATTTTTATTACTAAGATTTACTTCGGTACTTATTTAGATTTATTATTTACTACTATTTGCTCACCGCATCAAATTGGCAAATGGCCACCGGTGCGACGGTCACAAAACCTAAAACGCCTTTGAGATTCATTAGGTGGGACTATTTCATCATAGGCGAAACAGGAGATTAGAGATACACTACTGCATAACATCGTCTCTTTGTCTCTCATCCTACGACAATTTTACAGCCGTCTCTGTCGATAAAAACACTAGAGTACAGGTCGCTCCAATCAAATTTAGTTTATATTTCACACTTTCAACAAAGGATCTAACATCATACGCTTCATTTTCACTCAAATTTAGTTTAAATTTCTCTAGATCTACTATAAGTTATTCCATATTTTTGAGTTTAGGTGTGTTTCATATAAGCCTCATGAACTAAACTCTTATTATCACATGTACTAAATGAAACTTAGTGTGATGTAAGAGCTTGTACATGACTTTTGGTGTTATTTATATTAATGTCATGATGAAATTTGATTATTCTTTAATAATTATGTGTAATTTTCTAGTATTATAAATGATCAATCTTGTGGGTGTTGTAAGAATTATTCTTTAATATATGTATTGAATTATTTATGTTAAATATAGAACCAGTTAAAAGGATGGATTGATAAGCTAAGTCAATCTCAAAAAAGATGGTCCCTTAATGATGAATGATGTGTAACACCCGGCTTTTTTTAGACAAAATAGAAGAATAAGGTGAAGAAAAAGAAAGAAAATAAATAAAGTCTAAGTAGAGGGACTAAAAATGTTCAAAAGGACAAAATCTTTGAAAAGTTGGTGATAAAGGTGGCATGACCGCCCATCACCTTTTCTACACAACAAAATTGTTAGATTTTAGAGAGAGAAGAAAAGAGGGCAGAAAACTCTCGGTTTTGAAGGAAGAACAAGGAAGAATTCGAATTCAAGGTAATAATTCATTTACTTATGGTGTTGTTAATCGGTTGTGTCCTCGGGTTTATGCTTATGTGTGTTTGTATGTGTTCGGGTATGTTTTAGTGGGTTTCTAGGCGGTTGAATTCAATTTGCAAACGAGTTTAGAAGAAGCCATACTCAAGAGCTGCAAAGGTGAGTTCTAGAACCCCTCTTTTCACTGATTTTAACTATTTTGGGGCTGGAAATGCATGAATGTATGTTTTCATTAAACTGGATCTCGGACTCACATGCTTGAATGTGTGTATGATGATGTTATGATATGATGTGTGACTATGTTCATGCTTGATGATGTATGATGATGTCTCTATGGCTTAGAGGGTAAGATTTAAGATTAGAACATGATGAGTGGTGTATGGGAATCGAATATGATGTTTTAGGCTCACATGCTAAGTTTTTAAATATGCCTAAGTGTTTGAAAGTCAATGCGGATGGAAAGGTTAATGCGGATGAGCAACGTAAGCCAATGCGGATGAGTATTGGAAATCAAACGCGAATGAACAGTTAATGCTGATGGACATTAACCACTAAGTAAGCCAATGCGGATGAAGTCAATGCGGATGAACATTGACTAAGTATATGAAATGCGGATGAGTAAGGCAAATTCGGATGACAAATGCGGATGAAGTAAGTCAATGCAGATGAAGTAAGTCAATGCGGATGAAGTAAGTCAATGCGGATGAAGTAAGTCAATGCGGATGAAGTAAGTCAATGCGGATGAAGTCAATGCGGATGAAGCAAATCGAATGCGGATGAACAATAAGGTCAATGCGGATGAACACTTAGAATAATTATGACTTTTTGGAGAAAAAGGGGTAATGTAGGCTTTGACCTAGGAGATTCCCGAGGGCTATGTAAGTTGACTTTTGAGGTCATAGATGGTATGATGAGCATGTAATGATGTGTGATTGATGCATAAGCATGATGATGATGTATGATGTTGTATAATTATTCATGATGTATGTTATGTATGTATGATGCCCTGCATGATGATGACTAAATGTTATGTTTATGTTCCTTTTGCTATGTATGTTTTATGTATGCATGGTATGTGGTTATGTGTTGCATGTAGATTTAAATACTGATGTAGTTAGGACAGTTAATGGTTGGGGTATGAAGAGTAAAGTAAGTGGCTAATCACAACTGGCCACTGTAATTAGGGACGTACTACACTTTACATAAACTGAGTTGTTCCCTTGAATGACCGTATTGGTGTTTGAATCTTTCAGTGTGCGTGTGAATGGCCGATGGTAGATCTTCAAAAGCCTCTCGTGGTGGAGGTCACGATGCTGAACCGCGACCCAAGAGGGGAAGACCCAAAGTTGAAAAGGTGGTTTCTAAAGAACCTGAAACCCCTCAACCGGAGGGTGGTGATGAGAGTGCAAACCTAAGAGCCTCAGTAAAGGAGGCTGTTGTTGAGGAAGTCCATCAGGTCATGCAGACGATCTTACCGTCTGTAGTGACCGAAGTTATTAAGGCAGTACGGGAAGAGGAGCGGAAGGAGAGGAATAAATCCTTGGGAGAACGAGAACATCCGGAGCCTGAAACGGTTCTGTCTGATGTTGAAGAGGAAGAAGAAGAGCCTGGGCCGGAGGCAGCACGAGGCTGTAACTACGGTGCATTTATGAGATGCAAGCCCCCTACTTTTGATGGTAACGGCACTGCTGCTGCTGCTCACCTATGGGTGAGGGAAATGGAGGTTGTTCTTGATATCAGTGAGTGCTGGGAGGACCAAAAGGTGAAGTTCGCTACCCACTCTTTTGTGGACTCGACTCTGTGCTGGTGGGACAATATCATTCAAGCTGAGGGTAGCAGTGCCATCAAGATGGTCTGAGCTGAAAAAGTTGGTGATTGAGGAGTTTTGTCCTCATTGGGAAATGGACAAGGTCGAAAGGGAGTTCATGCAACTGGAGGCGGGAACTATGACGCACCAGCAGTAACCACGAAATTCAACGAGATGGCACGTCTGGTGCCGGATCAGGTGACACCTTTGTCACGAAAGATTAAAAGATACATTCAGGGTTTGCCGGCGGATATTCGCAGGAACATGATTGTTGCCCGGCCGAGCACGTTTAGGTCGGCGGTGGATTGGGCAGGGAGGCTGTACGATGAGAGGATAGTGGTGGTGATTGAAGGTGGCAACAAAAGCGGTGGTGATCAAAACTGGCAGGGGAAAAGGTTTGGTTGGGGTGATACCTCGACAAATAACAAGAAGGCTGGGGTGGACGACCGCCGTGTAGCTACATCGGGTATGGAATTGAAAAAGTGTGGCAAATGTGGGAAGGAGCATGGTGGCGAGTGTAGATGGGGGTTGAATGTTTGTTTCAAGTGTGGGAAGCCTGGTCATATGGCTAGAGATTGCAAGGGAATGAGGTGCTTCAACTGTGGGGAAAGTGGTCATATGAGCAAAGATTGTAAGAAGCCGAGGGCTGAGGGTTCTGGAGTGAAGAAGACGGGGAGCGAAGGACCGAGGGCGAGCGCCAGGGTATTCACCATGACACAGGAGGAGGCTAGGACGGACCCTGACGTCGTGTCCGGTACGTTTCTAGTGCACCAAACTTTAGCTTCTGTGTTATTTGATTCGGGTGCCGGTAAAAGTTTTATTTCTGCTGCTTTCTGTGCTAAGCTTCATGTTAGTAGTAGACGTGTTAATGCGCCCTTTGATGTAGAAACTGCCATAGGTAAGTCTACCAGGATCTCAGAGATGATAGAGGACTATGATGCGGAACTAGAAGGTCATAAGTTTCCTGTTAGACCGTTCGTGATGACCTTAGGTGGTTTCGATTTGGTTCTTGGGATGGATTGGTTGGTGGACTTCAAGGCGAACATTGTGTGTTGCAAGAAGATGATTCGTTTGACAGCGCCTGACGGGAGTTTGGTAACTGTTTATGGAGATCGGGTCACAATTATCCCGAAAGTGATCTCAATGGCAGTGGCGGGAAAGTGTATGAGGCGTGGATGTAGCGTCTATTTGGCCTATGTAAAGGATGTGGATACGCCAACACCACAACTGTCTGATGTACTGGTTGTGTGTGACTTCCCAGACGTGTTCCCAAAAGACTTACCAGGAGTTCCACCTGACCGAGAGATCGAGTTTCAGATTGATCTGATACCGGGTGCCCAACCTGTTGCCAAGGCACCGTATCGGTTGGCTCCGACGGAAATGAAAGAGTTGATGGAGCAGTTGCAAGAGCTGCTTGATAAGGGGTTAATTAGACCGAGTATCTCTCCTTGGGGTGCTCCGGTCCTGTTCGTGAAAAAAAGGACGGTAGTATGAGGATGTGCATTGACTACTGCAAGTTGAACAAGTTAACGGTGAAGAACCGATACCCCTTACCGAGAATAAATGATTTGTTCGATCAGCTCCAAGGACCAGTTGGTTCTCAAGAATAGATCTTCGATCGTGCTACCATCAGTTGAAGGTGAAGGAACAAGACATCCCTAAAACAGCTTTTCGTATGCGCTATGGTCACTACGCGTTTCTTGTCATGTCTTTTGGTTTGACCAATGCGCCAGCTGCTTTTATGGATCTGATGAACCGTGTGTGTCGGCCGGTGTTAGATAAATCAATGATTGTGTTTATTGATGATATCCTAATTTATTCGAAGAGTGAGATTGAACATGCCAGTCACATTTGGGAGGTTCTGGAAACGTTGAGGAGGTAGAAGTTGTATGCTAAATTCTCCAAGTGCTTGTTCTAGCTATGTGAAGTTTAGTTCTTGGGTCATGTGGTAAATCCTAACGAGATTATGGTGGACCCGGCTAAGGTGGAGGCAGTGATGCAATGGAAGTCTCCAAAGACGCTATCCGAGATTCGTAGTTTCTTGGGTTTGGCGGGCTACTATAGAAGATTCATCCAAGACTTTTCCAAGATCGCTTCTCCACTAACCAAGTTGACCCAGAAGGATGTGAAGTTTGTATGGGGTCAAGCTCAAAAGAAGGCATTCAAAGAATTGAAGGCAAGATTGACTCAAGCTCCTGTTCTGTCATTACCCGATGGAAGTGAAGATCTGGTGGTCTATTCTGACGCTTCCTACTCGGGGTTGGGGTGTGTACTAATGCAGAGAAGGAAGGTTATAGCCTATGCATCCTGACAGTTGAAGGTTCATGAGGTCAATTATCCTACTCATGATTTGGAGCTGGCAGCCGTGGTCTTTGCATTAAAGATTTGGAGGCACTATCTGTACGGGACGAGGTGCACCATTTTCACTGACCACAAGAGCTTGAAGTACTTCTTTGAGTAGAAAGACCTGAACATGAGACAAAGAAGATGGTTGGAGCTCATAAAAGACTATGATTGCGAGATCCATTACCATTCGGGCAAAGCCAATGTGGTGGATGATGCCTTTAGCCGAAAGGAGAGACCCGGGCCGATTCCGGTGAAAGCTTATCAACTAATCATGACCTCTGATGCGATGAAGCAAGTCAAAGAGTTTCAAGATGAGGCATTGAAAGAAGATCATCTTAACTCTGAAAGGATGAGAGGTCTGGTTGGGAATTGGGTGAAAACACGCTTGGTATTAAAACCCGATTTGGACGGGTGTGGATTCCTTATTTTGGGGATATACGGTTGAGGATTATGGATGAAGCTCACAAGACTCGATACTCTATTCACCCCGGTGCCATGAAAATGTATCCAGACATGAAGAAGGATTATTGGTGGCCGGGTATGAAGCACGATGTGGTGGAGTATGTGAGTAAGTGCCTTACTTGCTTACAGGTGAAGGCCGAGCATCAAAAGCTGTATGGGAAGATCCAACCTTTGGATATACCGGAATGGAAGTGGGAGCACATCACCATGGATTTTATTACAAAGCTGCCGCGTACTCTGAAAAGGTATGATGCTATATGGGTGATTGTGGACCGTCTGACAAAGAGTGCTCACTTCCTACCGATCCGCGAGACATATTGTCTGAGAGGTTGGCGGATCTATTCATCAAGGAAATTGTAACTCGTCATGGTGCGCCGTTGTCTATTGTGTCTGATCGTGACACCCGGTTTACATCCAAGTTCTGGAAGAAATTACACGACGCCATGGGGACGAGGTTACATATTAGCACGACTTATCATCCCCAGACTGATGGTTAGTTAGAAAGGACCATTCAGACGTTGGAAGTCATGCTTCGGGCATATGTGATTGATTTTGGGGGAAGTTGGGATGACCACCTATCATTAGCTGAATTCTCATACAACAACAGTTATCATGCCAGCATTGGTATGCCACCTTACGAGATGCTATATGGTAGGAGATGCAGAACAACGTTTGTTGGGGTGATATTGGTCAAAAGGAGTTGGGGAGCGTCAAGGTGATCGAGGCTACGATTGAGAAACTTGAGAAGATCAAAGCCTTTATGAAGGCAGCGAAAGATAGACAGAAGTCGTATGCTGATAAACGACGTAGACCGATTGAGTTCCAGGTGGGTGACCGAGTTATGTTGAAGGTCTCACCTTGGAAGGGTATTTTTTGTTTTCGAAAACGGGTCAAGTTGAGCCCGAGATACATAGGCCCTTTTCGAATCATCGCTCGAGTAGGAGAGGTGGCCTATAGATTGGAGTTACCAGATGAGTTAAGTGGAATTCACCTGACATTCCATGTATCTCATCTGAGAAAGTGCTTAGCTTATGAAGACATGATTATTTCACTGGAGGATATTGAAGTAGACGAACGACTCAATTATGTGGAGCAACCAGTGGCAATCATCGATCGAAAAGAGAAAAGGTTGAGAAATAAAGTGGTTCCTCTTGTGCGCGTACAATGGAAGCATAGGAAGGGATCCGAGTCTACGTGGGAGACCGAAGAAGAAATGAAGCATCATTACCCATGTTTGTTCAAGGAATAACAGGTTTCGGGGACGAAACCTATATAAGGGGGGTGAACTTGTAACACCAGGCTTTTTTTTAGACAAGAAAGAAGAATAAGGTGAAGAAAAAGAAAGAAAAGAAATAAAGTCCAAGTAGAGGGACTAAAAGTGTTCAAAAGGACAAAATCTTTGAAAAGTTGGTAATAAAGGTGGCATGGCCACCCATCACCTTTCCTACACAACAAAATTGTCAGATTTTAGAGAGAGAAGAAAAGAGGGCAGAAAACTCTTGGTTTTGAAGGAAGAACAAGGAAGAATTCGAATTCAAGGTAATAATTCATCTTCTTATGGTGTTGTTAACCGGTTGTGTCCTCGGGTTTATGCTTATGTGTGTTTGTATGTGTTCAGGTATGTTTTAGTGGGTTTCTAGGCGGTTGAATTCAATTAGCAAACGAGTTTGGAAGAAGCCATACTCAAGAGCTGTAAAGGTGAGTTCTAGAACCCCTCTTTTCACTAATTTTAACTATTTTGGGGTCGGAAATGCATGAATGTATGTTTTCATTAAACTGGATCTCGGACCCACATGCTTGAATGTGTGTATGATGATGTTATGATATGATGTGTGACTATGTTCATGCTTGATGATGCATGATGATGTCTCTATGGCTTAGAGGGTAAGATTTAATATTAGAACATGATGAGTGGTGTATGGGAATCGAATCTGTTGTTTTAGGCTCACATGCTAAGTTTTTGAATATTCCTAAGTGTTTGAAAGTCAATGTGGATGGGAAGGTAATACGGATGAGCAAAGTAAGCCAATGCGGATGAGTATTGGAAATCAAACGCGGATGAACAGTTAATGCGGATGGACATTAACCACTAAGTAAGCCAATGCAGATGAAGTCAATACGGATGAACATTGACTAAGTATATGAAATGCGAATGAGTAAGGCAAATACGGATGACAAATGCGGATGAAGTAAGTCAATGCGGATGAAGTAAGTCAATGCGGATGAAGTAAGTCAATGTGGATGAAGCAAATCGAATGCGGATGAACAATAAGGTCAATGCGGATGAACACTTAGAATAATTCTGACTTTTTGGAGAAAACGGGGTAATGTAGGCTTTGACCTAGGAGATTCCCGGGGGCTATGTAAGTTGACTTTTGAGGTCATAGATGGTATGATGAGCATGTAATGATGTGTGATTGATGCATAAGCATGATGATGATGTATGATGTTGTATAATTATGCATGATGTATGTTATGTAGGTATGATGCCCTACATGATGATGACTAAATGTTATGTTTATGTTCTTTTTGCTATGTATGTTTATCTTTCCCGTGGATTTACGATGAATGTTAAAGAACCGAAAGTATTATGTAATGTAAAGCAAAAGATAATGAAAGAGGGACATGATGAATAAATGCATGCATTAATGAACGAATGAATGTAAGAAGGCTTGCAAGCAAATGTATGGAGGTGCATACCCGATAAAGGTGTTAGCTCAACGGTGTGCGGGTTAGCTACCCCGAAGGATGCACACTGGGGTCCAATGTTTGTGATTGACCATATGAATAGGATCCTTGCCGCTTACCCTAGGTGCTAGAGTCAGCTTCGTGCATAATGTTCGAGGTCTATGAAAGACCTCAGGCTCAGTTACCCGCTTCGTGCATAATGTTCGGGGTGTAGCATATGGCATTAATCCGGAATTAAAGAGAAAAGATAACGGTGAATGTACTTGCCCTAGGTACTGGAGTCAGCTCCGTGCCCAATGTTCGAGGTTTATGAAAGACCTCAGGTCCAGTTACCCGCTTCGTGCATAATGTTCGGGGTAATGTACATGTCACTGGAAGTAATGAATGAACGAATGAAAGTAAGAATGTATGAAAGGATGAAAGTTAACGTATAGATGATGAAGACAATAATGATATTATCTATGTGTATGTATGATGTATGATCGCATGAAAGTAAAGAACGGTTTTAACGACAGAAAAGTATGTTTTATTTTATAGAACTAGAACTCACTCAACAACGCTGACTTTGATGTGTTTCCAGTTGGCAGGTAATGATTGCTGAGGATGGCACGAGCGGCTACTCAGTTCTTTTGGATGGCATCCATATTTATAACGCTTTTGTAATGTAATGCAGCATGTATTTTGTAAACGATTAACGATGTATTATTTTGCAAAACTACTATATTGAAATGAAATGTCATTTTTAAATGTTTTTGCTGCGATGCTTAATAAAATACAATTGTAATTATATGTTTTATGTGCGATGAGGATCCAACTGTAAGCATCCCGGGAACGGGGCCTTACATGATGTCAATGTGACTAAGTTGGTGTTGGGTTCTCAACATGGACATATTGGAGGGGATGGGCATAAACTGTCTTCATATGCAAGGTTAAGTTCCTATGTTTATATGCAGGGTTGAGTTCCTATGTTCATGAGTAGAGTAGAAACCTCCATCATTTACAAATATAAAAGTAGCTTATTTAATTTTTGTTGGTAAATTTGGTTTATGTTAGTAGTTTGTTAATTGTGTTTATGTTTATACTTAGTTTATGTTGGTAGTCTATATTGTTAATTGTAATAGAATTAAAGGATCTATGTTTTTGTTTGAACAAATCAAAATGACATAAACCCATTATGAAACATTCTTAAAATCTATTAGGGTATGTTTGGTATGTGGTAATGGAATGGATGAAGGAATAGAATGAATAAAGGAATGGAATGGATAAGAGAATGAAATGAATAATTACATTCCATGTTGTGTTTGGTTGCCTTTTAGTAATAAATGAATCATATCTTTGTTTTATTTGTTAGGTATAAAAAACGAAACAATGAAGTGTAAAAGTAGCTATGATGGTGATGGCGAGCGGAGGTGGTGGCCGGAGGTGGTTTCTGGCGGCTGTTGTGGCCGGCGGAGGTGGTGGCCGGCGGTGGTTTCCGGCGGTGGTTTCATGTGGCTGTTTCCGGCGGCGGTGGTGGCCGGCGGTGGTTTACTGCGGCTGTTTCCGGTGGCGGTGGTTGCCGATGGTGGTTTCCAGCGACGGTGGTGGCCGGTGGTGGTTTCCAGCGGCGGTGGTGGTGGCGGTGGTGGCCGGCGGTGGTTTCCGGCGGGCGTGGTGGCCGGCGGTGGTTTCCGGCGGCGGTGGTGGCCGGCGGTGGTTTCCGGCGGCGGTGGTGGCCGGCGGTGGTGGTGGCTGGCGGTGGTTTCCGGCGGTGGTGGCCGGCGGTGGTTTCCGGCGGCGGTGGTTGCCGGCGGTGGTTTCCGGCGGCGGTGGTGGCCGACGGCGGTGGTTTCCGGCGACGGTGGTGGCCGACGGCGGTGGTTTCCAGTGGTGGTGGTGGCAGACGGTGGTTTCCGATGGCGGTGGTTTCCAGTGGCGGTGGTGGCTGGCGGTGGTTTCCAGTGGTGGTGGTGGCTGGCGGTGGTTTTCGTCGGCGGCAGTTTCTGGCAGCAGTGGTGGCCGACGGCGGCGGTTTCTGGTGACGATGGTGGCTGGCGGTGGTGGCTGGAGGTGGTTTACAAAGGCAGCGATGGCCTAGGTGGTTTCTTGCGATGTCGGTGGTGGCTTTCGAAGGTGGTTTCTTGCGATGGCGGTGGTGGCCTTCGAAGGTGGTTTCTTGCGGTGGTTCCCGGCGGTGACAGTGGCCTTCGGAGGTAGATGTCTTAAGTGTATCATCATGGGTTTAGGTCATTTTGACCCATTAGACTTAAATGATCTAGGTTTTAGTTTAAATGAGTCAAAATAATATAAACCTACTATGAAACCCTTTCTAAGACTATTGTAGTTTAATCGTGACATTCTGGCCTGTTTTAACTCAAACTAGAATGTTTTTAAGGATACTAAGTTTGTTTAGTTCATTTTGACCATTTGAAACTAGAATAAACTTAAATGATCTAGGTTTTAGTTTAAATGAATGAAAATGATCCCGACACACTTGATACACTTAAAAATATTTTAGTTTGAGTTTAAATAGGTAAAAATGATTCAAACACTCTTGATATAGTTTAACTTGAATCTATTACCTTATAATCTATAGTTTGTCAAAGTTTAATATTTTATAATGTATATTTGTTTTGTAGGCTCAAATTACAAGTATTTTCCAAGTTTCGAATTATTTGTCACAACTTATGTAGTTTATGGATTCAAAAATGGTTTCAAATCAAGCCGGTGAAGATGATCCAGACGAGGGGATGAATAGTGTATCAGATGACTCGTTTAAGTTTGCTTTTTGTTAGTTATATATTTAAGTTAAACAAGATTAGTTAGCTAGCTACTTAGAGCTTATGTATGAACATTATATGTCGTTCATGAATGTTAAACTTTTTATAGCACATTTTGTGTTTCTGGGAAATTTAGATATATATAGGCAGTTCGTAAATCTGGAATTAAGAAAATATCAAAAAACAAAATGAAACAGTTGTAACAACATGTCATCACTAATAATAAAGTGTATAGCACACCCAATAACATAACTTTTTTACAAAAAAATGACATAAATCATTAACCCGGCCTATACTCTATGATATTCCTCACAATACATGCTTGTCGTTTGGGATTTGGATATGGAGGTATAGTTCCGGCGATGCATGTGTATGGGGAGGTAATGGGTTTAAATCTTAATTTGAGCAAAAATACTCA
>CM046448.1:102388135-102393135 GCA_025506515.1 Flaveria trinervia | reverse complement strand
GGGTTATTTTAAAAGTTTATTTAAACTATACTTAGACTTTGTTACAAATGGTTTTTCTTTTTATTGAAATAATTAAATAGTGTGTTTTATTTCCATTGCCTCAAAAATACCATTTTAGTTGGTTTTAATTATAAAAACCCCAAATGCCAAATTGGAACCCTAGTCCTCGTTGATTCGTTAAACTCATTACAATTAAACTTTAACATTGTAAATATATTTATATATAATTTTAGGTACCTTGTGAAGGGTTTTGGTATTGGAACGTTTATTTATATTTCTTAATAATCACCATTCATATACTTGTTTGACAAGTGAGTATTTCTATATCATTTTTTATATTTTCACATATTGGGGTGAAACATGTTACCTTATAATCATTGCACTTGTAAATTCGTTTGGTTTTTGTAAACTCTTGGAAATTCACTTATATGTTGTGGTTAGTTGAGCTTTGTAATTATCATGTATTGACGATTATATATACAATCATTAACTATTGCTAGCCTGGCGACATCATAGATCTATAGGCTTGCCAAGCCTGCTTGGTTAATCCAAATACATTTAGCTAATCGTATAAACTGTAAACGTGAAAAACTTGTAAAGTGTCAAGGTTTGATTGTGCATATGTCTTACATCCCTAGTTACTTTGTTCACTAATTTATAACATGAATTGCCATCTTTT
This sequence comes from Flaveria trinervia, assembly GCA_025506515.1. Lineage (NCBI taxonomy): Eukaryota > Viridiplantae > Streptophyta > Magnoliopsida > Asterales > Asteraceae > Flaveria > Flaveria trinervia. Next base: position 102,392,456 of record CM046448.1, on the reverse strand, counting down.
TATACTTATGTATAGAAAACTATAGAAATCTCACCAACATTATGTTGATCTCTTATTTTTAACATGTTTCAGGAAATGCGCAAGTATGATAGCCATCTTTGAAGTTATTCACTCCTAGGAATGTACCTAGATAAATAAATAGATGGACTTGAAATATTTCCTATTATGCATCGTTGTTTTTCTTATTTGAGACTTATGTTTGTAATGTTACATTTGAAATTTATGATTAATATAATAGGGTTTAATAATAGCGTTATGTGGCTGTGAACGATCCTAACCCTCATATCTCGACGTTTCTGCCGTCAAGGTTGGGGTGTGACAGATAACATGTTAATATGGTTTAATAATAACGTTATGTGACTGTGAACGATCCTAACCCTCATATCTCGACGTTTCCGCCGTCAAGGTTGGGGTGTGACACTTCTCCCCTTCTTATTTCTCCCCCTCCCTTTTAAAAAAATCTAGCCTTATCATTATTGACTAGTGGTGAGACCCTCCTTGTTTAGAGGGGCGTAAAGCCATGGTTAAAATTTAATGCGGAAATGTTGTGGCAAACATGTCGTTGAAGGGAACGATAATAACATACGCAATATATATATATACGTATGTATGTATGTACGTACGTACGTATGTACGCATGTATGTTTGTACGGATGTATGTTTGTACGCATGTACGTAGGTGCGCATGTGCGGATGTACGTGCATGCATGCGTGCGTCCGTGCGTACGTACTATATATATATAGTGTCACATCCCGGTAGAAGCGTGAAACGCTTTGGATGTGACTAGATTGTTTAGACTGATTTAGGGTTCATGAGTCCCTTACATTCCCTTGATAAGTTTCCTTTCTTCTTACAATTATATCAAATTACCACTCTACACTTACCATTACGGTGCCTCTTACAGGTATTGCACCACATTTGACCTTTTGTATATGGTCTTCTCTCTTGGATAATTCCCATGAAATTTCTCATGGAATTTCTGTTTACCTTCCTCTGTTGATTTCCTTTAAATTTTCCTCCAGAGTTGTTGTTGCTCCATTTCCTTATGTCTCCAATCCTTGGATAAGTCAAGGATGCATTCCTTATGATCTCATCAATGAGGTTGCCGGATAACGTTACTGCATCATGAAAAGTCTTAGGCATGGGCCTGCCTTTACCGTTCCTCTTATTTGTGGTAATAGACCACCGACATACCTTCCTATCCTTTTAGTTTCTGGTGTAACTAGGTGTGCCATTAACCTAGATAATTCATTGTATCTATCTGTATATTCCTGATGTGCAGCACCCTTCATTTTTATTGCTAAGAATTATGTTTCTATCCTTTCTATCTCATTATAAGGGCAATATATCTTAATCACTAGGTTCCTAAATTCTTCCCTGCTTAACATATTCATAACATCTCTCTCCTTAGTTTGAATTTCCATCTTCCACCATGACAGTAATTCTCCTTTCAGTGAATGGGAAACAAACATGGTCTCATATTTATCAGCACACTTGCTGATATCTAAAACTGACTCCATTTCTTCTAACCAACACAAAGCTTGTATTGTTCCTCTTTTTCTATTGAAGTATTGAGGTTTACAAGAGATAAAAGCCTTTTAAGGACATCCTTTCTTAGCTTTTATCTATAACTCATTTCTTAGGGTGTTCTATTTCAGTAGTGTTGCCCGATTCTTCATTTCCAAGTGAAACACCTCCAATGTTAAGGTTCTGACCTCGAGTTGGGATACTCCTATATCATCCTGTGGTTCTATTTCGGGTGTTGTTTCTTTATAATTGCTATGATCTGAAGGATCAGTTTTGTTATAGTAACTATTAGAATTACTAGTACTCATACTACAAAAATTCTTACAAAATTTCAGATCATGATATCACCAGTACCAGTCAAATAGTTTCATTAAAATCTTATATTTTCATATGGTCACATATATCTCATACAAGGTTCTTATTATTGTCTAAGCATAAACACCTTGTCATGAAATCATGAAAACAAAATATATATTAAATATATTTTAAGTCATGCTAGAAATTGTTATCATACGAGCTTATGGTTATAGTCTAGGCATTTACTAATAATACCTAATTCTCTATAACCAATGGCTCTGATACCAACCTGTCACATTCCGGCGAAAGCGTGAAATGCTTTGGATGTGACTAGCTTGCTCAGAACGCATTGATCAGAAAATTTAACAATTAAAATGATAAAACATAACATGACATATCACATAATATTAGATAATTATAGGTTAGGGTTACATCATAACGTTAGTAGACAAAATTTAACATAACCCTATTACAAAACATATAATTTAACTACTACATCTTCAGTAAGGATGGAAGTGTGCATCCACTGATAAGCTGAGATCGTACATATTAACAGTTAAGTTCACACAAACTTTCCTCATGATCTCTCCCCAGCCATTATAAACATCAAAAGAGAACATAATGCTGTTAGACATGTTCCTTACCTAAAAAAGCATACTCAAAATAGTCAATATAAAGTTGGTGAAATCATAGGTTTAACTTCAAACAAAATATTTTTGATGCAACATATACAACCAAACCTACTTATAAGTCAGATGATTCATAACTGTCATAACATAATTCAAAAATATCAGATAATATAGCATCACAACACTCATCCTGTTGGTGCAGGAAATATTTTCCTAAGTAGCGCTACCTATATTATCCAACGGTTCCACATCCGAATTAATGGTTGTAACATAAATGACAGTAAAACTCAAAAACTCTTATATATGCATCAATCTCATAGCAGTATGTTTTCCCCCCAAAAACTTATAAATACAAAAACAGGGCTATGAGTCTCATCTCTTACTCCAATAGGTAACCTATAAACAAAATATTTATATATTAGGAGTATCTTTTTTATAATTTTTAGCACCTCGGATTATAAAAATAAATACAGAAGTTATAATCATTCATATGTCACTAAATTTTGACAGCAAATACATATAGAATTCTAATATAGCATACCAAAGTTTCATATATTAACTATTTACAGTGGAACTTTAATAATATTTGTATAAACTAAAAAAAATACCTACGGGTCCCTAAAATTCACCAAAAATTATTAGGATTTACATAACAAAATGTGTACTATTTCAAAATTTCCTGAAGTGCTAAATCATAACAAAATTCTTTTATTGATTTTTATTATTCTGATAATATTCGGTAAAAATAGCAAACTATATCCAAAATTTTAATTTCATACAAACTTTTCTAATCTAATTACTATACTTTGTATAAATTTTTCATGATTTGTCTTTTAGTTTAAATATTTTTCCCGATTTTTGATTTACAGTAACTTCTAAAATTTGTAACTTATGCATAACTTCAAATTAGGCCATGAAACTTTTTTTGCAAGTCTTATAAAACATAAGAATTATCATATAAGTTTTCCAGCTTTTTACCATGTTCGGTTCTTCCGGTTGATAATTTTCTTTCAAATATTTAAATAAATTATATAAATTATTTTACCTATCATAATCATACTAAAATTTGCAGAATATTATTTCTAATATTTTCTAACAAGTTTCTATTTTTATTCCCATAATAACAATCATTTAAGTATTTAATCTGATTCATCATGAATATCTATGTTTTAACCCTTTTATTTTTGTATTAAATCCTTGATTTTTATAAAACCTTCAAACTTTCTGTTTTGAATCTTTTCATACTGATTTTAATAAAAATCATGTGTTTATGAGTTTTTGCAAAGAATCTTGATGATTTAGGTAAAGGTTAACCACATGTGTTAGTTAAACATATATATAATTTGTTAGTTATAGATTTGAGGATCATACCTTGTGGTTGAATGAAAACTTAAGGGAATTGATTGGTTAGACTCTTGATGATCCGCTTGGGGTTCTTGTTTAAAGATTGATCATAAGCCTGGAAAGGTAACTTGGCCCATGTTGTTCTGGTTATTAGTGATCAAGAGATGGTGATGAGGTGAGAACCGAAAGTATAAGAGTGGTGGTGGTGGTGACTTGAAAACCGAGAGTGTCGAGAGGTGTGAGGATAGAGGCTGTTGTGATGGTTTGCGGTTCCATCGGTCGAGAGTTCAAGGAGTTTAGGAAAATCATCATGATTTTCATCATTTATAGTTATCTTAGGATTAGGTGTCAAGGTTTAAAGGGTGTTAAGTGTCATATTTAGGAAGGTGATAGGTGTCCATGAGTGGTTAGGTGGCGGGTTATGGTGGTGATTTGTGTCATGACAATGCTAGATGTCATTTAATGGTGTTAATGACGTTCGTAGTGGTTAAGTTTAGTTTAGTTAGTAAATTTGTTACTAATC
>CM046448.1:102348135-102385635 GCA_025506515.1 Flaveria trinervia | reverse complement strand
GAGATGAACATGTGGTGAGCTATGTAACATCCGTTTATTTTGAAATTATAAACCCAAAACCCAAACCCATGACTTTCATACGAAGGAAAATTCATTATTTAAATTATTTTATTTAATTTGACGAATCAAATGCTATATATGCGTAGTTTAAACAATATTGTGAATTGTTTTATTCAAATATTCATTTTATTAAATCATCTAAACAACTTATAATAATTAATTGATTTATAAATATATATTTTTAAGTTATAAAGTTTTATTTATCATTTTACAATAAATAACTAAATAAAAAGTCTTATTAAAATTTATTAAGTTTTTTAAATATTTTATAAAATAAATGGGTTTATAATTTAAATTAAGTTTAGGGTGAAAAGTGTCATTTATAAAACTTAAATTATAAGTTTTTCACATAAAATGATAAACTTTAAAACAACAGGGACCAAAGCTGTAATAATCTTAAAATCCGACCCCACTCCCTCGGCCCTCCCTATTCTCCGGCCAACTTCCGGCGATCCAAAAACACCCGTCATCCATCGATTTACCCACTTGAACTGTTTTCTAAACTGTTTTGAACCTAGGTGATGTTTCAGTTGATCTTTTTGGGTTGTTATGAGTGTGTTTTCGAAACCGAACCTGTATTAAAATCATTGAAATCGTTGACATGAAACTGCACAATTCGAGCCCTTATAAGTTAGGGTAAGCCCTCTACTCGATACTCTTATGCCGTCTAAACTCTTAATTGCACTCATCAACCACAAATACATGACAATCCATCACCAACTTCCTTCGAACCTGAGACCGAGGTGTTCATCACCTTCTGTGCATTTTGAACTCGAATTAAGAAAGGGCTTTTGTGTAAGGCCCCGTTCCCGGAGACCTCACAGTTGGTCATTCACAACATTAAATACATTAAACATTATAAATTTACAAGCTTAAGCAGCAGAATTATTTAACAAAAACCATTCATTTCATTAAAAACACTATTGTTGAGTAATACACTATTGTTTAACCGAATACAAAAAATTGTTTAATTGCATTACAAAACAACAACAATAACAAGTATGAATGGATGTCATTCTTTCCCTGCCGAGTAGCTTCACCCTCGTGCCATCCTCAGCAATGTTTACCTGCCAACTGAAAATGTATAAAAGTCAGCGTAGCTGAGTGAGTTCTAGTTTTAAAAGTAATAAAATACTTTTTGTAAGGTATACATATGAAAATACTCTGTCTGTGAAATTTTATATTTTTATACGTGAGCACGCATTTACTATACAACCAGAAAATGTTTCTTCTCTTTACTGTATGTCTTCTTTATTCTGTACTCTTTTATCTTTATCTTTCACTGGCTATGTGGACCAATGAGCCATACCCTAAACTATGTGCGTGGGGGAAACTGGTGATGGACCCTCTTGTCCCTCAATGGGCTCTGATTACTATATACAAGGCCGACCCAATCACCTAGGGTACGCTGCAAAGGTCCGTCAATCTCAATTGACTGGCCCCGTGTGCATAATAGGGTAGCTAACCCACATCACAGTTGAGCTAACGACAACATGGTCATGTACCTCCTATAAGCTTGCAAGACTTGTTAACATTTTATTTTAGTTCCACTTCTCTTCTTTATTGCTCTTTCGCTTTATTATTATTAATACTTTACGTTATGATAATAAACACACAACTTAAAGTCATACACTAATAGTAATGATAATAATACGGAACAATCATAAAACAATCATAATAATGCATGAAACTAAGCATTAATAAGCCCTAGTCAAACCTCGGTCAAAACCCTAATAGCACAGACTCCCAAAAATTTTGTAATAAATTCTAAGTGTTTAGGCGCATCAATACTATTTGGGCGCATGAGCCTTGTTTGGGCGCTTCATCACTATGCAGGCGCATCAGCCAACAGTTAACCGCTTTAACACTTAGGCGCATGAATTATTCAGGCGCATGAACTATTTGGGTGTATGGACGCATGGGCACTTAGGCATATGGCCATTCGGACGCATGGCCCTACACTTAGTCGTCCGATTACAATTCTAGGCGCATGAACCATGTTCAGGTGCATGAGTTACACTTAAACATTTCTAAGGCATTTCCAGGCTCATGAGCCTTATTTAGGCGCATGAACCTTCTGCTCAACATGTTCCTAGGATATTTTCGAACCCAAACATCAAGCCTATTTGTTCTAAGCTTACAAAGGTCATTCTAAACATGAACAACGTAATAACACCTAAGTAACATCATCAAACATGCATAATACATACGGGTATACATATATAAACATTATAAAATCATTTAAATACATTTTCATCCCCAAAGAGTTTAGAACAAGTAAAACCAGGGTCTAGAAACTCACATGGTGCAACTTTTGGTGTATCTTCCTTCTAACCCGTATGCGAATGAGCTCTAACACCTAGAAACCCACCAAACACACATACACAAACACACACACATAAGCACATAACCGAGACAAAACTCATCATAAACACTTAAAACCCATGAATTCTTACCTTGAATTCAGCCTCTTCTTTTTCTTCTTCTTCAAAACCAAGAGTGTTTCTACTCTCTTCCTTTCTCTCTCTAAAATGACCGAAGATTTGTGTGTAGAAAAGGTGATAGGTGGCCATGCCACATTTATCACCTACTTTTTAAAGATTTTGTCCTTCTGGACACTTTTAGTCCCTCTACTTGGGCTTTATTGCTTTTCTTTCTTTTATTTACTTTAATAGAATAACCGGGTGTTACATTTTGTTTCTAATGATGTAATACCCGGTTATTTATATATTTTGAAGCCGAAGAAAGAAGAAAATAAATAAAGTCCAAAGTCGAGGGTCCAAACTTGTCAACGAGAGAAAGTTGGGGAAGTGGGAGTATGTAAGGGAGAGGGCAACCCTTACCCTCTCCCCACACCCACCAAAATCAGCCAAAGAGAGAGAGGAAGAGAGAAAGAAGAGAAAAAGGAGAAAAAGTTGGTTCGGGTTGGTTCGAGTAATGAAAGTTGGGGAAGTGGGAGTATGTTGTTTGTTGTTATGTATGTTTATCTTTCCTGTGGCTTTACATGTGACATTAATGAATGTAATGAAGTATTATGTAATGTAAAGTGAAAGATAAAGAAAAGAGGAACAAAAAGTAAGAATGTATGCATTAACGAGTAATGAAAGTAAAGATAGCCTGGTAAGCATGGCATGTACATCGGGGTCTTTCTTTGTGATTGACCAATTGCATAGAACTATTGCTACATACCTTAGGTACTGTGACCATGAGGTGCGATGTACCATTATAGAAAGTCTATGATAGGCCTAGGTCCAAAACCACGAACAGAAAGGTATTGCATATGGCAATGGTACACCTACATTCATACCTTAGGTACTGTGACCACGAGGTGCGATGCACCATTATAGAAGGTCTATGAGAGGCCTAGGTCTAGAACCACAAACAGAAAGGTATTGCATAGTAAACCTGAATCTTACCCTAGGTACTGTGTTTATGAGGTGCGATGCATCGTTATAGAAGGTCTATGATAGGCCTAGGTCTAGTACCATGAATAGAAGGGAAGGGTTTATAGTTAACAGAAAGGAAAGGCAAAGAATGAAGCATGAAAGATTAAAGAAGATAATAATGATATTATCCGTATGTACGTATGATGTGTGATCACAAACGAATGAAAAGTATAGTATGATTTTGAAAGAAAATAAAGAACGATTTTATCGATGGAATGTATACTTTATTATAAAACTAGAACTCACTCAGCAACGCTGACTTTGATGTTTTTCCAGTTGGTAGGTAATAGTTGCTGAGGATGGCACGAGGTAGCTACTCAGCTCTTTTGGGATGGCATCCATTCATTTAATGCTTTTGTGATGTAATGCAACAATGTATTTTTGTAACCGATTGACGCTGTATTATTTGGAAAAAGTTTTTATAATGAAATGAGATGTCCTTTTGAATGTTTCCGCTGCAATATTTTCCTAAGGCAAATGTAATTATATGTTTTGTGCGATGAGAACCCAACTATAAGCGTCCCGGGAACGGGGCCTTACAAGTTGGTATCAGAGCCAAAGTTTAAGTGAAATGGGTAAATTTTCAAAATAAACCTTAACTTAAACTGAGAATGGGACGGAAAGGGAATGGAATGCCAATCTGAGTAGCTGCGTGCCATCAGGTAGTTTCGTAAAGTTAACCGGTTTTATGTGCGCATGGTATGTGGTTATGTGTTGTATGTAGATTTAAATACTGATGTAGTAAGGATAGGTAATGCTCGGGGTGTGAAGAGTAAAGTAAGTGGCTAATCATAACTGGCCACTGTAGTTAGGGACTTACTATACTTGACATAAACTGAGCTTTTCCCTTGAATGACCGTGTTGGTGTTTGAATCTTTCAGTGTGCGTGTGATGCCTGGTGGTAGATCTTCGAAAGCTTCACGAGGTGGAGGTCACCCTGTTGAACCGTGACCCAAAAGAGGGAGACCCAGAGTTGAGAAAGTGGTTCATGAAGAACCAGAGACCCCTCATCCAGAGGGTGGAAATGAGAGCGCCAATCTAAGTGCCTCAATGAAAGAGGCAGTGGTTGAGGAAGTTCATCAGGTCATGCAGACGATCTTGCCGTCTGTAGTGACTGAAGTTATCAAAGCTATAAGAGAAGGAGAAAGAAAGGAGATAAACAGGTCCTCGGGAGAACAGGAACAACCAGAGCCAGAAACGGTTCTCTTTGATGATGAGGAGGAGGAAGAAGAAGAGCCTGCGCCGGAGGCGGCGCGAGGCTGTAACTATGGGGTGTTTATGAGATGCAAGCCCCCAACTTTCGATGGAAATGACACAGCTGCCGCCGCTCACCGGTGGGGAGGGAAATGGAGGCGGTACTTGATATCAGCGAATGCCGAGATGATCAGAAGGTGAAATTCGCTACCCACGCTTTTGTGGATTCAGCTCTGTGCTAGTGGGACAACATTGTTCAAGCTGAGGATAGTAGGGCCATTAGGAAAATGAGATGGCCTGAGCTGAAAAAGTTGGTGCTTGAGGAGTTTTGTCCTCATCGGAAATGGACAAGGTCGAAAGGGAGTTCTTGCAACTAGAGGCGGGAACTATGACGCACTAGCAGTACACCATGAAATTCAATGAGATGGCACGTCTGGTGTCGGATCAGGTGACACCTCTGTCTCGAAAAATCAAGAGGTACATTCAGGGTTTGCCAGCGGATATTCGCAGGCACATGATCGCTGCCCGACCGAGCACGTTTAGGTTGGCGGTGGATTTGGCAGGGAGACTATATGATGAGAGGATGGTGGTGGTGAGTGAAGGTGGAAAGAAGAGTGGTGGTGATCGAAACTGGCAGGGGAAGAGGTTTGTTCGGGGTAATGCTTCGACGGGTAACAAGAAGGCACGGGTGGACGATCGCCGTGTGGTCGCATCGGGTGCTGGTATAAAGAAGTGTGATAGGTGTGGAGAGAACATAGCGGGGAATGTAGGTTGGGGATGAATGTATGCTTCAAATGTGGGAAGCCGGGGCATATAGCCAAGGACTGTCGTACGGTCCGATGTTTTAACTGTGGCATGGAGGGCCACGTGAATAGGGATTGTAAGAAGCCCAGGGCTAAGAGTTCTGGGGTGAAGAAAACTGGAGGTGAAGGACCAAGGGCGAGTGCCAGGGCATTCACGATGACACAGGAGGAAGCTAGGACGGACCTTGATGTCGTGTCCGGTACGTTTCTGGTGAACCAAACTTTAGCTTCTGTGTTATTTGATTCGGGTGCCAGTAAAAGTTTTATTTCTGCTGCTTTTTGTGCTAAGTTTCCTATTAGTAGTAGACGTGTTGATGTGCCCTTTGATGTAGAAACTGCCATAGGTAAGTCTATCGGGATTTCTGAGATGATAGAGAACTGTGAAGTGGAATCAGAAGGTCATAAGTTTCCTGTTAGACCATTCGTGATGACCTTGGGTGGTTTTGATTTGGTTCTTGGGATGGATTGGTTGGCGGAATCCGAGGCAAACATTGTGTGTTGTAAGAAGATGATTCGGTTGACAGCACCTGACGGGAGTTTGGTAACGGTTTACGGGGATCGAGTCACGACGATTCCAAAGGTGATTTCGATGGCGGTAGCGGGGAAGTGTATGAGGCGTGGATGTAGTGCCTACTTGGCTTATGTAAAGGATGTGGATACGCCAACACCACAACTATCCGATATGCCGGTTGTGTGTGACTTTCCAGACATATTCCCAGAAGACTTACCAAGAGTGCCACCCGACCGTGAGATCAAGTTTCAGATTGATCTGATACCGGGTGCCCAACATGTTGCCAAGGCACCGTATCGGTTGGCTCCGATAGAAATGAAAGAGTTGATGGAGCAGTTGCAAGAGCTGCTTGATAAGGGGTTCATTAGATCGAGTATCTCTCCTTGGGGTGCTCCGGTATTGTTTGTGAAGAAGAAAGACGGTAGCATGAGAATGTGTATCGACTACCGTGAGTTGGACAAGTTGACGGTGAAGAACCGATACCCCTTACCGAGGATAGACGATTTGTTCGATCAGCTTCAGGGTGCTAGTTGGTTTTCAAGGATCGGCCTTCGATCGGGCTATCATCAGCTTAAAGTGAAAGAGCAGGATATCCCCAAAACAGCTTTTCGCACGCGCTATGGTCACTACGAGTTTCTTGTCATGTCTTTTGGTTTGACCAACGCGCCGGCTTCTTTTATGGATTTGATGAACCGTGTGTGTCGGCCGATGTTAGATAAATTAGTGATTCTGTTTATTGATGATATCCTGATTTATTCGAAGAGCGAGATTGAGTATGCTGGCCACATTCGGGAGGTTTCGGAGACGTTGAGAAAGGAGAAGTTGTATGCTAAATTCTCCAAGTGCGCATTTTGGTTGCGTGAAGTTCAGTTCTTGGGTCATGTGGTGAATCTCGACGGGATTATGGTGGAGGACCCGACGTAAGTGGAGGCGGTTATGCAATGGAAGTCACCAAAGACGCCATCCGAGGTTCGTAGTTTCTTGGGTTTGGCGGGCTACTATAGAAGATTTATCCAAGACTTCTCTAAGATTGCTTCTCCACTGACTAATTTTACCCGGAAAGATATAAAGTTTGTATGGGGTCAAGCTCAAGAGAAGGCATTTGAAGAATTGAAGGCAAGATTGACTCAAGCTCCTGTTCTGTCATTACCCGATGGAGGTGAAAATCTGGTGGTTTATTCTGATGCTTCTTATTCGGGGTTGGGGTGCGTGTTGATGCAGAGAGGGAAGGTTATAGCCAATGCATCCCGACAGTTGAAGGTTCATGAGGTCAATTATCCTACTCATGACTTGGAGCTAGCAGCTGTGGTCTTTGCACTAAAAATTTGGAGGCACTATCTTTACGGGATGAAGTGCACCATTTTCACTGACCACAAGAGCCTGAAGTACTTTTTCTAGCAGAAGGATCTGAACATGAGGCAGAGACAATGGTTGGAACTTATAAAGGATTATGATTATGAGATCCACTACCATCCGGGCAAGGCCAATGTGGTGACTAATGCCCTTAGCTGGAAAGAGAGGCCCGAGCCAATCCGGGTGAAAGCATATCAACTGATCATGACCTCTGATGTAATGAAGCAAGTCAAAGAGTTTCAGGACGAGGCACTGAAAGAAGATCATCTTAACTCTGAAAGAATGAGAGGTCTGGTTGGGGAATTGGGTGAAAACACACTCGGTGTTAGAACTCGATTCGGTCGTGTGTGGATTCCTCGTTTTGGGGATCTACGGGTGAAGATAATGGATGAGGCTCACAAGACTCGATACTCCATTCATCCCGGTGCCACAAATATGTACCAAGACATGAAGAAGAATTATTGGTGGCCGGGTATGAAGCGCAATGTGGTGGAGTATGTGAGTAAGTGCCTTACTTGCTTATAGGTGAATGCCGAGCATCAAAAGCTGTATGGGAAGATCCAACCTTTGAATATACCAGAATGGAAGTGGGAGCACATCACCATGGACTTCATTACGAAGCTGCCGCGTACCCCGAAAGGGTACGATGCCATATGGATGATAGTTGACCGTTTGACGAAGAGTGCTCACTTCCTACCAATCCGCGAGACATATTCATCTGAGAGGTTGGCTGATCTGTTCATCAAGGAAATTGTAACTCGTCATGGTGTGCCGATGTCTATTGTGTCTGATCGTGACACCCGGTTTACATCTAAATTTTGGAAGAAATTCCATGACGCTATGGGGATGAGGTTACATATTAGCACGGCTTATCATCCCCAAACTGATGGTCAGTCAGAAAGGACCATTCAGACATTGGAGGACATGCTTCAGGCATGTGTGATTGATTTTGGTGGAAGTTGGGATGACCACCTACCCTTAGCCGAATTCTCATACAACAGCTATCATGCCAGCATTGGTATGCCATCATATGAGATGCTATACGGTAGGAGCTATAGAACACCTGTTTGTTGGGGTGATATTGGTTAGAAGGATTTGGGAAGCGTCGAGGTAATCAAAGCTATGACTGAGAAGCTTGAAAAGATCAAAGCCTTCATGAAGGCGGCCAAAGATAGACAGAAGTCGTATGCTGATAAATGACGCAGACCGATCGAGTTCCAGGTGGTGACCGGGTTATGTTGAAGGTCTCACCTTGGAAGGATATCATTCGTTTTAGAAAGCGGGGCAAGTTGAGCCCGAGATACATAGGCCCTTTCCGAATCATCGCTCGAATAGGAGAGGTGGCCTATAGATTGGAGTTACCGGATGAGTTAAGTGGAATTCACCCGACATTCCATGTATCTCATCCGAGAAAGTGCTTAGCTGATGAAGACATGATTGTTCCACTGGAGGATATCAAAGTGGACGAACGGCTCAATTATGTGGAGCAACCAGTGGCAATCATCGATCGAAAAGAGAAAAAGCTGAGAAATAACGTGGTTCCCCTGGTGTGCGTACGGTGGAAGCACAGGAAGGGATTCGAGTCAACGTGGGAGACTGAGGAAGAAATGAGACATCATTATCCACATTTGTTCAAAGAATAACAGGTTTCGGGGACAAAACCTATTTAAGGGGGGTGGACTTGTAACACCCGGTTATTTATTTATTTTGAAGCTGACGAAAGAAGAAAAGAAATAAAGTCCAAAGTCGAGGGACCAAACTCGCCAACAAGAGAAAGTTGGGGAAGTGGGAGGGTGTAAGGGAGAGGGCAACCCTTACCCTCTCTCCACACCCACCAAAATCAGCCAAAGAGAGAGAGGAAGAGAGAAAGAAGAGAAAAAGGAGAAAAAGTTGGTTCGGGTTGGTTCGAGTGGCCAAAATTGTTGAGAAGCGAGTCAAATCGAAGCTCTACTTCTCGGTGTCGTTTGTGTGAGTTCTAGGATCCTATTTTTTCTTGTTTTTAAGCGATTTTGGGGCTGGAACACATCTGAAATCAGGTTTTTGAGTGTGTGTATGCTTGACCCCATTATGTATGTGTATGTGTGTGTATGATGCGTTTGAACCTTGATTGTGAGCTTGTGTGTGCTTGAATGGTGTTGTGGTAGCATCCCTAAGGGTTAGGATGGTCAATTTGGGCATAGAATGGGTTTAGATGAGTTTGGAAGTCGAAAAGGGCAGTTTGCGTTCGGCTGGAACTGCATTCTGCATCAGCTAGGGCTTGGCGACCGACTAGAGACTGAATGGAGGCCATACGGCCGAATAGGGTGCGATTGGGGTCCATTCGCACGATTGAGGGTCCAATTGCACGATTGAAGGGCCAGTCGCATGGAGGTCATGCGATTGGAGGTCCAGTTGCATAAGTGCTCACCCGCATTAGTCCTATTCGCATGAGGTCCATCCGCATTGTCCATTCGCACAATTGGGTGTTCATTCACATGAGTGTTCATCCGCATTGGTTCATTCGCATGATGTTCAGTCGCATGGAGGCCATGCGACTGAAGGGTGTCCATACGCCTGAATAGGGCTGTTGCACCCGAGTAATAGTGTAGTGTAACTTCTGACTTTCGGGGGAAAGTGTAGATTTAAGTTTTGACGTAAAGGTTTCCGTAAGTTCATGTAAGATGATGATTGTGGCCTAGAGAGCATGTTGGGCATGATGATGATAATATGCATGATTATGCATGTTATGTATGTATGATGTTGCCTTATACAATGTTAATGCTTGTGTATGTTGTGTTCCTTGTTATGATGTATGTTTATCTTTCCTGTGGCTTTACGTGTGACGTTAATGAATGTATGAAGTATTATGTAACGTAAAGTGAAAGATAAAGAAAAGAGGAACATGAAGTAAGAATGCATGCATTAACGAGTAATGAAAATAAAGATAGTCCGGTAAGCATGGCATGTACATCGGGGTCTTTCTTTGTGATTGACCAGTTGCATAGAACTATTTCTACATACCTTAGGTACTGTGACCATGAGGTGCGATGTACCATTATAGAAAGTCTATGACAGGCCTAGGTCCAGAACCACGAACAGAAAGGTATTGCATATGGCAATGGTACACCTACATTCATACCTTAGGTACTGTGACCACGAGGTGTGATGCACCGTTATGGAAGGTCTATGAGAGGCCTAGGTCTAGAACCACGAACAAAAAGGTATTGCATAGTAACCTAAATCTTACCCTAGGTACTGTGTCTACGAGGTGCGATGCATCGTTATAGAAGGTCTATGATAGGCCTAGGTCCAGTACCATGAATAGAAGGGAAGGGTTTATAGTTAACAGAAAGGAAAGGTAAAGAATGAAGCATGAAAGATTAAAGAAGATAATAATGATATTATCTGTATGTACGTATGATGTATGATCACAAACGAATGAAAAGTATAGTATGATTTTGAAAGAAAATAAAGAACGATTTTATCGATGGAATGTATACTTTATTATAAACTAGAACTCACTCAGCAACGCTAACTTTGATATGTTTCCAGTTGGCACGTAATAGTTGCTGAGGATGGCACGAGATGGCTACTCAGCTCTTTTTAGATGGCATCCATTCATTTAATGCTTTTGTGATGTAATGCAACAATGTATTTTTGTAACTGATTGACGCTGTATTATTTGGAAAAAGTTTTTATAATGAAATGAGATGTCCTTTTGAATGTTTCCGCTGCAATATTTTCCTATGGCAAATGTAATTATATGTTTTGTGCGATGAGAACCCAACTGTAAACGTCCCGGAAACGGGGCCTTAAAAATGAATAAAGAAGCTTACCCTTCTAGCAATAGAGATATCATCAACCAAAATTACCTCGAATCAACCTCTCCTTTGTCACAGTTCAACTCGATCTTGATACCATTCATTAAACGCTGAAAACTAGGTAATTAAACATACTCGTATACTCTATTAACTTGGGGATGAAAAGCCCCAATGTTGATTTCATTAACCAATTTTATTTGAGCTTTCATTTGATTCAAATCGAAATTAGGTTTCATAACAATTTGGAGATTTTTCATAGAAATCTATTTAGTTATTTATTTCAAAATAGAACCAGATCTGGGCTTTAGTCCAACCGATAACTTACAACAGTTAAAAGCATGAGATCTCGGGTTCGAACTGGGCCTCTGCCACTTTTGGTTTTAATTAGTTATTTTTTACATTTTAGAACTCAGAAAATAATTATCAATTATTAAATCAAAATAAAAACTATTTTGTAAACTAAAACATTTCAGAAATTATTAAATTAATTTTTAATGATTCTAAAACTAATAATTTTTGAATATAATTACCTTTTAAAGAATAACAAAGGTTATTTTAATACATTATGTGATTTAAATGTTATAAAGCTATTATAGCTCAAACTTATATTATTTCAAACCATTTTAAATCTACATGTTACAAATACTTTAAATAATTAATTATTCAAATAAATATTTAAATAATTATTTAAATAATTAATTATTCAATTATTTATTTAACCATGATATATCATAAATAGTTATTAAAATAATTATTTTCTTTCGCACTTTATTTTCAGTCGTTATTAAATAAATTATATAAATAATTTAATTTCTCTAATCATTTATTATCGTTCTCAATCATAATTATTTAATCTATTTATTTCATCTTTATTGAATCAAAACATAATTGATTACATTATTTTATTTAACTTAATTATTAAAACCCCAAATTCTAATTAAAACCCTAATTCATATTTAGGCATTAATTATATCTTTATTCTAATCCTGAGACACAAAAACCTTAGATTGAATCATGAAGAAATCGTTGGACCAATCTTATTTTCTTATTATTATCTAAAGTTCATCTTATATCATGTGAGTTTTTGTAAGGCCCCGATCCCGGAAACCTCATAGTTGGTCATTCATAGCAATTAAAACACTAATCATTACAAATAAACGAGCTTATGCAGCGGAATATGTTTATCAAAAGCCATTCATTTTATTTAAACCCTTGTTGTTGAGCAATATATCATCGTTTAACTGATTATAAAAGAATTGTTTATATGCATTACAAAACAACAGCAACATAGAATACGAATGGATGTCAGTCTTTCCCTTGCCGAGTAGCTTCACTCTCGTGCCATCCTCAGCAATGATTACCTGCCAACTGAAAATGTATAAAAGTCAGCGTTACTAAGTAAGCTCTAATTTTTAAAGTAATAAAATACTTTCTATATGTTGTATAAGAAAATACTCTTTTCTGTAAAATACAACTCTGTACTATATATGCGAGCACGCATCAACTATATGAACAAATAATGTTCGATCTCTGTACTGTATGCCTTGTTTGTAAACTTTAGCTTTATGTTTCACTTTCTGTATGGACTAGTGAGCAGTATCCCAACTATATGCGCGATGGAAAACGGGTGATGGGCCATGTATATCCCTCGAAAGGGTCAACTATATCCCTCGAAAGGGTCAACTATATCCCCCGAAAGGGTAACTGTATCCCCTGAAAGGGTCAACTATATCCCCCGAAAAGGTAACTGTATCCCCCGAAAAGGTCAACTATATCCCTCGAAAGGGTAACTGTATCCCCCAAAAGGGTCTGTGTACTATGTACAAGGCCGACCCAATCACCCAGGACACTCTATAAAGGTCCTTCTGATCTCAATTGATTGACCCTGTGTGCATAAAAGGGTAGCTAACCCGCAGCACAGTTGAGCTAACGACAACACGGTCGTGTCCCTCCTGTAAGCTTGCTAGACTTGTTAACATTTTATTAATGTTCCTCTTCTTTCTTTATTGCTCTTTCACTTTATTATTACGAAATACTTTACGTTACAATAATAACAAACTACGTAAAGTCACATACTATGGGTAATAATAATAATAGCAATAACCATAATAAGGAACAATCATAATCACTCATATCATGCATGAAACAACATCATTAATAAGCCCTTAGTCAACCTCGGTCAAATCCCTAAAGCACAAACTCCCAGAAAATTCTGTAAAAATTTCGAAGTCTTAGGCGCATGGGAACTATTTGGGCGCATGAACCCTATTTGGGCGTTTCATCACTATTTAGGCGCATCAGCCTAACACTTAAACATTTTCACTTTAGGCGCATGAACTCATTCAGGCGCATGGGCACTATTGATGCGTATGAACACTTAGGCACATGGGCCACTTGGGCGCATGGGCACTATTAGGGCGCATGGCCCTACACTTAGTCGTCCGACTATTATTTTCTAGGCGCATGGACAACTGTTCAGGCGCATGGGCTGTACTTTATCATTTCTAAGGTAATCTTAGGCGCATGGAATACTGTTTGGGCGCATGGATCACACTTAGTTCTTACTATGGCATTTTCAGACGCATGAACCTTATTTAGGCAGATGGACCTTCTGTACTATATGTTTCTAGTATGTTTTCAACCCAAATCATCGAATATGTCTGTTCTAAGCTGAATGTGGCTATTCTAGCATGAATAACCTATAAGCATACAAGAATCACATTCATTCATGCACAATGCACACGGGTAAACATACATGAACTTTATAAAACCATTTTTATACATTTTCAGCCCCAAAGATCATTTAAAACAAGTAAAACCGGGGTCTAGAACTCACCTAATGCGACTTGGGTGTTTCTTCCTTTGAACCCGCTTGCAAAGAGTTCCAAAACACCTAAAATCAACACCATACACACACACCCGACCACAACACAAGCACATAAGCACAAGAGCACATAACCGGGATAAAACCCATCATAAACACATAAAAACCGCGAATTCTTACCTTGAATTCGCCCATTTCTTCTTCTTGTTCTGAAAACTGAGAGTTCTCTACTCTCTCTCTCTCTCTAAAAAAACGAAGAAGATGGTGATGTGAAAAGAGGGTGGGCGGCCATGCCCACCTTTTACACCAACTTTACAAGATTTTTGTCCTTTTTACACTTTTAGTCCCTCCACTTGGACTTAATTACCTTTCTTTCTTTTATTCTTTATTTCTTGTCTTTTAAAATAACCGGGTGTTACAAGTCCACCCCCCTTATATAGGTTTCGTCCCCGAAACCTATTATTCCTCAAACAGACTAGGATAATGCTGCCTCATTTCCTCCTCAGTCTCCCATGTAGACTCAGATCCTTCCTGTGCTTCCACTGTACACGCACAAGAGGAACCACTTTATTTCGCAGCCTCTTTTCTTTACGGTCGACGATTGCCACTGGTTGCTCCACATAATTGAGCCTTTATCTATTTCGATATCCTCTAGTGGAACAATCATGTCTTCATCAGCTATACACTTTCTCAGATGAGACACATGGAATGTCGGGTGAATCCCACTTAACTCATCCGGCAATTCTAGCCTATAGGCCACCTCTCCTACTCGAGCAATGATTCGGAAAGGGCCTATATATCTTGGGCTCAACTCGCCCCGCTTTCTAAATTGGATAATACCCTTCCAAGGTGAGACCTTCAACATGACCCGGTCACCCACCTGGAACTCAATTGGTCTACGTCGTTTATCGGCATACGACTTCTGTCTATCTTTAGCTGCCTTCATGAAGGCTTTAATCTTTTCAAGCTTCTCTGTCATAGCCTCGATTACCTCGACGCTTCCCAACTCTTTCTGACCAACGTCACCCCAACAAACGGGTGTTCTGCATCTCCTACCGTATAACAACTCGTATGGTGGCATGCCAATACTGGCATGATAGCTATTGTTGTACGAGAATTCAGCTAACGATAAGTGGTCGTCCCAACTTCCACCAAAATCGATTACACATGCCCGAAGCATGTCCTCCAACGTCTGAATGGTCCTTTCTGACTGACCATCAGTTTAAGGATGATAAGCCGTGCTAATATGTAACCTCGTCCCCATGGCGTCATGGAATTTCTTCCAGAATTTAGACGTAAACCGGGTGTCACGATCAGACACAATGGACACCGGTACACCATGACGAGTTACAATCTCCTTAATGAACAAGTCAACCAACCTCTCGGATGAAGATGTCTCACGGATCGGTAGGAAGTGAGCACTCTTCGTCAAGCGGTCAACAATCACCCATATGGTATCGTATCCTTTCGGAGTACGGGGCAGTTTCGTAATGAAATCCATGGTGATGTGCTCCCATTTCCATTCCGGTATATCCAAAGGTTGGATCTTCCCATACGGCTTCTGATGTTCCGCCTTCACTTGCAAGCAAGTAAGGCACTTACCCACATACTCTGCCACGTCACGTGTCATACCCGGCCACCAATAATCTTTCTTCATGTCTTGATACATCTTTGTGGCACTAGGATGAATGGAGTATCGAGTCTTGTGAGCTTCATCCATAATCCTCACACGTAGATCCCCAAAACGAGGAATCCACACCCGTCCAAATCGAGTTTTAACACCAAGGGTGTTTTCACTCAATTCCCCAACCAGACCTTTCATTTTTTTAGAGATGACCTTCTTTTAATTCCTCATCCTGAAACTCCTTGACTTGCTTCATTACATCAGAGGTCATGATTAGTTGGTATGCTTTCACCCGAATCGGCTCGGGCCTCTCCTTCCGGCTAAAAGCATCAGCCACCACGTTGGCTTTGCCCGGATGGTAATGGATTTCGCAATCATAATCCTTTATAAGCTCCAACCATCACCTCTGCCTCATGTTCAAATCTTTTTGCTCGAAGAAGTACTTCAAGCTCTTGTGGTCCGTGAAAATGGTGCACTTCGTCCCATACAGATAGTGCCTCCAAATCTTTAGTGCAAAGACCACAGCTGCTAGCTCCAGGTCGTGAGTAGGGTAGTTGACCTCATGAACTTTCAACTGTCGGGATGCATAGGTTTCCTCTTTGCATCAGTACACACCCCTACCCCGAGTAAGAAGCATCAGAATATACCACCAAGTCCTCGCTTCCTTCAGGTAATGACAAGACAGGAGCTTGAGTCAACCTCACCTTTAACTCTTCGAACGCCTGTTCTTGGGCTTGACCCCATATAAACTTACATCCTTTCGGGTCAATTGGGTCAGTGGAGAAGCGATCTTGGCAAAGTCCTGAATGAACCTTCGATAATAACCCGCCAACCCAAGAAACTACGAATCTCGGATGGCGTGCTCAGAGACTTCCATTGCATCACCGCCTCCACCTTAGCAGGGTCTACCATAATCCCCTCCGGATTTATCACGTGACCTAAGAATTGAACTTCACGTAACCAGAACGCGCATTTGGAGAATTTGGCATACAACTCCTCCCTTCTTAACGTCTCTAGAACCTCTCGAATGTGGCCGGCATGCTCAATCTCACTCCTTGAATAAATCAGAATATCATCAATGAACACAATCACTGATTTATCCAACATAGGCCGACACACACAGTTCATCAGATCCATAAAAGCAGCTGGCGCATTGGTTAATCCAAACGACATAACGAGGAAATCATAGTGACCGTAGCGCGTGCGAAAAGCTATTTTAGGAATGTCCTGCTCCTTCACTTTTAGTTGATGGTAACCAGATCGAAGATCTATCCTCGAAAACCAACTGGCACCTTGGATCCGATCAAACAGATCGTCTATTCTTGGTAGGGGGTATCGGTTCTTCACCGTCAACTTGTTCAACTCTCGGTAGTCAATACACATCCTCATACTACCGTCTTTCTTCCTCACAAATAATACCGAAGCACCCCATGGAGAGATACTCGGTCTAATGAACCCCTTATCCAGCAGTTCTTGCAACTGCTCCATTAACTCTTTCATCTTAGTCAGAGCCAACCGGTACGGTGCCTTGGCAACGGGTTGAGCACCGGGTATCAAGTCAATTTGGAACTCAACCTCGCGATCTGGTGGCACACCGGGTAAGTCTTCCGGGAATACATCCAGAAAGTCGCGCACCATTGGTACTTTGGATAATTGCGGTACTGATGCATCCACATCTTTTATGTATGCCAAGTAGGCACTACATCCGTGTCTCATGCACTTTCCCGCCACCGCCATCGAAATCACCCTCGGGATTGTCGTGACGCGATCACCATAAACCGTCACCTCATTTCCGTCAGGCGTTATCAATCGGATCATCGTCTTGCAGCACACGATGTTTGCCTCATAGGTTGCTAACCAGTCCATCCCTAGTACTACATCAAATCCACCTAGGGGTATCACATGTAAACTAGCAGCAAAACTATGACCCTCTAGTTCTATGGCACAGTCCTCTATCACATCAGTAATTCTAGTGGACTTACCAATAGTAGTTTCTACATCAAATGGTGCACTGACCTTTCTACTGACAACATGCAACTTAGCGTAGAAAGTAGTAGAAATAAAACTCCTACTAGCACCAGAATCAAACAATACAGAGGCATAAGTTTGGTTTACTAGAAACATACCTGACACAACATCGGGATCAGCTCTGGCTTCCTCCTGGGTCATGATGTAAGCTCTAGCACCTGCCCTCTGTCCTCCTTCCTCTGGCTTCTTCTTCTCTACCCCAGAGCTCTCTGCCCTCGGCTTCTTACAGTCTCTAGCGATATGGCTAGGCTGACCACACCTGAAGCATACGTTCATCCCCATTCTGCACTCACCAGTATGCTCTCTCCCACATTTGTCACACCTCCTCAACCCTGGTCCAGATGTGACCACACGTCGATCACCCACCTTTGCCACCTTCTTGTTTGGAGCGGTTCTACCACGTCCAAACCGTTTCCTATTCCAGTTCCGGCTACCACCATCCTTCCTATCCACCTCAGTCACCACCACCTCTCACTCATCATATAATCTGCCAGCCAAGTCAACTGCCGACTTGAACGTGCTCGGCCGGGCGGCAATCATATGCCTACGGATATCCGCCGACAGCCCCTGGATGTATCTTTTAATCTTTCGTGACAATGGTGTCACTTGATCGGGCACCAGCCGCGCCATTTCATTAAATTTGGTGGTGTACTGCTGGTGTGTCATCGTTCCCGCCTCCAGCTGCAGGAAGTCTATTTCTACCTTGTCCATCTCTCTGTGAGGATAGAATTCCTCGATCACTAGCTTCTTCAGTTAAGGCCATCTCATTCTTTCAATGGCCTTGCTACCCTCGGCTTGGACAATGTTGTCGCACCAGCACAAAGCCGAGTCCACAAAGGAGTGGGTAGCGAACTTCACCTTTTGGTCCTCACGACACTCACTGATATCAAGGACAGCCTCCATCTCCCTCACCCATCGGTGAGCAGCTGCAGCAGTGCCGTTCCCATCAAAGGTAGGGGGCTTGCATCTCATAAATGCCCCATAGTTGCAGCCTCGAGTCGCCTCCGGCGTAGGCTCTTTTTCCTCATCCTCATCATCGGACGGAATTGTCTCAGTCTCGGGCTGTCTTCTTTCGCTCGTAGGTTTGCCCCTTTCCTTTCTCTCTCCTTCTCTAACTGCTTGATCACTTCGGTCACTACAGACGTAGAATCGTCTGCATGACCTGGTGAACCTCTTCCACCACAGCCTCTTTTACTGAGGCTCTTAGATTGGCGCTCTCGTCGCCACCCTCCGGATGAGGGGTCTCTGGTTCTTCATGAACCACTTTCTCTACTCTGGGTCTCCCTCTCTTAGGTCGCGAAGCAGCACCATGACCTCCACCATGAGAGGCCTTTGAAGATCTACCTCCAACCATCCTCTATAAGCACACTATAAGATTCAAACACTAACACGTCATTCAAGGTAATACTCAGTTTATGTCAAGTATAGTAAGTCCCTAATTACAGTGGCCAGTTGTGATTAGCCACTTACTTTACTCTTCATACCTCAAGTATCTCCTATCTTGACTTAATCAGTATCTAAATCTACTATAACACATAATCAAATAGCATGCGCAAGTAATACCGATTAACTTTAAGAAAAGACATACCTGATGGCACGTAGCTACTCGGGCTGACATCCCTCCATTTGTCCCATTTTTAGTTTAAGTTTAGGTTTTAAAAGTGTATTTAACCCAATTCCCTTAAACTTTGGCCCTGATACCAACTTGTAAGGCCCCAATCCCGGAAACCTCACAGTTGGTCATTCATAGCAATTAAAACATTAATCATTACAATAAAGGAGCTTATGCAGCGGAATATGTTTATCAAAAGCCATTCATTTCATTTAAACCCCTGTTGTTGAGCAATACATCATCGTTTAACTGATTACAAAAGAATTGTTTATATGCATTACAAAACAACAGCAACATAGAATACGAATGGATGTCAGTCATTCCCTTGCCGAGTAGCTTCACTCTCATGCCATCCTCAGCAATGATTACCTGCCAAATGAAAATGTATAAAAGTTAGCGTTGCTGAGTGAGCTCTAGTTTTTAAAGTAATAAAATACTTTCTATATGTTGTATAAGAAAATACTCTTTTCTGTAAAATATAACTCTGTACTATATATGCGAGCACGCTTTAACTATATGAACAAATAATGTTTGATCTCTGTACTGTATGCCTTGTCTGTAAACTTTAGCTTTTTGTTTCACTTTCTGTATGGACCAGTGAGCAGTACCCCAACTATATGCGCGATGGAAAACGGGTGATGGGCCATCTATATCCCTCGAAAGGGTCAACTGTATCCCTCGAAAGGGTCAACTATATCCCCCGAAAGGGTAACTGTATCCCCCGAAAGGGTCAACTATATCCCCCGAAAGGGTAACTGTATCCCCTGAAAGGGTCAACTATATCCCCCGAAAGGTAACTGTATCCCCTGAAAGGGTCAACTATATCCCCCGAAAGGGTAACTGTATCCCCCAAAAGGGTCTGTGTACTATGTACAAGGCCGACCCAATCACCCAGGACACGCTACAAAGGTCCTGCCAATCTCAATTGATTGACCCTGTGTGCATAAAAGGGTAGCTAACCCGCAGCACAGTTGAGCTAACGACAACACGGTCGTGTCCCTCCTGTAAGCTTGCAAGACTTGTTAACATTTTATTAATGTTCCTCTTCTTTCTTTATTGCTCTTTCACTTTATTATTACAAAATACTTTACGTTACGATAATAACATACCACGTAAAGTCACATACTATGGGTAATAATAATAATAGCAATAACCATAATAAGGAACAATCATAATCAATCATATCATGCATGAAACAACATCATTAATAAGCCCTTAGTCAACCTCGATCAAATCCCTAAAGCACAGACTCCCAGAAAATTCTGTAAAAATCTCTAAGTCTTAGGCGCATGGGAACTATTTGGGCGCATGAGCCCTATTTCGGCGTTTCATCACTATTTAGGCGCATCAGCCTAACACTTAAACATTTTTACTTTAGGCGCATGAACTCATTCAGGCGTATGGGCACTATTGGTGCGTATGAACACTTAGGCGCATGGGCCACTTGGGCGCATGGCCCTACACTTAGTCGTCCGACTACTATTTTCTAGGTGCATGGACAGCTGTTCAGGCGCATGGGCTGTACTTTATCATTTCTGAGGTAATCTTAGGTGCATGGAATACTGTTTGGGCGCATGGATCACACTTAGTTCTTACTATGGCATTTTCAGGCGCATGAACCTTATTTAGGCACATGGACCTTCTGTACTATATTTTCCAGTATGTTTTCAACCCAATCATCGAATCTGTCTGTTCTAAGCTTAATGTGGCTATTCTAGCATGAATACCTATAAGCATACAAGAATCACATTCATTCTTGCACAATGCACACGGGTAAACATACATGAACTTTATAAAACCATTTTAATACATTTTCAGCCCCAAAGATCATTTAAAATAAGTAAAACCGGGGTACAGTTCTAATGCAACTTGGGTGTTTCTTCCTTTGAACCCGCTTGCAAAGAGTTCCAAAACACCTAAAATCAACACCATACGCACACACCCGACCACAACACAAGCACATAAGCACAAGAGCACATAATCAGGATAAAACCCGTCATAAACACATAAAAACCGCGAATTCTTACCTTGAATTCGCCCACTTTTTCTTCTTGTTCTAAAAACCGAGAGTTCTCTGCTCTCTCTCTCTCTCTAAAAAAATGAAGAAGATGGTGATGTGAAAAGAGTGTGGGCGGCCATGCCCACCTTTTACACCAACTTTACAAGATTTTTGTCCTTTTTACACTTTTAGTCCCTTCACTTGGACTTAATTGCCCTTTCTTTCTTTTATTCTTTATTTCTTGTCTTTTAAAATAACCGGGTGTTACAGTTTTCATGCCCCTTTTTACTTTATTTCATATATTTTGGGGTGAAACATGTTAATCTTATAAATATACACTTGTAAACCATCTTGAAACTTGTAATGTACTAGCAATTCGTTTACGAACTTGTCATGGTAATTTGAAATATTTGTGAGTCTTATATGATAGTCATCTTGTAAAAACAATCATTAACTATTGCTAGCCTAGGGACGTCATAGATCTATGAGCTTGACAAGCCTATTTGGTGCTAAAGCCGAGGTTATTATCGGCTCCTGATGACGTATTCTTGTTCATCATGGGAATCAAGTACACTTAGCTAGTCATTTATCTTATTGTGGCCATCTTTTGTCAATGTTTGATTGTATCATTATGCTATCTATATTCTTTCATTATTTCTTAACCTATGACTTGAATTGCCACCTTTAAATTTGTTTATATATGTATGTACAAATTCATGGGAACTCACCAACATCATATGTTGACCGTATTTTAAACATGTTTCAGGATGCTATTTTGAGGACTTCTTCATGCTCATATAGGACTTGGAGCTAGATTAATTAAAGATTTTATTTTATTGTTTGAATGATTATTGTATTGTAATGATTTATTTCTTTAGTATTATTCAATAAAAATGACATTTAATATTATTTCAACTTATTTAATTCCATGAGCTATGAACAATCCATTCATATTCGTCCGCTCCGATGATTCCGCCATCGGTCGGGGTGTGACAGATTGGTATCAGAGCCATGGTTATAGGGAACTGGGTTATTATAAATGGAATGACCTAGACTATAACTATGTACCCTTACACATGAGCCTCTCATGTATATGTTTAGATAAGATTTTATGTGCCTTATCTGCTTAGACATGATTATGTGATCATATGCCTTACATGATATATCCTTATACCTTGGTTCTTATCAATGCACACATGATTCTCAAATCATATTCTAAGGAATTATGCCTAAATCAAATGGTTTTCAAATTGAGTTTTGAATCGTTATTCATGGTTTTCAAGTCTCGTCAAAGTATGTGTCCTATAACTTGAAACATGTAATGCTGGAAGAGTGTGATGCCTGTATCTCGAGGTGTTCTGTCTAGGCAAGATATTCGTACAAATCAACTGATGGATCCATTTACCTTACCTGGGAACCCTTGGGGTAAGTGTCTGTTTATAGGTAAGTATGTCTTCATTAAGGTTGTGGTTGACCTAATACTTTGATAAGTCAACGAATTTGCTTTGGTTTGTAAATCGAACGTTAGACTTAAAACATCTTGTTGTTATTTTGAATCGTATTATCATTTATTTTTGTCTTCTTGGATTTTAAAACTCATTATCCAATTCTCGTAACGATTCTTAATAATCTATTTGAATAACTTCCTATGAAAACCGCTCTAGTTCTGAAAACCAATTACAATTGATTCAATTAATTCGAACTGTATCTTTAATCTTAACGAGCACGAATTTACTATCGACTATACACTGATTCAACTTGGCAAATCTTGATGTCATAGTAAGCATGAATTGGTTATCTAAGAACCGTGCTGAAGTTTTCGGCTATTGAGA
Source organism: Flaveria trinervia (assembly GCA_025506515.1). Classification (NCBI taxonomy): domain Eukaryota; kingdom Viridiplantae; phylum Streptophyta; class Magnoliopsida; order Asterales; family Asteraceae; genus Flaveria; species Flaveria trinervia. The sequence continues at coordinate 102,362,549 of CM046448.1, read as the reverse complement.
AGCTCATTTGGATTCCTCATTTGTGTCATAAAGTGGCTTAAACATCTTTCTTATTGCTGGATCGGTTTTTGTCACTTAACACTTAGTTTTCTCTCAAACCACTTGTAACACACTCGGATAAGATGATGAAGTAGAATCCCTTCTAAGAGTTGATAATAATTATATTAAGTAACAAAGAACACAAAGAAATAATTTTCAAGGTACTTGTATATATTCCTTCTCAACTCAAAGTATTACAAGACTCGTACAAGCATGTTACATGAGTTACAATGAGAAACTATATATACTAAATCCTACAGCCGGATATACTTTGATACCAGCTAGAAACCTATGACTAAAGCATATACTACAATGCTAGAGTTAAGGTATCTTAGATAAAGTATTATCTAAGATAAGGTAGTCATGACATGTCCATGACTTACCTTTTGTCACCAACTTAAGTTGGCAACTGTACTAACTGATAAAGGTGAACAGTGGAATAAAGTATGGTCAACTATATGGGCTTTAGAGAAAACGCCATGCAATATATCATAGGTTTGTAACGGAGTGTCAAAGAGACCATACTTATGTCCACTAGTTCATAGTAGTGTCTTCTGAAGGTTAGTTGGCTTCGGATGAACAATTTCTATCGAAACCACTTATACTTCGGAAGAGGTTACTTCTTCCGAGGCTTAAGGACTTCTTCATATCTTCATACTTCAGAAGTTGACTCTTGATTTCTTCTATGTAACACCCGGTTAGTTTCTTTGAAGCCGACGAAAAGAAAAAAAGAAATAAAGTCCAAAGTCGAGGAACCAAACTTGCCAAAACGAGAGAAGGTTTGGGATAGTGGGGGATTAAGAGGGGAGGGCAGCCCATTCTCCTCCCCCACACTTAGAAATTTCAGCCATAGAGAGAAAAAAGGGAGAAAAGAGGGCTCGAACTTCGGTTTCATGGATTCAGGTGTGAAAGTTGAGGTGTAGCGGTTGGATTGAAGCTCTACTCAACGGGGTTTTTTGTGTGAGTTTTAGGACCCCTCTTTTACATGTTTTCAACTAATTTAGGGCTAGAACACATAGTAAAACTCGTTTTTGAAGCATGTGTGGTGACCCGTGTGTATGTGTTTGTGTGTGATGCGAGTGGGGTTTGTTTTTAGGCTTGTGTGTGCTTGAATGGTGTTGTGGTAGGTGTTCCTAAGGTTAGGATGGTTGATTTGAGCTTAGAACAGGTTTGAGAGGGCTTGGAGGCTGAAAATTGCAGATTGGGTTTGGGGAAAAACTACATTCTGCATTAGCTAGGGCTATGCGACCGAATGGCATGCGACTGGAGGTCATGCGACCGAAAGGAATGCGACAAAGGTCCATACGCATGTGAGTCGCGCGACAGAGGTCCATACGCATGTGAGTCGTGTGGCTGAGGTTCATTCGCATGGGAGTCATGCGACTGAGGTCCATACGCCCAGGTGCTCATTCGTATAGTGTTCATTTGCCCATAGTGATCATTCGCATAGGTCCATTCGCATAGGGTTCATTCGCCTAATGTCCATTCGCCTAAGTGTTCAGTTGCCTGGGAGGTCATGCGACTCAAGGGTGTCCATACTCCCAAATAGGTCTCGTGCACCCAAAAGAGCATAGTTTAACTTTCTGACTTTCGGGAGAGGTATAGATGTAAGTTTTGACTTGGGAGATTCTCGGGGGTTCATGTAAGTTGACTTTTGAGGTCATAGATGATATATGGGGCATGTATGTTGATGTAAGATTATTGCTTTTGCATGTTGTTATGTACGTATGATTTATGCCCCGTTTGATGATGTTGTATGTACGTATGATTTATGCCCCGTTTGATGATGTTGTATGTTTATTGTGTTCCTTGCTTTACTTGATTGTCTTCCCGTGGCTTTACTTATATGTTATGAATGAACGTAAAGTATTATGTGACGTAAAGTGGAAGATAATGAAAAGAGGAACGAAATAAAAGAATGCATGCATTAATGATTGAACGAACGAAAGAAAGGCTTGCAAGCAAATGTATGGAGGTTCACACTTAATGCGGAGTGTTAGCTCAACCGTGTGCGGGTTATCTACCCCATGAGGATGCACACTAAGGCTTAATCCGTGTGATTAAGTAGATGTATGGAGGTTCACACCCAATGAGGGGTTGTCAGCTCAACTGTGTGTGGGTTAAATACCCCATGAGGATGCACACAGGTGTTCAGTATTTGTGATTGACCATATGTATGGGGTCCTTGTCGCTTAACCCTAGATGAATTGCTTGGTGCTCTAGAGGGGGGTTATACACTTGACAGGACCTAGATGGTAACGAAAGATAATAAATGTACGAAATGAACGAGGATGAAGATAATAACTATTATCTACGTGTATGTATGTTGTGTGATCACATTCTAAGGCTGGTATGATTTGAAAGAAAGTAAAGGATGGTTTTAAACAAAAGATAAAGTATGTTTTATTATAAAACTAGAACTCACTCAACAACACTGACTTTTATGTGTTTCCAGTTGGTAGGTAATGTTGCTGAGGATGGCAAGGGGCGCTACTCGACTCTTTTTGGATGGCATTCTTTTGTTTAATGTTTTTGCATTGTAATGCGAAGAAACGATGTTTTGTAATGAATGTCGTAATAACTTGCAAAAGCATTTATTTCGAAATGAAAGGTTATTTTAATGTTTCCACTATAATGTTTTATTGAAGTTAATGAAAATGTATGTTTATTGTGCGATTATTGGCCAGCTATAAGTATCCCGGGAACGGAGCCTTACATTCTAAGTCTTGAACTTCGGAAGAGAAGACTTTGTCTTCAGAAGTTGGAGTTTTTCCTTCAGAAGATGATCTTGCACTTGTCTTCAAAAGAACTCCATTTCCAAAATAGTCTAAGTGATTTGGTTTTGGTTGCCCAGCCTTTGTAGATCCAACAAACTCCCCCTAGGCTAATGCTACCAAAACCTCACTTATTTCTGCTTCTCAAAACCTTCAGCACCAGGGACAGAAGTGCTTATATGTTTCCTTGTTCTTCCCTAAAGTGGTGCTGAGAAGTTTGTAAAAGTCATTCGTGGGTAGGAGCTCCAATCTATCATTTTGAATGACATGCACAGTTTGTTATGCCCCCCTAAAGAGAGTTAGTTGATGGGAGTTATAGTCATACACCCATCTAACTATGTATTTAAGTTCAAGACCTTCAACAATTTGAAGAAAGGCTTTGCCTTTGGTTGCTGATCCTTTCCTTTCCTCCACCTCTCTCAGTTTCAACTCTTCTTTAATCTTGGTCCTAGTAGTTAGCTCGGCCAGATGAAGACTGCTCAGATAATTTCTGATATGAGTAGCTATCTTAGAGTTGAAGGGGTTGGAGAGTGGCTTCTCTGCTAACTCAGCAATGTCAAATCTGCTTAAGTGTAACAGAGATGAGGCATTTAGCCTGTTTAGCTCTCCACTCTCTCTCTTAACAACAAAGTTGTGAGAAGAGTCTTCGAACCTCCACTGAATAATCTTCTTTCTAGGCACAAGGGGTTGACTTGGCACTTTGTCCCATATCTTTGTATCCAGCAAAGTCACCAGCCTTCTCCTCAGCTTCTTCTCTTTTTCATTTAGTGAATTCGAGTTGAGGCCAAAGAGTTTTGCAGGTTGGTCCAATGTTCCTCTAGGCAGATCAAGTATTGATCTCTAGTGAGGGAACATGAGGAGCCATCAACATAGGTTAGTTTGACAGGCTCCTCCTCATAAGAGATGTCGCTCAAGGTTGTACAGTTGATAAGCTTCGTCTTGATCTCCTTAAATTCCTCTAAGGAGAGAGGTTTGGAAGGCTGAGGGGATGGTTTGGGAGGTTGTTGGGTAGGTGGTAGTGTTTGGGTTTTGGGAAGTGTTTTGGGTTTGAGGATGGGTAGTTTAGGTGGTTGTGATGAGGAAGTAGGTATGGATGTTACTGTAGGTTTAGGGGTGTACAACTCAGAGGTTGGTTCAATTTTAATGGGAAATAGAAAAGGGATTGGTTCAAGTTATTGTTAGGTTTGAGGTTGAGGTTGAGATGTTGGTCTGAAGATCATCCCATGTCCCCTTCTATACATCTCCTTCCTTTTCCCTGAGCGAATGTCAGCCTTTATGTCACTGACATGTCGCTGGAGGGTCTTCTCAGACATTGGACCCACCTGCCTACCAGAGAAGCCATGAGCCCGAAGATAGTCCTTCATCCATGCTTTATCACCTATCTTACTGGCAGTAGTGAGTCCTTCTTCTTCTTCCTTCTTCTTCTTCATCCTCAGTTTCTCCTTTGCAGCTTTCTTCTCTCCTTCTCCATTTGATGTTGCTCTTTGTTGAAGAACCATAAGATCGTATCATTGTCATATGGAGATAGTCTTCTTGAGAGAAACCCCTAGAGGTTAGGAAAGTTATCCTTTCTTTCCTTAGCTGCTGATCAGCCTCTCTTTTCTTTTTTTTCTCTCTTTCTCTTCCACAAGGCTAACCTCGCTGCTTCTTCCTTTTGTTGAATCTACAGTAAAGTTGCCTTTTCTAACTCTACTAAATCCTTTAATGGTAGTAGGAGTACATCTTCATTAACAGCTCCCAGCTTGACAAGCATGTCAATGATGTTCACCCTCCTCTTGTTGTTGATAGCCTCCTGATTGGCTGCAGCTGCTTTGCTACTAGCAGCTAGCAGTTTCCCAGTTGGGAGTCTACCTTTCCTCTTAAGCTTTTATAACATTGCTTCCTTCTGAATCTCTTACTCAATCATCTTGCTCTTTCCTTTGACATCTTTAGAAGTGCTAGAATTTAGAGGTTCTTGAATGGAAATTTCAGGTTGAGTGGTGGTAATGGAAGTTGGAGTTAGTGATGGTGTTTGAGCAAGGGGTTGGGTGAGAAAAATCCTCCCTATTGACCTCAGATGCAAGTTCTAAGATTGCATCTGTGACTTCTAGATCATCGGATAGAGAAAATAGTCCTTCCACAGCTTCAATCTCAGCTTCGGAAGTTTGATGTGGTTCTTCGAGGCTTTGACTTGTGCTTTGGAAGTCTGTGAGAATGCACTCTCTGTCCTAACTATTTTGGTTGCTGGGTCATCAGTCCATGTTTCCCCTTCAAAAACGATCTCAGGTTCCACTTGGACCTTAGGTTGACCAACTCCTTGGATAGTAGTAGAGGGTGCATTCAGCCTCTGAAGCTCTTGAGCTCCAAAGTATATCACAGACATATCAGCACTTGGCTGTTCAATGAAAGATTCCATCAGGAACTTATTAAAGAACATGTTAAGATCTTGAAGCATCCTTTGGTCTACTTGAATTACAACTGGAGGAGGCTTAAGGAAAACTAAAGCTTTTTGAATAGGGTATCTTGAAGATAAGGAGGCAAGAGCTTGACTCTGTGGTTCCTCATGTCTATGTCCCTGAACACTTTTCCTCTTTTTGGTAGCATCATCCAGAGAGCTTGATGAGCTAGAGAAAGAGGTCAATGAGACCTGAACTGATACATGCCTAACAGATCTCTCAATCTGTTTCTCAACTAGTTTGGCCGTGAGATTTTCAATCTCAAATTGTTGAGTGGAAAACCTATCCTCTAAAGTCCTAACCTTAGATTCAAGGTTTAAGACTTTAGAAAGTAGGTCTTGAATGGTGAGTTTCATTCTTCCCTCATCTACTATTAAAGAATCATGGGGAGATGAAGTAACATACCTAGTATGTTCATCCTCACCATCAGATGTGGTTCTTAGTGCCCTTGTTTCCATTGCCTAGTGATGTTTCTTTCAGAGTCATCAAATGGCATGGTTTCCATAGATTCAGTCTCAGGAATGTTACCACTATCCTGAAGATCCAATGTGGTTCCTTCAGTAGTGGCAGCTAAATCTACATGAGTTCCCTCCCCATCAATGGCACTCACCTCAGTTAAGGCTTGCTGATGGGGGCTAAAGATAAGAGGTCTCTCTAGGCTCTGTTGATCCTTGAGAGGGTGTTGTGGATCAACTTCATTTCCCTGAACAGACATAATCTCTTCATCAGTTCCTATCAGTAGCTCAGTAAAGGATATAAAGGTTAAGGCTAATGACCGAGACCTTGGTCAATGTCTATTGGCATTGAGCCTACGGTGGGGTTGTCCTTTTTTGGCTGCTCAGGGGAGTATAAAGACTCACCCTGAGGGTTTACAGCTTGGGTTTCGGGCTCATAGGTTTGAGACTGAGGAGACTCAATACCCAAATTGAGGTTAATTGTGAAGGATGGTAAGACCTCAGACTGAGTGGGAGCCCATTTTTTCACTCTAGTCTTTTTGGATTGAACACGAGGATCTTGTTCAATCAGAGTAGATTGAACAAGGGTTCGTTTGGGGCATCTTTGGTATGTGAGAGTGATGGGGTGAGAAGGTAGATTTGGCAAAGTGAGGGTAGTTGCTGGTGTGGGTTCATCACCTCTAGGGTTAACAGGGATGTCACCAGGAGCCATTAGCTCAATCATAACCGGAAGCAGCTCAGTATGTCTTCTAGTGTAGTTGGTGGACATTCTCTTCAAGACTTTGAAGATGGTCGACCTCATTTGAGGAACTGAGAAAACAGCTGCACAGACAAGTTGACTCTGATCCAGCTCACAGTTGATAATATGCTGAATGAACCTGGGATACATATAGAATGTGTCCCTTTGGAGGTTCCCCAAAAGGTTAAGCAGCACAAATCTTGAGTAATTGAAATGGAGGCTCTTCACCAACCCATGAACTAGGCATCCTAGTTCATATGGGATTTGATCCCGTCCCCCAGACTTATTAGACAGACAATGGAGAACAACATGAAGTAGGAATTTCCAGCTGTATGAAAAATTGAATTTGTAAGCAGTAGATCTGCTTACATCTCCACCATATCCTATTTGGGTATAGATGTTGTCTAGGTCTGATTTGGGGAATTCAGTAGGAGCACTTTCATCGTGAAGCTCCAGATGCTCCCTGATGAGTTGTTTAGTAATGATCAACTCCTGGCCATAGATGCTCGACCTTATTACCCTAACCCCATTTAGGGTTTCAATCCGACCGTTGCCCTAGAATTCAGCCATGTGGTTTGAGTAAATGGAGGGGTTAACAGTCAGAGCGGTGTAATAAGTAGATTGGGTGAGAAAGAAAATGATATATGAGAAGTCAGCATCTTGGAGGAATCAAGGAGTGCAGCTTGGTTATGCTAAGGGTTAAGTGCCATTGTGGGAAAGTTGTAGTGAGATGAGTTTGGATTTAGGTAAATTGGTGACGAAGGAAGCTTTTAGGGCAGTAAATTTGGTAAAAAGATGAAAGTGATAAGTCAGGGTTATTTAAATAGGTGAAATGGCAGTTTTGGGGGTTTGGATAAGGTGACAGGATGTTTTGGTGGATGATGTGACAAGGGCGGTAAGGTTAAGTCCATTTACATAATCCGACATCATTAACAAAATTTGCTTTTTACAGAGTGGGGCCCAAAAGATTTCCGTTGCACAGTAAAATCTTTCTTTCGTGTATAAAGTATTTCCAAAGGTAATCTTTTTCCAAGGAAATTTTACTTCCGAAGGTAAATTTCTTACTTCCGAGAGTAAAAAGTGCTTTTCCGAATGGAGAGTTTAATAAGCTTTGGAAGTAGATCTGATATGCAATCAATTGCTTCTTCCGAGACTAAAAACTCTTTCGAGAAGAAGATTTTCCTGGGGGGATTTTTGCTTTGGAAGATATATAAAATATCTTCCGAGAGTTAATTCCTCTTTGGAAGAATTTATACTTGGTCAAATTTCAAAGAAAGACTTTTTGTAACAGGACTTATATTGTTTTGACACAAGACTTTACACATTAAAAAGGTTTTTCAAATGAGATAGACTAATCAATGTTTATCATCCCAATAGCTGTAATGAGATACTTAAATCTTTGTTCATCAAAGGCTTTGGTGAACAAGTCTGCATATTGTTCATTTGAGTCAACTTTGATTAGTTTAATCAGATTTTTCTTATGAATGTCTCTAATGAAATGATACCTCATATCAATGTGCTTTATCTTGGAGTGCTTCACCGGATTTTCAGTAATGAAGATAGCCTATTGTTGTCAATGTGGATAGGAGTACTCCTAAAGTTGAATCCATAATCTATTATCTGGTTCTGAATCCATAGCAGCTGAGTATAGCAACTAGAAGCAACAATATATTCAGCTTCAGCAGTAGATGTTAAAACACAAGATTGCTTCTTGCATTGCCATGAGATGATCATTCCACCAAGAAATTGACATCCACCTGATGTTGATTTCTTGTTGATATTGCAGCCATCATAATCACTATAAGAATAGCCAGAGATTGAAATTTGTGTTCCTTGGATACCAGAGACCTAGTTTAGGTGCTCCTTTGAGGTATCTGAGGATTCTCTTGGTAGCAACTAGGTGAGACACCTTTGGAGCAGCCTGATATCTTGCACAAATTCAAGTTGCAAACATGATATCGGGTCTACTTGCTGTGAGATACATCAGAGAACCAATAATTGCCCTATACTGATGTTAATCAGTATCCTCTCCCTCAGAGTCAGGACAAAGGTTATGGTTTCTGGGTATAGGTATTTTGGCTGGCTTACAATCTTTCATGTCAAATCTTTCTAAAATGTTATTGACATATTTAGATTGATTGATAAAGAACCCTTCCTTCATTTGCTTCACCTAAATTCTAAGGAAAAAGGTACATTTTCCCATGGAACTCATCTCAAACCTCTTCTTCATAATGCTCTCACAGTCTTTACACATTTGGTCATTTGAGGAACCAAATATGATGTCATCAACATAGACTTGAACGAGCAAGATGTCCTTTCTAGACTTCCTTATGAAAAGAGTCTTGTCAATGGTACCTCTAGTGTAACCATTCTTCAGGAGAAATGGAGATAATGTCTCATACCATAGCCTGGGTGCTTGGTGTAGCCTATATAGATCTTTATCCAATTTGCACACATAGTTGGGGTGTTATTGATCTTTAAATCCTGGAGGTTGGCATACATAGACTTCCCTATCTATATCCCCATATAGAAAGGCACACTTGACATCAAGATGGTAGACAGTAAAATTCTTAGATGCAGCATAAGCAAGGAAGATCCTAACTGCCTCAAGTCTTGCAACAGGTGCAAAGACATCAGTATAATCGATTCCCTCCTCTTGAGTGTATCCTTGAACTACTAGTCTTGCCTTATTCTTAATGATCAAGCCTCTATCATCTCTCTTGTTTCTGAAAACCCATTTGGTGCCTATTGGTACTTGACCAGATGGTAGCGGACATAGGTTCCAAACCTTTTGTCCCTTGATTTGAAGTAACTCCTCTTGCATTGATTCGACCCAGCTACTATCTTTCAAGGTATTTTCTACCTTCTTCGGTTCTATCTGGGATAAAAAAGCATGAATCTAGACAGACATTCCTATTATGAGTTTGTCCTCTTGTTCTCACACGTCTAGAGACTTCCCCTATCATGTTCTTAGTTGGATGAGTGTGGTAAATCCTAAGTCTAGGTATCACCTCCAATTGCAAAAGATAGATCCAGATTGGACATATTTTACTCAGGAGCTTGAACACTGGTACCAGCTGTTGTTTCAAACTTATTCAATGAGGACTGATTGAATGAATGAGAAACATCATCATCATTTGTTGGCTGTGAAGCAGCAATAACAGTTGCATGTTCCTTCAAGATGCTACTTCCATCAGCTTGGTGTTGTGCAGTGTCACCTGATGAGGTTTGAGGGTCAACAAGTGGATCACTGGTTGAAGCTCCACTATCCCTTGAGATAGTCATGCTATCAGATTTGCCAATAATGGGAGCTTGGTTTACAGTAACTCTTGGAGAACTTGGAATAGGTCTGGGTAACTCAAACAGTTGGTCTTCATCGAAGTCACTTTGAGTACGTGTTCCAGCTGAAACTTTCTCACAAGAAGGTTTAGAATAGTTTGGAAACAATTCTAAATCAAACATATGATTAGGGCCATTCCCCCTAACACAAAGAGTGTGCTCATTAACAACAATGTTGAAAGATTCCTCAAATTTTTGATTTTTGATGTTATAAACTCTATAAGCTTTAAAGTTAGAGGAATATCCAACAAAGATAGCATCATTCGACTTTTTAGCACATTTTGCCAAATTTTCCTTTGTGTTAAGTATGGTACACCTGCTGCCAAAGGACCTTAGAAAGCCAATGAATGGTGGCCTCTTGTTTTATAGCTCATAAGGGGTTTTTCCATATGGCTTAACTAGAAGAACCCTGTTCTGCACATAGCATGCAGTGTTGACTGCTTCTACCGGAATGTTAGAGGTAGCTTTGAATCAGCTAACATGGTCCGAGCAGCCTCAATAAGAGTCTTATTCCTCCTCTCAGCAACACCATTTTGTTGAGGAGTTCTAGGAGCACTATATTGTCTGGAATCCCTTTTGAGTTACAGAATGAGTCAAGAACTTAATTCTTAAACTTAGTCCCTTGATCACTTCTAATTATTTTAACCTTATGATTAATTGATTTTCTATTTTAAGAATAAAAGATTTTAAAGTTTTAGTAGTTTCATCTTTAGTTCTTAAAAAGAATACCCATATAAATCTTGTAAAATCATCAACAATCACAAGGCAATATAATTTCCTTCTGATGCTTATTATACTTATAGGACCAAATAGATCCATGTGCAATAAGTGTAATGAGTGGTGATAGAGTTAACAACTTTGGATTTATGAGATGCCATGTGTTGCTTCCCTTTCAGGCACGCAACATAGTTATCTTTGCAGATAAATTCCTTTTTAGGCAAACCATGTACCAAGTTATTTTTAGCCAATTTATTCATTGTTTTAAAATTCACATGACACATTCGTTTATGTCAAAGTGTTGACTCGTCACCATCAGCTTTGGAAAGAAAGCATGATTCTTCACCCAGTGGGAAAGCATTATTCATATCTAGCTTGTACGTATCCCTTTTCGTGAGAGATCTAAGAAGCACCAATTCCTGAGGAATTGTCATCCCGAGTTTGAGGATAATGCACTCATGTTCTGTGAAGAGCATTTGATGCTTTTGATTACAAAACTGAGAAACACTTAACAGGTTGTGTTCAAGTTGTTTGACAAAATGTACTTTGTCAACTTTTAAATTGCCATTGAATATACTCCCTCTGCCAGAATATATCCTCCGGCCTCACCTCCAAACTGGACAGGACCTCCATCAAAATGTTGGAATTGTTAAGAAGAGATCTGTTCCATGTCATGTGCCTAGAGCATCCACTATCCACAATCCATACATTGTTATTCTTGTCATATGGATGTCCCTGCACATAAGATGAGATGATTAGTTTTGATTGGAAACCCAAGCCTTGTTGGTCTTAGGTTCTTCCAATGATAGTGACATAATTGAACCAAAGTTTATGCATGGGGGTTCAATAGATGTCTTTGAAGAAGAGGTTTGGGCTGCAGCATCTTCCTTGATCTTCCATTCCATCCCTTGGTTGATCATAGAAGATGATCTTGTTGAAGCTTGTGCAGCTTGGCATTCTTCCGAAGCTTCCTTCTTTTCGAAAGAAACCTTCACCACCTTTTCTTTCAAAGCAGTCTTCTTCTGGGATGGTTTCAGGGGACTATTTTGTTTTTTTGAGTCTTGACAACTTTAACTTCCGAAGCCATTTTCCTTCGGAAGAAGGACTTTCTTCCGAAAGCAACCTTGCTTTGGAAACAAACTTTCCCATTTTCATCACATGAACCATTTAATAAGGTCCAAATGAGAAACCATCCCTGACTCCTTCTCTTTTAACATTGTTTGCATAATGTGTGCTAGCAGGATTATAGTAACAATCTTTGGCCATGTGGTTTTACAGACCACACATTGTGCATGCAATGTTAATCTTCTGGGAACTTGAGGATTGATGTTTCTTGTTCTTCTTTTCTTCATCAGCAATATTTTCCTTTAACTTCTGATACTTTCGTAGGATAGGAGTGCTGGTACTACATCCCTTTCTTGAATCAGAGTTTCCTACCACCTGGAATCCAGCTGAGATAAACATACCCTTTTAATTTGGGTCTATCTTTAGCTTGGACTCAGCCACTTTCTTGGTAGTTTTTCTGGTTGCCTTAGCTCTGCTTCTTCTGGCTTTAGTGGTTAGGGGTTGATTATCACCGGTAGGAGTGGGTAAAATAACCTGGTTCTTCCCTATGATGGTCTCCATAGTTGCATGACTCTTTGACTCATGAGAAGGTGGGTCAGCAGATGGAACCTCTTGCTCTTTAGTACCACACCTTGGTTGTCAAATAGACTCATAAGAATATGGTGGAGCAATTTCATTGGTCCCAACCCACCTTTGTTTTGGTAACAAAGTTTTAAGTGAGAGGATGATGTAAGAATGGCTTGGAAGTTTTGCTCAAAAATAGCATGCTTCCTGGCTTGAGCCTCAACTATGACAAGCTGGGCTTGAGCCTCAAACAATTTGGATATTAAATCTTTGATTTGAGTCTTGTAGTTTGTATGTTCATGTTTTAACAAGGACACATTTTTCTCTAACTCTTCAATTTTCTTTTGATATTCAGATTCGGCCCTTTTAAAATTAGATTTTAAAACATTTAAATACTCAATATCGAATTTAATTTCTATGTTGTAGTCCTGATATAACTTAATTTTAGCAATACAAGCTGGAGTACAGAGATGTTCATATACCATGTTGTCATCTGTTCCAGCCATAAGTGCTTGAGCAGGAGTCACATCCTGTACCATAAAGCTTCAGTCAACTTCTTGACTCATAGCAGCTCTCACAGTTGACTTTCCAGTAGCCTTTGGTGTAGAGGGATGTGTGGAGGCCTGTGGGGTTCTCGGATTTGACTTGGGAGCCTTGCATTCCCTGGCAAAGTGACCAAGTTGGTTACAGTTGTAACATTTGGCCTTAGTCTTGTCAAACCTAAATTTGTTGTTGGTTGGGTTCTAGGGAAATTTCCTTCCAGTTCTCTTGAAGAACTTCTTCGCTCTATAGGTTAACAGAACCATCTGTTAGACTATGTCCACATACTCCACATCATCTAGGCTGAAACACTCTAGATCATCAAAGCAGTACTGATAGTCATTAGAGTGCCCATTTCCTAAGAAAAAGGCACACCTGTCCTGAAAAGAACTTTGCTAAGGCTGTTGAGACCTTAGAGTCTCAGAGAATGTAATGTATGGCCTAGAAGAAACAGATGGTTTTTGGGTGTATATTAGGTATTGTTGAGGTTGGGGGTCCTGAGCCTTCAGCAACCATTAAAGCGTTGCTAGCAGGAAGACTCAAGGGTCTACTTGTCTGATGGCCTTTCTTGTTCTCCATCTCTAAACAGTATCCATCAAGGATGCCATAAAGTTCAGACATGGTGAGAGTGTTCAGATTTTATGTCCTCTTGATTGAGACACAGTAGAACGTCCACTCATTTGGGAGTGCACTTATGAACTTTCTTGTAAGATCTCTTAGTTTAAGGGAAATTCCCACAGACTGAAAGGAGTAAATAAGATCCATGTACCTGAAGTATTGTTGGTTGAGGGTCGCTCTAGCAATATAAGTGAAGTTCTCGAACTGTTGCTTCATGGAATCCTTCTTGGAGTCATTGGAGCTGGAGTACATCTAAGCAAGTGCATCAAACAGTTCTTTAGCTGACTTGCAATGCTCAAAACCCACCATGATGGAGTTGGGTATAGCAGTCATGGCATTACTGTCAATGTCTAGCTTCTTCCAGTCCTCATCAGAGTAGTTTTCAACATCCTTCTCTATCATGGCACCGTTTCCACCTGGTGCTGCCACCTTTGGTTTGTAAGGGCCATTAACAATAGATTGCCACATTTTGCTGTCTTGATACCTAATGAATCCCTCCAAACATCTGCTTCAGGATCTAAAGTTTTCAGGGGTGATGATGGGTGCTTTAGTCATCATCCCTATCTCTACTTCAAACTTTTGGTTGAGGGCCATTTTGAGTGTGGTGTAGGGAGGAGTGAAAAACAAGTTGATTTGGATGGTAAGATCTCACAATCAAGAGCCTAAAATGTTCTGATACCAATTGCAAGATCGGTTTTTGTCACTTAACACTTATTTTTCTCTCAAACTCACTTGTAACACACTCGGATCAGATGATGAAGTAGAATCCCTTCTTAGAGTTGATAATAATATACTAGATCCTACAGCTGGATATACTTTGATACTAGCTAGAAACCTATGACTAAAGCATATACTACAATGCTAGAGTTAAGGTATCTTAGAAAAAGTATTCTAAGATAAAGTAGTCATGAAATGCCCATGACTTACCTTTTGTCACAAACTAAAGTTGACAACTGTACTAACTGATAAAGGGGAACAGTGGAATAAAGTATGGTCAACTACATGGGCTTTAGAGAAAACGTTATGCAGTATATCAGAGGTCTGCAGCGGAGTGTCAAAGAGACCATACTTATGTCCACTGGTTCATAGTAGTGTATCCTGAAGGTTAGTTGGCTTCGGAAGAACAAGT